>JAPDSC010023189.1:0-12148 GCA_026290005.1 Latrodectus geometricus
TGAGCCATATTATGCAAGTGTTGGATAATTTATGTAATAAAAGTAAAATTCTATGAAAAAGTCTATAGTAAATATACTTTTTTAAATTCGTTATCAATATATGTATGTTCTATATATTTCTGATTTTATGGTAAAATTTTTATAAACAATCAATCATAATGTTAAATTTTCATTTAAGTTACTGAGAATCGTTACTGATGCTCATTAAAGAAAACAAAAAAGCTTTGTTAATTGTGTTGAAAAAAAGTAAGACATATTTTATATTAACTAGTTGCGATATTGAATTAACTTGTTAATCTTGGGGGGGGGGGAAGAAAAACTATTACAATATTTAAGAATTATCTTGGGATTCAGACAGGTGAAAACAATAAAAATTTTAATAATTTTAAGTTATGAACATCAAAGAGTTTTACATCAATTACGAAAATATTATTTTTAAAACATATTTCAGATCCAAAAAGGAAAATTCCTTACATGGGAAATTATTCTTACTTTTCTGTCTCATTTTCAAAATAAAAATATTATACTTCAAAAACACTCAATTTAAGTCATAAATAAATATTTATTAAAAATAATCAATAAATATTTTAAAGCAAAATTATTTAATAAAAGTTTTTCTAATAAAAAATGCATTTATTTGATAAACGTCATTCGAGCTTCTGTTTTCATTAATATTTAAATTAACGTTTATATATAAATAAAAAAAAATTAACTTTGTTTGTGCTAGTTTATTTTATAATAATATTTTATAAATTCAAAAAGTTAAATTTTCATTTTTCTTGCTTTTCAAAATTATTTTTAACTTATTAATTTTACCTCCAAGAGATGGCAGCACTGGCTAAAGCTAACCATAATTGAAATAATGGTTGTTGTTAAAGGACTTTAAATCATTATACACCAATTATATATAACAAAAGAAATTTTTTGTTGATGAAACAGTGATTGTTCGTGAATTCAGTTTTAGCAGCATTAAGATTGGATAAGTTTTCAAAAGAGAAAATTATTTCATAAGAAAATTAAGAGTGAGCGCCTTAAATTTTAAAAGCACAAGAAAAAATAAAATCCGCTGATTAAACTTTAAATTTATTTCATTCAAATTAATTCATATGAAAATTATGCATCCAAAGAGAAAGTTTATTTAATCATGTTATTAAGCATTCGAAATATGATATTTTAAAAGGATCATGAAGAAACGCGGATTTTTTTACTTGTTATAATAAAAATTGTTATATAATTGTAGATTTTTTTTAATTTTATCTAAATAAAATCATTGTGTTTGAACATCGAGAGAATTTTACAGCTCAGTAAATCATAAAATTTTAATGGGATTACGAGTAAAATAGTAATTGTATAAAAAGTAACATAACCGTGTCACCATTTATGTGTCATTTCCTCATACGAATACAAGTATGTGTATATATACATATATTAAAGTATAGAATATTTCACATGCCACTAAAATTATCATGTATGATATTTTACCACTATTACTTATTTGCAATAATTCTTAAAGAATGGAACACATCAATTTTAAAAGCAATAAAAAATAATTTAAACGGAGAATAAAAATATAATACCTAACACCTGTCATCGTATTTGATATTTAAACATTATGTAAAAAGGCAGAAAATTCAATGCGTTGTCAAGAAAAATAAGTTGTAGTATGTGTTTCTTTTTCTGTTTCTGTTGAAAATTTAGACCCACATTGTTTAACACATTTGTTTAAAAATAACTTTATGCAACAGTATTAAAAAAAAAAAAAAAAAAAAAAAAAAACAGTTTTACTAAATTTTAGTGGAAGTGAGCTGAATAAAATATTGAATTTTAATGTTTAATGATTTTTATGATTAAAGTTAAAAGGAATTAAATTATAAAATATAAATATTGAGTAAGAAAATATTGAAATATTTTCAGAATAATTGACTTTTATAATTTATTTGTCTTATCTTAAGATCAAAAAAATTATTTTTAAGTTGAATGTACTTTTATAGCCGATTAAAAGTTAACAACAAACATTAATTTCATTGGCCTGTAGTTAATCTTTCTTTTTTTATTTTTACAAAAAAAAAAAAAAAAAAAAAAAAAAAAAAAGCTTATGACAAGCAAATTACATATCTTTTATGCAATAAATAAAAGTATAAGAAATTTATTTGTACGGCACAATTTTATTTACACATGGATACATAAATAAGCAAATAAGCTGTGAATTACAATCGTCAGTAAGCAAAAATAATTTTGAAGTAAAATTTTCAACTTTACACAGAGAGTCTATAAATTTAATTTAATTTCAATAAGTCCCACACAAATAGAGCAATATTGTATGTAATTACATTTGGAAAAATCAAGGTGTGTGTTAAATATCTTCCAGTCACATCAATAAGGATAATTTTTTAATAGTTACAATTGATAGAGGAATTCTTATAACTATGAGTATAAAAAATTAAGCATGAATTCGCGTATTAAAAATTTTATTTAAATCAATTTTCCGCATTTCTTGTTATTGAAGCAGTTGTTCTATATCATATCGGTGATAAAATTTATAGACTCTCAAAGGCTCCGGTGGCTTGGTTGGTGAGGGCGTCGTTCTCGGTACCAAGAGGTGGTGATTTCGAATCCCGGCTTAGACGAAGATCCGTCGTGTTCACTAATGACGACTGGGGCACGTAAAATATGTTGGGTCTCAATGTCCACCATGTTACCATTATAAATTAATACCTCTGGGGGTGGTTGGAACCAGGCTATGGGTCTTCACTGGTTTCAATCTCTAAATTGGAAGATTCTGGTGGCGCTGCCATCTATGAGCCAAATGTCGTATTTCTACCTTCGTATGAGGGAGCTATATGCAAAAACGGAAAACTCTGTCTCTCTTAATTCATTCGCCTAGTCTAGTCTCTTGACGGGAGGACTAGGCGTTGCCAAGTGTCATCAGTAACAACAACATAGTCTTTCAGAAAGTTTTTGTAAACATAATTTATTCACCAATAGGACACCTTAAGTTTCTAGATTTGTTGAAACTGTTTCTCTTACAAATGACTCAGTTTGGAACGAGATAATATAAAACAGTAATTATTAAACCGATGATTGCATGCCATTACCTTACGGGATCATTTTTTAGATCGCCTTAACACTGTGGTTAGCTGACCTTTACCATTGAATTGATAGAGATGGATTTTTAAAATGATTTATCGGTAAAATCACTTTATTCAAATATTTCCACAGTTTTTTATTTCTGAAAATACTTGTTTTTTTTTTTTAAATTCTCACTTTCGATCCTGATATGTCTTTAAAGAAAGGAAATATTCATCTCCATGCATCTCTGTATTTTCCTGAATATGAAGTTTTCCTTAAATAAGTACAAAAGAAAATTCCCTGATAAACATTTATGTAACTATATTTATATATATTCAAATGACAGCCATTACTTATTCTTCCATCACTGAAAAGAACATTTTCATGAGGAGAAAATCTCTATTCTTCTCATCGAAATATATTACTCTGATTGAAAAAAAAAATCGGTTATTATGTTTTAGATTCTTATTATTAATTACATTTCAGTTTTTTTCTTGTGTACACAGAGCTCATTTTCATTTCCTTTTAGTCACATATAGAATAATTAAATCCGATTAAATGTCAACCAGAATGTAAGTTTATAGGCAATGAACACAAATGCAGATATTTGTAAAACAAATGTTGGCAGTTCTTTTGATCAGCAATTCACAGCATAATATCAAAATGATACGGTATCTCAGAATTTTTATTAATTTGGCAACCACTGACACGGAAGAAATATTTCGGAATTGTTGAAGATGATCTTTCCAGTTGAGGTTCCTTGAAAAATACCATTCTACTTCTACAAATGTATTTCTTCTACTCAAATATCGGTCATTTCTACTGCATGTGTAATTCCAGCCATTAATTGCAAAAGTTAAAAGTCAAAGGAAATTCGAAATATTCAGTTACTTTAATTCTTAGGATTTATGTTAATGAGAATGCGCAGAATCAATGCGCAGAAACATGGGATATCAAGATTTGTCATTAAAGTGATCTGATAGTTATGATTTCTTTTCTGGTTGCCTGGTGAGATTGATACATTATAAACGAAGATTTTACATTACAAATGTCCTTTCTAACTCGATGAAATATGTTATGAACGTTGAGAAATCAAAAAGTAGTTTTTCATATTTTTATTCAAAAATATGTTATTATTCATTTTCCAAAATTTCTGATAGAAAAATGCTTAAATTCTTTTAAGAGAGCTTCTATCTAGTCAAACTTGCGACACATTTAAATTTACTCATGGCAAACGTATATTAATTGCTTCCTATCTAAAAATGTATAATTTTAGATAATTAAATTCTATTACATTGTTGAATAATACAATTAAATCTTGATTCCTAAAATACACGTCAAAACTTAAGAGCATAATTGTCGGCAGAAGACAGCAACAAAGGAGAGACTGACTTCATTCACAGTTTCAATAAATATTTTTGATGTGTTATAAGCAGTTTGAAAATTATTTTTGTTCTATCGTCCAGAGTTTCTTTTAAAAAGAATCTTGTTCAATAAAAATAGCTGTTGGCACCGGATCCTTTTATAGTCCATTTTATTTACATTAATTTAGAACAGTTCAAATATTTCTCTTTCATTTTCCAAGGATATATTTAAGAGAATAACTTGATATGAACTATTTACCACTTTCTATTTAACTATATTAATTTCAACATTCGTTATAATTGTTGCAGGAACTTATTATAATCAAGAACAACATTGTTTTGAATCTGATTTATATTTTGCAACATTATAAATTTTACATCTCAGACGAATCGTTAATATTAGATTTAAATAGTTTATTTATAATATTGGTAATAATAATATAACAATGGTTTAGTAATAATAGTGATTAAAATAATAATATTGGTTTAATAATAATAAAGTTTTTGCTTCAGCTTCCATAACTGAATAAAAATTATTGTTAACAATATTTGTTAACAAAATTATTGTTCAATTTCTTTTATTGGAATGAACCAGAAGAAAAACTGACTTTTGTAAACATTAGAAAGTTGTTTTTCAAACTTTCTGTACATATTTATGAAAAAAAGTCATTTATTATAAATTGGTTATTATATTCAATATGTTTCTATAAAAACAAAGTGCTTTGTTATACAATATTAGCATGTAACTTTATATAAGTTTCGTTTAAGAAAATTAGCATGAAACAAACGAAAATACGAACAAATGATTAATAAGATTATAATATTTGATAATGCAGATTAAAAATAAAACTAATTAAAAATAGTTTCAATTATAAATTTAGCATTAATCATTTTTAATTTATTTACAATATTGTATAATATTTGTCTCATAGTTTTATTGCTCCCAGTAAATACATAATTTATACACATTCATTGTTTTTGTCATGAAAACATTGAATATCACAATAAAAATTTGTAGAAAATTCAGAGTAGAGTATTTAAATTTCCAAATCTATATATTATAATCATTATTTTTAAGCAATACATATATTAATATTTTACTTAATAATAAGTTTGTATCTGTTTCTACTTTAAAGCTAAAATATATATTTTATACATAAATGCACATAAAATGTACTGTTACACATAATTACATATAAATTTCACATAGTACGTTTGAAAAATATTTTTAATGATGAATCAATAACATTTTTGTATTGAAATGTATAAAAATAATGAATTTGTATAATTCTTTAATTTAATAGCATTTAATAGTAAGTCTAGAATAATATAATTAAATCGTAGAATTAATCTCAATGCTAGAGAAATTGTTAAGTTTAAATGATTTTATTTTTATATCTTTGGTTACTCCTTTGTTTAAAATTCTAAATAAGATTGATTTCATCAACAAAGGATAGTTTTTTTTTTAAATTATCTTTTGCTGATAGAAATTGTCCAATTTCTGTCAGCAAAGGATGTATTTTTTATGCTAATGTAAGATATGTTTGTATATTAAATCATTTTTCTAAAAAAAAGATTGTTCATTTTTTAATTTTTTTAAAAATTAATTCTTTTGTGTTGTAAGTAACTAATCTTACTATTACTAAAATATATTATTGCATTTAAAAGTAAACAATATTAAATGCACTATAGTTAGCATTAGCATAAAAATATCCCTAATAATACAAATTTAATATTGATATAATTTATATCTTTCACACAGAACTTGTTTTTCTTAGAATGATCTTTTAGTTTTTTCTATACTTCGCACGTTTAATTATTTTATATAGAGTAATATAAAAATTATATTGAAATACAAAATTGATTTATAAAATTCATTTATTTAAAAAAATATGAAATTAAAATTGAGTTCTCTGGAACGATACATTTTAAAATAAATTTAATAAGTAATAGAATACATAAATATATTAAAAAATTATTTATAACTAAATTCGCCCTCAAAACTCATATTTTAATGCATTTTTAAATTTTGAATAATTTCAATAATCTGAATAATTGAATTGATTTGATTTCTTGAATGACAAAGAATTTTTGATAAAATACGAATACGATACCAATATACATATACAAAAATGTTATGTTATGAACCACTTTTATCCAATAATAAAATGCTAATAATTTGGAAACAAAGAATAAATAACAAAATAACATAAGAAATTTGAGATATGATTTCAATTTGAAAGAATTATTATTGATTTTTCGATGGAAAATTTTATAAACATTTTTGATATTATAATTTTAAAATTTATTTTTAAATGTTATTATGATAAGTTATAAGACATTACATCCAATAACCAACAGAAAATAGTGAAATTCTAAATATCAAACATATTAAAAATTATGTATTAATCGTAAGTTTCATTTCCAAATAAAGTAATTCGTTAATATGAACTTCTGATAAAAACAATGGTAATTTGGGTTAAGATATAAAAGAAAATTTATCAATAATACGGAAAAAATTATGATTTAAAATAATGTTTAATAAGTATAAAGAATAGATATAAGAATTTGCAGAATTAAATTGGCAATGCAAAGATAAACTGTAGAAAAATTCCTATATGTCAATTTTTTTAAATAATAAAAAACATCAATGAGATAAAAATTCAATTGAATTTCTCTAACCAGTGAAATAAAAATTCATAAATTTCTCAAAGAATTTGTATTAAATGAAGAATTGACTCTGCCTTTTGTATATTTTCTGAATATTAATATTTTTAAATAAAGTTTTATTCTAAATGAAGATGGGTCACATTTTTAAACACATGAAAATAATTTTAAATATATTTTTAAATTAAATGCAATAGTTATTAAAAATGTTATTTCTTTTATGACGATAATATTGTTTCAGACATATACATGCAAGAAAATATCAAATATATGCTGAAAAAACTATTTGCCAAAAAATTATGGATATATTATCATTAATTTAAACATATTTTGAATTTCACTGTTTTCCATTTCTTATAGGTAAAAACCTTAGACACTGAAATTTTTAGTATTGGAATTTTTAATTTCTATTCACTGATTCAGATATTAATTTATTTTTATGACTTTCCAATTAGAAGAGATTTGATGTAGGATTTTAAAATGTTTTCTATTCCTTTTTGATTGCCACTGTAGATAGCTTTGAAAACATCTGAGTATACTTTAGAAAAATCGATTAATTCTGCTGTTGGTGAATCATTCCAGGAATTTATAAGGTTTTCGAAATTAACTGTAATCTCAAGTGCACGAGCTTGCGCCTCAACCTCAGATACAGATCCATTTCCAAAGGTTTGGTATTTTTGGTTGGTTATTGATTTTAGGAAAATATCGAATAAAAGTAAGGCTCCATTTATGCCTAAGTGGTCATTCAGCACTGTATTAGGAATCCCAGAATTTGTTGTTCCTTCGATAGGCTTAAGAAAAGAATGATTTGAATTGGGTATACTTTTAGACAAGTCAAGAAAAGATTCAACAAGAGTGTTTTCAGGCAAAGATTTTTTATCTACTGTAGTATTGAAGCTCATTCGATCTAGTAACGTTACAGCATTCCTTATTGTTGAATTATGAAGCGAAATGTATTCTGTCGATGGCATATCATCTGATTCGTTTTTCTTGCCACGTTTCACTAATTTGTATGGATTTGGCTTCAGACAATCGTAGGCATTTCCAGAACCATCCATCATAGCTAGATCATAGGGAGTTTTGTTCTTATTATTTCGAATAGTGACGTCAGCGCCTTTACGACAAAGATACTCGACTATATTTGGTCTGTCCACAATTTTACTTCCCAAAATCGCTCTATGTAAAGGTGTATTACCACTCATGTCAACAGAATTTATGTCATTTGTGCTTATTTCTAAAAGATACTCTAAGCAATTAAGACCCATGTTGGCCGCTAAATGTGTAAGTGTTCCTCCATTAGATACTTTTGTATCAAGTTTTCCTTTGTTTTCGACCAGATATTTTACCATTTCTACATTATCTTGGGAAATAGCTAGTGTTAAAGGATTTTCTGCTATATCTTGCACGAAGCATTTGTTAACATCTGCTCTTTCCTCCTCCACCAGGTATTTTACAATATCAAAGTGACCGTTTGATATGGCACCTAATAAAGGGAGATGACTAACATCCTTATCGTCATACAAGTTGTTTACATCCATTTTTTGTCGCTTAACTAGGAACTCAACAAAGGCCTTATCTCCTGAAACAGCAGCTTTATACACTGGATTGCAAAGCTTATATCCTAACGAACTTATGAAATACTCAATAAAATCCATCTTGCGTAAACTAATCACATCACATACAGCACGCGTCATTATGTTTTCAAACATATTACTGTCAATTTTTTGATTATCCACAGCGTATTGTACTATATCCATGTGACCACTTTTGACTGCAAGATTAAAATACGTGTTACCATCTTTGTCTGTAATGCTTATGTCTGCATTGTTATCTATAAGGAATTTCACGGCATTTAAGTGTCCATTTGAAGCTGCTAAGTGCAACGGGGTCACATTTTCAACTGTTTTTGCGTTAATATTCACAGCTCCACTTCTCACAAGGTTTTCGATGGTTCGCAAATCACCTCTCTCAGCAGCGTAATGCAGAGCCGTCGTGCCAAGAGGAATGTCATGAGGATCGTAATCGTGAGTTTTGATTGCTCGAGGAAAGGAGACAGTCACACGTGGATAAACTTCTGGATTTGGCGCCAACTGTCTTCGTTGCATAAGCTGATTCGGCTCAAGACATCTATATCGCAATCTTTTGGATACCGCGATATCATGAGCAATCTGGTTCGCGTTATTCTTTATCGTCACATCTGCTCCTTTAGAACAAAGATATCTCACAATTTTCTCCTGTTGCTCAGGAGAAGAATTATGTAAAACAGCCTCGTGCAAAGCTGTATTACCATTTCTATCCTGAACATTGATTTTATATGTGTTTCTGTCCAGTAAGTACTTTAAGCTCTCAAAACTGTGTTTTGCAGCTACATGTATGATCGTTTTTTCGTCAAATAACGTCACTTCCGTGTTTGCATGATGGTCTATCAAATACTTAACAATGTCGGAACGGTCGTTAGCTATAGCAGAAGTTAAAGCATTTTGATCATGGGCACGCACATAACACTTATGGATGTCTGCTCCTCTGAGCATCAAGTAATCAATTATATTATTATGATACCCAGCCATAGCACCTAACAAAGGAAGATGGGTAAGATTATTGTCATCGTATATGCGATTTACTTCCATAAGTTCCGTCTCGACGAAATATTTTACAATATCTAATTGCCCTGATAAAGCTGCTTGATAAACCGAATTGCACTGTTTGTACCCTAGGGTACCAACTAAATATTTAACAATTTTTAATCTTCCATATCTTATTGCATCGCATATTGCATAATGTGCAAATATTTTATTTTCCCCATTTGCTGATCTTTTATCGTCTATAGTACTTAAATCAATAATTCTATTATCAATGGAATGTTTTACTAAATCCAAATGGCCATTCCTTATAGAATAATAGAAAAATACATTACCTCTGAAGTCTGGAATACTAACATCAGCACCGTTATTTCTAAGGTATTCAAAAACTTCTAATTGACCAATGGAGGCTGCTATATGAAGTGGAGTTACGTCTTGAACAGTTTTAGCATTTACATTAACATTATTTTCAACCAAATATTTCATCATGTCTAAATTTCCCAGTTTTGTTGCATAATGTAATGGTGTCATTTTGTCCTCTGTTTCAGATTTAATGTTTGCTCCATGTTCTATTAGAAGTTTTGCCGTATTAAATTTATTTTCTGAGAGCGCTAAATTTAACGGTGTAAACCCATCCTTTGCTTTCACTTCCATGTTTAGCTTTTTCTCTAAGAAAAGTTTAATTAATTTTTCTTGATCCTTTAAAATCGCAAAGTGTAAAGTCGTCATTCCATCTGCCGTCTTTGCTCTTATGTTTGCATTGTTTCTCAAGAGATAAAACACGCAATCCCAACTCTCTTTGTCGATTGCTAAATGTAAAGGTGTTAAACCTTCGTTCGTTGTTGCTTCGATATCGGCGTTCTTCCCTAGAAGAAACTTTGCAGCTTCTAAATTGTTTACTGACACTGCTAAATGTAATGGAGTGAAACCATCTTTTGTATTTGCATTGATGCTTGCTTCTGGAAGAGGTATCAACTCTATCAATCCTTTCTTTTTACGCAATGCGGCGGTATGGTACAGGTTAAAGCCTTCATGTGTCACGGTATCAACATTTACACTTTTACTCAACAGGGCATTAAATACTTCTGGCAATCCACTCGCTACAGCCAAATTCAGAGGAGTGACATTTTTGGTATCAGGAGCATTTAAATCAATACCGTCCTTCTTCAGCAATTCATTACAAACTTCAACATGTCGTGAAAAGATTGCTAAATGAAGTGGTGTCCAATTGTTACTATGAAGTTTAGCGTTTACATCGATTCCTTGCAAACCTAATAGATATCGAACTTTTGTTACATTTCCTTCCATGCAAGCCAGATGCAATCCTGTTATATTATCGTCGCCTCCTTCGTTAATGTTCAAACCATCCCCATTCTTCTTCATCAAAGATGCTACAACTTCCTCAAAATGAACGTCATTGCTGCTCAATACAGCTAAATGAAAAGGAGTATATTGAAGCGAAGATTTCTCATTCAAACTGATACCGTTTTCCAAAAGTAACATGTCCACAATTTTCGAGTCACTCGTGACAGCGTAATGCAATGGTGTATACCCATATTTATCTTTCATATTATGATTAGCTCTTCTGTTTTTAATCAGTCTTCTTGCGATGCTTCTCAATCCAAGTTTAGCAGCGATATGTAAGGGAGTGAGGCCTTCATTCGTTACAGCGTTTACATCTGCTCTTTTCTCTAATAACATGGCCAAGAAGGATTCACTTTTTGTGTTCACAGCTACATGAAGCGGAGCATACCCCATATCATCTTGGTCATTTATGGCAGATGGTTTTTCTTTGATAATAAAATCTAGGGCTAATTGGGCATTATCACTCATAGCAGCTGCATGAATTACTCTTCTACCATTTTCAAAGACTGCATCAACTTCTGCTTTGTTTTCTGTCAGTGTTTTCACCTCGTCGTGAGCAATATCTTTGTTGACATCTTTAGCAGAATTATACAAATCTCTGTTGATATCTAGAAATTCAGTGGGCCTCCAGTTAACCTTCCCAACTAGCTGGGGGGTTTGGTTGTCCATCTGTCGAAAAATGAGTCTTTTAACTCCTCGTATTCCATTTACCAACATAAGCTTTGGATTTGACTTGTCGTATATCTTGAATTCTGCCCAATCACTTAGTTTCGAATAGGAGTCATCTTTTTGATACTGTATTGCATATTTAACAGTATTACTCTTTTTCCAGTCACCAACGGGCATCATGTCCAACTCAAACGAAACTCTCTGCACTTTTTCTGGTGTTTCTTCTAAAATAGGCAAGATCATGCTTTCAATATTATCTTCTACTTTTTCCAGATATTTAATCTTGCCATTCAGCTCTTTTATTGTGGAATTATCTGAGATCTTGCCTTTCGCAATCTCATAAACATCAACGACTTTAGAAATCAAGCCATCAGTTTTTGCCGGACCTATTAAAGAATCTTTGAAGGAATTAAAATTTGTTAGAATTGAATCAAA
>JAPDSC010023192.1:4475-14976 GCA_026290005.1 Latrodectus geometricus
ATATATATTATAGTTTAACCTCAGAAAGTCGTTATAAAGTATTTTTTAATATCCACCACAAGAATTGCCTTCTGCTAGAAAATCTCGTTGAATACATGGCGTGTTCATATTTCGTTACAGGAAACCCTAAAAACTCATATGCATCCACCCCGACTGACATGAATGCAAAAGAACAAATTTCATCTTCCGATGTTCAACTGTGATTGAATGGAACAGCGACTTACGAACAGAAGAGCGAGGTCCTAACGTTAAACACGGTTGGACCAAAGAAAATGCAAAATGTTCATGTTTGATTTTGGTGATAGCAATAGGACTTCTTTCTTTTTATGTCGTCTGGATTGTATGGTTCATAATTTATACCTTGATATTTCTGAACTTTGAGTTCATTTCAAGGTCGATTAATTGGCTCTATGCACAAGCTTCAATTTTGAGGACTAGTCCTCTGATATAACACGAGGCGAAGGTACACGGTTGTACCCCCGGAAATATAGATACCAATATCAGTCGCCTCCTATGACATACAGGAAATACATTAGGATATTACTCCACACTCGGTATTCAAATGGATGAAGAAATTGGATAAAGAGTTTTAGAAGCTCATTTTTTGTATATTATATGTTTGTACAATGCTTCCAATATCAGTCGCCTCCTACGACACACAGGAAATACATTAGGATATTACTCCACACTCGGTATTCAAATGGATGAAGAAATTGAATAAAGAGTTTTAGAAGCTCATTTTTTGTATATTATATGTTTGTACAATGCTTCCAATTAAAAATTTTCAAATTAATATTTCGTATATTGATGGAATCGTTCTTACTTGTAAAAAATCGTTGTCATTGTTTAATCATTTTTCGTTTGGTAGTGTATTTAAATCATTTGTTCAATCATTTTTTTTTCATTTCGTAAGTATTAAAAATCAAGTGAAAATCAATAAAATACATCTTTCATAGTTTTTAGAAACAAAATATTTAATCTAACAGTTATTTTAATCTGTAACTTACAAAAAAGAAAAAAAACACATTAAATATATAGAACTTGCACAAGATCTGAATCACACTGATTGTGTACTTCACTCTATTTTATATATATAATATTGTATTTATTTTTTAACATACTAGTTTATATTTTTAAAAACAATTTACTTTAAATATTTTAATAAAATTATTAAATCGATAGGTTTAATTATTCACTTAACTTTGATAATTCAAAGGACATGTAAGGTGGCAGTGTTACATTACGACATTTGAATATAATCAATATATTTATATATTTAACGGAAATGGAAAGTATCCATTATGAAGATAATTAAATTTATTTAAATTCTATATAAAATAAATTTAACTATTTTGTGTAAAATTATAATTATTAGTGTAATTTTATAATATATTAATGTGTAATATAAATTTTTACACACATTAATAATTATTATTTAAAGAAGATCGTCTTTTTTCAGTAGTATATATTTTTAAGTTTCTAAGTCTACAAAAATCGCTATATTTGTCGCTTTACAAAAATCTAATAAGCCCTCCAAATATATTATCATATTCCTGATAAAATCATTACCTCGTTTTAAATTGCGAAATTTTTCTTAATTTAAGGCACATTCTGAATAAAATAATAGGAATGTCATTGTAGCCATCTATGGAATAGTTCTTCAATACCATTTATGTGGACACCTCGGAGTTTATGGTTTTTTTTTTATACTATCTAGAGATATATTTGGCTTTCAGAGAAAAATGCTTCAATCTGAGTCAAAAACTATATATCTTGATCAGTGGATATATAGACTTTTTATTTTAGAGAAAAAAATTTTTTTGAAAAATATAAAGAATTGTGGTCGCATTTTTCAATATTTCTGATTTCGCAGTTCTATTTTTCCCCTTTTACGTGCTCAGAAATATTTTTTCTTGGATTCTATGTACTCTTTTTCCTATAAACTTTTGCCTC
Organism: Latrodectus geometricus; assembly: GCA_026290005.1. NCBI lineage: Eukaryota > Metazoa > Arthropoda > Arachnida > Araneae > Theridiidae > Latrodectus > Latrodectus geometricus. The sequence goes on from JAPDSC010023192.1 coordinate 6,429, forward strand.
ATAACATTTCTCATTGTTGGATTATCGCAAGACATTAAAGAAGATTTGAAACAAATAATGAACTATGTTTCATTTTTTTTTTGTTTTCTGCAGAGTTATTTATTTCCAATTTCACTTTTTAAATTCATATTTATGTTTTATTTATATATTTTAAGCATAACTTTTTTATTGTTAAGCAGTTTCTCAGATATTTATCTATTCATTTCTTGCGTGAATAATTATTTTCTTTTATTTATTTCCTTAAGTAAGTAAACACCTTAATGTGTGTGCATTCATTCTTCTTCTTTATTATACTACTTCATTATATATAACTAATTAAATAAAAAGTATTAATAATATTTAACCAATTACATTGTTTCTTCATGTATTTTGAGGCACGTGAAAATGTTTAATTTTATTAATAATCTTGTACATTTCTGCATTTTATAATATAAACGTAGGTGTTTATAGATAAAAAAGAATTGGTTAAATCCAGAATCACCCAGTTATTAATTTCTTATAAATAAACCATAAAAGTTTTCTTGTATTATATCTTTATATACATTTTAAGCAGTATTACTACTAGTTTTATTTTCGAAATAAAATGTGGATTCATTTCATTAGAAATATAAATAAGCAATAAATTAGTTCTAATTCACATACTTCAAAACAGAAAAAGAAAATTGTATAAAAAACTTTTGAATAGAAATAAAAATTTTAAATTAATTATAATGTAATTCAAGTTATAAAAAAATAAAATAGTATATACGTCAACTTGACGTATAATAATGCATCAAACTGACGTATTGCTGCCTAGCGTACCATAATACATCAAGTATATAAAGTAGACAAAATTTTTACTCATTTTATTGAAAGCAATATTTTTTATTCATCAATTTATTTATTCATTAAAAAGAAGAAGACTTTTTCCTGAATTGCTAAAATGCATTTGGTCTGGATTTATAAATATTAATATTTTATGTGAAAATATAACAAATTGACTTGATAGCTCTTTTATAATGTAATAAAAGTATCACTTATAAATATTTTTAATTGATAAGTGAGACTAGAATAAAACGTATATTTTTTTTTCTAATTGCGGTTACACTTGAGCAAGTAAGTACATTAGCCAATTTGCCGCAACAAGGCTGGAAACTGCTTCTCATTTTATCGTTACCCGGTGGGCACCTGTGAACCAAGTCACAGAGGTACGAGTAGTATCGCCCATGCCACACCACCACATACCAGTTTATAGGGCTTGCCACATTCATCCATCATCTGAGGCAAGAAACACGCAGAGAGAGTAAGAGAGAGAGAGAGAGAGAGAAAGAGAAAGAGGAAGTACATCCATGCCCGAGCCGGGATTCGAACCCAGGTCCTCACCATCCGTAGTCAGTTAGGCTAAAAGTATAAATTATTTCACGAAAAATATATTTCAGCGTTATATGCAAATATTTTACAAAGTTTCTATTAAAATTAGTTTCTATAACTATAATTCCATAAAAAATCATCCAAAAATCTCAAATTGGAAAAAAAAAAAAGAATTCAGTTGCAATACTTCTAATTGCCTAATTACAAAGCAATATATTGAAAAAGAATCAGTAAACAAAAAAATTGTAAATCTTAAAAAAATGAACTAATTAAGTAGTCTATGGGAAGCAATAAGATGAAAAGGTTAACATTAAATATTTTTCTGAATTTACAAAAAAAAAAATTCTCACAGAAACATTTGCTTTTTTTCCATAAATTTAACATAAACAAAGATCAAGACATACAATCTTAAATTTTTAACACCACCAATAAAACGCCCCCATGACCATTAACACCTTAAGTGCATCATTAAAAACTCCAAGTATTATTTCAAACGATGTCTGTAAATCATTCTTTTTTCCATTTAGCCATGAATCTATTACTAACTACATGCTGTACTGTAAATATATTTACTTTCTTGACTTTAATACTTCCTGGAATTTTTCTAGATTTTGATTAAATTAAACACTCGAATGGGTGATCTATCAAAATTATCTGTTTGTTGCAAACATTAATTTCTTATGTTATTTATCTTCTCATTTTATTTTAGAATGAGAAAAACAGGCTTACAAGATTTAAGCTTTTTACTTCTGTTTATCTTGAAAAACGTGGGAATAAATTTTATCAAGAGAATTTATAAAAGAAAAATCAAACTTCATTAGCATTTATTTTAATTTTTTTATATAATTACTCCTGTATTATATTTAAATATATTAAACATAAAACTTAATATAAAATGTATATATATTTAAATAAATATAGTTCTATGTCCCTAGAAAAAATTGAAATTTCCTACACTGTTTTCATTGATTTAATAACTTCAGAAAATTACAAATTGATTTTAGTTAATGAATTCATTAAAGTGATCAAAATATACATTTCTGTTTTTAGTAAACTATTGCGTATAACACGTAAGAAAAAAACTACATTAAAAATTCATCAAATGCTAAAATTTAAACATTTTTTTTTGCTTATGTTAAAATAATGCATGATTGAAGGAATTTAATTTCTAAAATTTTTAGATTATTTATAATCAATCTCAATATGCAAATTTACACAAATTCGATAGTTTATATAAAGGTTGTTTTAAATTAGTTTATTACCGAAATTGATACATCCTTTTAAATTATATTCATTCTTTATAGCTATTAACACAAATAGCTTTTTATTAGTTTTTAACATTTTTATTGTTTTTTATAACCTTTTAAGGAAATGAACTTGCTAATTCAACTGTTTACTTCACAGCAGAAGATAATATTTTTTAATTGCTTAATAGAGCACAAAGAATTAAAAGTTTATGAAATTACAGTAAAATTAACGTTACAAACTACATGATCTTATTCTTTAAGGAAAACTTCAAAGAATATCTTGGGGCTTCCTAGAAGAATATCGCGTGGGCTTTTTAATCTGTAAAATGCTATCGTTTGCTATGTAAAAATATCAAACTCGTGAAGCACCTGCTAAAAGTGACAGCTTTAAGAAATAAATAAAATGGTTCATCATTCCTCTTGTCACTAATCTAAAAATAAACTTTTAGGACAAGATAAAAAAAAAGCATTTTCTTTAAAGAATGTCTACCCAAATTTATCAACATTAATCAAAGTTTTTACAGGACATGGCATATATTATAACTACAACATTAAATTATATTTTTGATAAAATGTAAATTCATATAATATGTACATAAAAATAACTGTTAGAGGATTCTCGAATAAAATATTGCTATTTTAAATATCTCATAATTTTTTAAGTTTCATTACGATTTAATCAATTAAATCTGAGAATTTTTCACACTAATCTTTATATTTCAATTTTTTTTAATACAAGAGTAAAAATGCACTATTATAATGTATTGGTTCTTTTGGGCATAATGAGTATGTAATTTTTGTGCCTAAAATGTTATAATGTTAATATAATACATTGATTTTTTCTTATTATCTTATAATCTATATAAAACAACTATTCTAATACCGAAGTATGAATCATTTTAAAAGCTCACCCTGTCTAAATAGTCAGCGTGCCTGACTTCTAATAGAGAGGTCCTGGGTTCGAATCTCGGTTCTGGCATGGAAGTACTTTTTCTTTTTCTATCTTCTGTCTTTGTCCTTTCTTTGTATGAATGGTTGCCTACTCTATAAATGAGTACCTATGTCATGTGTGTATTGAGGAAGTAGGATTCCACACCAAATTATCGCTCAGTTGGAAAAGTGGAGCAATGCACCCCATTTTGCCAGCCTAGCTGCTCTCGAAAAAAAATCATTTTAAATGAAGAAAAATGTTTGGCACAGTTGGAGTGTTACAACATTAATTGTGAGTTAAAAAAAACAAAAATGGAAAATTACAAAATTATGTTATCATTATATTTGTAAAACATATAGTTTATTTGAATTTTTTTACATCATCTTCCCTTATATCAAATGATTAAAATCTTTCCCGCCATTCTCAATAAGAACACGAACATATTGAGTCAAAGTTTTTGACCTGTTTCGCAACATTGATGTTGTTTTTATTATTATCAAAATTACTTTTTATTATTTATTTTAATTCCTCGTTTTTTGCAGAACTTTCTATCCCATTGAGATAATTCTACAAAAAAATCTAATCAGGTGATGTTTAGAAACTTTGAGGGTCAGTGGTCTATCGACATTAAACATTAACTCTGTCTCTTCTATTGTTAGCTTTTACAAGTGAGTACTTCCTGCTTAAATCGGCAATAGATGTGTAGTATCTACATTGAAACAATAAAATATTGAACAATATCCAAGTATACATCCCAGAAAACCCAACCAAGTATACATCGGAGCTGATGGTTCGAAAAAAAAATGGTCAATCTCTGTTGCCATTCATAATGAGTTTTACAAAATAAAAATCGTAAAAATATTGAAAGAAGCAGGCAATTTACACAATTTATTTGCGCAAGATCGTATTAAAAATTACTTACTACATTGACGTGGATTTATTTTTTTAAAACGATATTTCATTAAATTTTTAAAAAAATAAAACGTGTTTTAACATTTAAGAATTGAAAAACGATACTCACATGTTTAATACACACTTGATAAATAAGAAATGATTTTGAAAATTTTGTTACATTTAAATATATACGTAACGTAAAAAAATCAAAGAGCACTCTTTTAAATTCATCCACCTGTTCAGTATCAAGGTATAATTACTTTTAACTCGATTGTATACTTGTAAAATACTCAAAATACTTTACTTATTGGAATTTACAAATGAAAAATGTTATAATTTTCTGAGTAAAAGTAACAATTTGAAGATTTCTAAACTGGTAAAAAAACTTTATATGTAACAATAAAACGTGAACAGTTGAAAAATGGTAATAAATATTTATATTTTAATATGTGTAAAAAAATTACGTAAAGCCACACCAAAAACACGTTTATACTTTTCGAGTTCTAAAACCATTCCAAAGATTAACACTTTTCTATCTAACTTTTCTCATTGATTAAAACAGTCTTTAATAGATAACAACTTTGACACAATATAGAGGATAGTCGAGAAAAATATAATGTTGTGGTGAGATCCTAACTTCCATCGTAAATTAAAGTCTTTTTTTCTGTTTTTGCAGATAATGAGCAATATTTACGTAGATAATGGGAAAACATTAGGTTGTTCGGAAAGTAGTTTCGTTTTCTTATGAAAATGTAAAACATATGGCGAAAAAATATTTTACTAAATTATATATTGTCCAATAGTTTTGGCCGTCTTTCTAGTAGTAGCGTGATATCACACTGATTAAATGCTTGGTTTTTTATAGCAAAAGCTAATCCAGATGAGAGAGAGAGAGAAGGAAAAAAAATTCTTTCAAAACACAACTTTATATATTCACATAGGTATTAATGTAACATTCAGTATTCACGTAGATAATTTTTGTAAATAATGGGCAAAAGAAGAAATGCTGAAAACGCATATCTCCCATCTTAACAAGTATGAATGCAGAAAGTGGAACACGCAACATCTATTTCATAATGTGCAACATAAGCACTAGAAAGAGTATGGCCTTATCTCAAGAAGAAATTAAATCTGAAAAATTCTCCAGCACTCACACCAAAGAATCTACATGCAGAATAGAGTACCATATCGTTAATCTGTTGTTCTGATAAAGTGTCTGGGATTAAACCTGGAATAGTCTCTTTAAAAGAATACTATTTATCCTCTACACCACATTTTTTCCAATGTCCTATGTGTATGTGCCCACAGCAATTTTAATTATATTTTATATAATATCTTAAACACAGCACTCAATGTCCAGAGTTGCTAATTACATATAAAATTCTTAACATCAACGTGCTTAAAATAATAAAAGAAAAGTTCCTGTTATCTTAAGAAATTCCTTTTGTGATTATAGCTTTTGCTCCAATATGGCAATAAAAATAGCATCAATTATCAGATAATTCGATATCAAACAATTCAGTTAGAAAGTTTATTATTAAATTATGGTCATGGTGGTTATATTTGGTTTTTTCGTTACTCAACGATCATTTATTGTTCACGAGGAGCAACTAGAAAGAGACCTCTGTCTAAAGTGGATCACGGCCACTATATACATCCAAACGCAAGGTGGAATTCAAACCCAAGAACAAACGCAAGAGCGCTACTTCATGATGGAAGGAAGAGAGATTATTTAAAGTTTTAAGGATTCAGAATTTTTTTAAATTTCTAATATGTATTTTGAAACGAACTGCAAGTAACATAGTGGCTGAATGTCATATTCATGGCATTATATCAGTCATCATTTCCCTTACAGAAGGACTTTTTATTAATATTATATCCTATTCATATATCACAACAAAAGAGTCCCGAAAATTTCCCAAATACATACCTTGATAAATATTTAACCAAATGCACACACGCAGCTCGATAACATTTTGTTCAATAGTAGCTATTATTGAGCCCGAAACATTTCGTTTCAAACAGCCTTGCCTTATTACGAAACCATAGTAAGATTAATGAATATCGATATGAATGCAGAGAAAAATAAAAAGAAAATCATATGAAGAAACAACATTTAACTGATGAATTTTATACTCAATTATTCAGACATAAATGCAGAGTCTACCGTATGTTTTAAACAAATATTTCTTTACTGGACAATGATATGTAATTCACCAATTGATATTTTACTTTAAATTAGTACATTAACATATTGCTTTCTTCCATGCTTGACTAATTTTAAAACTATTTTATAACTTACTCTCAAATTCATATATTAATAATTTGATAGTAAATCTTTAGCTATATAATAAATGGTTATTTTTTTAAAATATTATTTATTAATTTCTGTTCTTTGTTGTGTCGATGCTGTTACTAATCTTTCATGATCTAGCAATAGCTGGATCATGATCCACAAGTCCATGTATTCTAGCAAACTCAATCGCTAGCATGAAAGATGATATTAAATCCTCTAAACTTAAATCTCTCCTGGCAGTCTAGGACATGTTCACGAGACGGTGGTTCTAGATGACACTTGTTGCAAGCTGGAAAAACTTTGCAGTCGAGGATAAAAGCTAATCCTTTAAGTTTAGCCACTGATTAGTCTAGAAAATTGTTCATTGTTTTTTCTACTATTAATTTTTTAAACTGTACGAAAATGTATCACTTATATTTTGACTTAGAAGGAATGACATATGCTAATTTTATTTGTTTTTTTACTTCAAACAAACTTATTTAAAATATTGTCTTAGAATTATTTTTAATTCACCTTGATTTTTTTGATTATTAAAATAATGGAATTTTTTTTTATCTTAACCCACCATTTAATTTTTTATATCTCGTAGGTATTTTTAAATGATTTAGTATCCATTGTTCGTTTTAAATATTTTTATATAAAAAACGAATAACTGTTTTTAATGTTAAGAATGTTAACAACAACTTAACACAAAATGTTATGAAAAAATAATACAATTTAAATTTTACAGTTATATTCTTTTTCATTCCTCTTACTTCTAAATAATTTTTCATTAACGATTGATTCATCCGTATAATACATATTTTTGTTTTTTATTTTATTTTTCTTAACACATTAGAAATAATTTTTTTAGTAACTCAAATATTCCTCAGAGAGAACGTAAATTTTCTAAGTATTTCAGAATAGGTTTATGAAATTTCAATTGATCTTTAAATGTCAATAGGTAAAATAATCAAAATTAAAAATGATAGTTTAAAATATTTTCTTTGATTACTTGTACTATGTAAAATTGTTTTGAAATTTCCTTTGCTTTAGAATATAAAGAAAAACTTTCTTATACAACAAGAATTATGAAGAATACTGAATTTCTACATGATTCTAAGCGTTTTGTCATAAAATTTTAAAAATTAAGAGGTTTTTTATAATTAATAGATCAGAATAAATTTGTTGATAAATCAAGAAACATTCATAAGTACGTAAAATTCAGAAAAAATGATGCTAAAGTATAACTGAAATATTCTCAAATTAAAAATCTTCTAATTAATTCTTAATTAAAAAATCTTTTTTTAAAAATATCTTTCTCAAGTTTTAAGATATAATATCATAACTTGACTTCCTATTTTTCATGTATTTTTATCAAATAAATGAATATTCTATTTCGAACCAAGCAACAGATATATTTTTAGAAACAAATCACATAAATAAGCCTTTCTCCTTTTAGAAATAATCACCGTAAGAACTTCAAAACAATTTGTTTAAAATTAATGTGAATTCACTATTGTTTTGAAAACTAAGTACTCTCACAAAATATACGTGAAGAGAGTATAAGAGAAGTATGCAAAAGTATTATTTAAATTCGAGATTAAGGTAAAAATGCTTTGAGTGAAATAATTAGCAATGTGAGAGAGATCAAGAGAGGTAAAATATACAAGAACCTACTCAAGTTTTATGTCCCTCTCATGATTTGGTTTAATTAGCCCTTGAATTTGAAACAGCATCCTAACTAGCCATTGACTATGGTATTTATTATCCTATGATCATCGATTCTGGGAGTGATTAATTTGAAAATTTCAAGGATGTAAGCAGGGATTATTGTTACGACATATGTCA
>JAPDSC010023200.1:0-35607 GCA_026290005.1 Latrodectus geometricus
ATTTATTTGTAATATATATATATATACCTTTGGTTGTGTGTGTGTGTGTGTATTTATAAGTATACTTGCCAAGTATACTTAATATAATAAATGAGCTAAAAGTACAAAAGGACATTTATAATAAAATAACTAAACAATTTTCGCTAATAAACATTTTATCTATTTAAAACTTTAAGAATTGAAGATAAGATAAATAATATGAAATAGTAATTATACATATATGAAGTATATAACCTCAAAACAAAAATATAAAATTAGTATTTATTGAAATAAATTGAAAAGTAATACAAATAAATAAATTTACTTTGATAAATTTGAATTAAGTGCATGAAAATAAGAAACAATCTCAATTTTTACACAAAATGTATATTTCACAGATTGCTATTTCCTATTCATGCATAGTAATTCACAATTTTGTCTTCTAAAATATTACTAGAGTCCCAATAAGTTTTGACATATGAGTACCACAGCTTTAATTATTCTGACTCATTTAGATCACTAAATTTAATTTCGTTATGAAATCCCATTTCCTCAATTACTGTCTGTCATATTATTCTGTTTGATGTGTTTAATTCCGATTCTTTTGTGAAAGTATGTTCATATTTTAATGGAAATACCTCAGATATTTGATGTAGTAGATGATATCTTATCTCATAAAAGCAAAACAATTTTTAAATCTTAATATTGAACGCCTGTGTATGACATAAAAATTATCTAACTTTTTATCAATTTTCCTTTCATTTCCTCTTAATAATGAATACTTAATAGTTAAAAATAATAATAAAATATGATTCAAGACAATCTCCTCATTGAAAAATAAATAAAACTTTGCATGTTGCATTTTATCTTGTTCGATAAATATACTTTCTCATAAAATTTATACAAAATATGTTTAAAAAATAATCAAGTTCTTTTCAATCTTTAACTACACTACTTTTTTATATGAAAATATTAAAAAACAAAAATATTTTTGAATCAATTTAAGCGATTTCTATAATAAAATGTACTTAATCATGTCAGAAATAATTGTTTACAATGTGCAACAAAAGGATTTAAAAATTATCAATAACTTAAGTTTTGCTTATTATTCATGTATAGCCTCTTAAAGCAAATGAATTTTTTAAGTATAAGAGAAAATAATAAAATACTGTTTTGAAGATATTTGATACTCCTGATACCTGATAATAAATAGCCTGATAATAGATACCTGATAATAAATAATACGTATTTTTCATTTATTGTGAATTAGTGATTGATGAATAAATGAAAAGATAGTATTAGTAAAGCATTTGTGAATATGAGAATCACTTGACAATAAACTTGATCTTTATCAGTGAAAAAAACACAAATCTTGCAAAGTTTTGTTGCGGCCCCCCTATCTAATGAACAAAGAAAATAAATTGAATTTATTTTACTAGATCTATTATATCTGGAAGATTGAAAATTTCATTTGAAATTTTATTTATGCTCATACCCCTTTTCAATATATAGTTTGTGTTACATCTCTACACATATATAATTATTTTTAAATCGAAAGATTTTTGTTTCAATCTGCTTATAGACATAATTTCCTTTCAATTTTATGTGATGTTATACTTACTTAATAAATTCATAGAGAATAAAATAAAATATTTGAAAGTCCTTCATGTGAGTGGATTAGAGCTGATTTATTCAATGATAATACCTTAAATTCAATAGTAGAATAATAAATTTTTAAATAATTTTATTCTGTTTTAAATATAAATATTTAATTATATCTTTTTATAAATATGTATTTTATAGTATTAAGAATTTTTAGAAATAAATATAAGTTATTTAAACGGACTTTTTATAATTTTTCATTAAAGAACAGATATTTAGTCTTGCAATTAGACCCTAGTGAACTATTTAGAGTCCGAAATATATTATCTGGGTATTATTATTAAAAAATTAAAATAAATTTATTAAATTAAAAACAATTTAAATTTTAAAATTTATTAAGAGAGGCTGAGTTTTCAAAAAATATTGTAAAAACATTCCTTAATGAGACTGATCAGACATGAATAATCATAAGAAAAAGTTATTAACAATACTCAAATTTTAAACAGTCTGACTTAATCTAGTTTACAAAGTAGCTACTACATCAACAGTATTTAATTCAAATTAACTTATCAGATTGTAATTTTCAAAAGTATTAATGTTTGCGTTAATTTACTAATTTTTAGATTTCTAACTTAATTATGAAAATATTTATGTATTTAATTAGTAACCTAATAGTTACAAATTATATAATAGCTGTCACTTTCTCTCTATTCTCAGAGAGAGAGCATATTACCTAACTCATTTCAATAATATATCACCAATCTTTCAATTAATTTTATAATTAATCTATACAAATTATAATCCATATCGATCTTATTTACGCAATAAATTCAATAAATATTTATTTTTAATATTTAGTAAATCATGAATTTAATTTTCTTTCAGTTATAATTTGCGCTGTTGTTTTTTTAAGGGGGGGGACGTTAAGTAATTAAATTCAACCTTTCGTTCTTTGCAATAACTTATTTTAAGGAAAGGTTTCAATATCACTTTAAATTTTTAATCAAAATGAAAAAAATCATAAAAATGGACTAAAAAATAATAAAGAATTGGGTTTTAATCATAAAATTAATTCAAATATAAATAGCATGAATGCATTTTCAATTTTAATATTTAGAATAAATATGTCAGAGTGCATTCATTTTAATTTCCGTCGATTCATCTTAATGTCGAAAGATTTCTTTAAGTTAATTTAATCAAATAGGATTTTGATTTATTTTCGTTAATACCATGAAAGTTTTATTCAAGTATCAATTTGCCATATTTAATACGAAATTATTTCCTTCATTTTTAATAAAATTTTTGTAAAATTAATTTTGGAAAATAATATACCCCTTTATTATTCTTTCTCATTTTGTCGAATAAAATTTATTTTGGTTCAATTGGAATTTTTTTCTAAAACTAATCAAAAATAATAGCATCAAGCTATAAAAATGGCTGATTAAAAAGATATTAAAATACAAAATATGTGCTTCAAATAAAGGATTAATAATAAAAAATGTACCATTTTTTATTCTTATAAAGTTTAATTTTGTTTTGCAGTTAAAATATAAATAAAAATTGCTATATTTATTTTCATACTCTTTCATGCATATTAACTTGTTTTAATTTTTAATATATTTTTTCGAATATAATAGAGAAATTCATCCGCTTTGTTTTTAATTATGAATTTATTAAATAATCAATTTATTAGGAAACAATTTAAAAAGTTTAAGCCTCTAGCAAATAAATTCTCCAAAAAGCTTCTTTTTATCTTAATATTAAAATGATTTTAAACATCTAAAACGTTAAATCACTAATAAAGTTCTTAAAAATCCTTGTAAACTATGATTATAAAATCATTGAAAGAATGAAATAATTGAATTTTTCTTTCAAAAATTTAATATCAAAATGAATTTTATTTTGATTTTTACTGCTTAAATTTAAATTGCATTTTTGTAGCTTAGAGTTTGACAGCTGAAAAAGTAAAACCAAAAAACAAATTTTTGTTATCTAGCCCTTGTGCAATTAATATTGAAAAGTTATTACAAATGATTCATTTATACAATCTTTCAATAAAAATTACAAATTGAAGAATAATGGGTTGTTGAAAGTATAAAATGATTACTCTTTCTTAAAAAGCTTTTATTTACATGTTCCTTAGAGTTAATATAAATGCATTAATAGAAAAGTTTTGGTGAAACTATATTTGTAGATTATTTTTTCACCTACAAATAAAAGTATTAAAGGCATTTTTGCAGCATATTAGTTTTAAAAATTTAAGCGTATTTTTATCATTATGTGGTCTCTATAGTAAATAAGTATTTTAATTGAAACTAACGCATATTTAATTGGATTACAAATTAGTCAAACTTCCGCTTGTATTTGTTATAAATTTTTTATGCCTTCTTATAATTGTTATATTTTATATTTATGGTATCTATATTTCGTACTTTAAATAAATAAAAATTTTATTTTCAACAAAACAAAGTATGTTTGCTTCACTAATAATTAATTTAAATATTATGTTTTAATTTGCCTTATTTACAGAAAAATTCTATTAAAGAGGATTATTTCGTTTTCATATTTTAACTCTAAAATGCTATTATATTTCATGTTATTATGTTTACTGATAAAATTGCTTGATTATTTGGAAATCACAAAGTAACGTAAAAACCCTTATACACTAAAAACAGAATAGAAAAGTATTTTTTTCTAAAATATAATTCCTGGATGAAATCTTTTTAAATTTAGTATTTAATTAAACTTTGTTTCCTGCAAAAACAGAGGCTTAAATTAATTTAATCCTCAACTATTCGATATGTTTCTTTTTCTGTCTACGATTTCTGATAAAACAATGTTTTTATAATAAGATCAATTTTAAAACTTGATGATTAGCGTTTATATAAATTCCTTTACTATTTAAGTAAAAAAAATGTAAATTTCCACTTATCCGAAATTAAATAATAATTTAGTAAGCTGTAAATTAATTAAAAATAAATTATTTATTTTTTTGTAAATTAACAATAAAATGAAATAATTTTGTAAGTTGTAAATTAAGAATACAAATTTAAATTTATTGCACAACATTATTTAAAATAATGATTTCTTATATTTTTTAACGGACACTATGAATCAGTTTTACCTATGTAATGAAACCTCATTGTGGATATTTTGACTGGTATTTAATAATAGTGAGAAGAGTTATTTAAGGTATTTATAGCAAAATGGATTTACATACTTCAGCTGTTCTGTGTAACATTTACAGATTTCAATTATTATGTAACCTCTTAATCAACGTGAATGATGTTAGCTCTTGTTCTGTTAGAATCAGAATCTGTTAGTAACAGCTTGTTCTGTTATATAAAAAATGGACTTCAGAAATGAATGTTTAGATGTCAATTTTACCTTCATTTTAAGCTCCTAAGTATCAACAGATAAAGTTAAGCATATACAGCGGAAAATCAATGTGCTATACGAACTTTTAAATATCTATATTTTGCTTAATGATAGGAATAGTCTTATGTTCAAGAGGACACAAATATCAAAAGTGCTCCCTTCCTTATATGCAAGAACTGAACATCCATTTCTTGCTGCTTAGGAAAATTACACCAGGATTCTGCCACTTTTGAAACTGCCATTCTATCAATCCGGGAGCATTAAAAGATAAAAAGTCAAATTCAGATGTCCAAAAAACTCGTCTGTTGGAAAACACAAGATGTCATTAGGAAATTATATTTATTTTTTGGCATTATTTAGAGATTGTATTTGTGAAGGTATTTTCATTATATGATATGCATTTAACTTAAACTAATGCTTCATACCCATATATAGCATTCAGTTGAATTGCATTAATAATATTTATTAGCATCATTTTCATGAGTCACTGTGCTAATTCCTTTCCCTTTTAGAAACATTAGTTTAAAATTAAGGAATGAAATTTATTTTTAAATTTAAAGCAATAAGAGAAGTATAAAAAAGAATATATCGTCCACAAAAGTACATATTAAATTCCTCCATTTTGAATAGAAATGTTTATATATATATATATATATATATATATATATATATATATATATATATTTCTATTTTATATTGTTAATTTTTTCTTACAAAAAAAACTATATTCGTGTTTATTTTCATACTTTCATGTTTTCCTGTATCACTTACCCATGACTATATACATACATTTATTAAACTTTCATATTAGAAATTTCATAGTTAAGTATACGAGATATGTTAAAAAAAAACCCCCAGCTTTGAAGTTTAATTCGTTATTAAACTTATCAAACGGTATGACACTAATTGAAACCTTGAAATAAGTAAAATTACTTCCCCCAGATAATTTGCATCGACTCACCGACGAACAGAATAATAGGCACTCACCTCGACAGATAGCCGAATGACAGAGCGACGTATTTTTTATAGTCTGTCGCCATTAATAAGCAGTGAGATCAAATGTACGAGCCTTAATAATAGCTTCAATCTAAAATATGATGTCGGTCATCTCACAATCTCCAAAGCAGACTTGTCAGTATTCTAAACGAGTAGAAGAGTATAGCATACGACTCATAGAATGTCGTAATTACGCATGGTGTACCTCACAGTTAAGACTTTTATTGAAGAATTTAATGAGACAACCTGCGCTAACCTGTACAAGACGAACGCTGTCGTGTCACATGTCAACGACAATTGTTATGTTTCACAACCTGTAAATAACCATTTGGGATGCTATATTGGAGCATTCTCAGCACTTATTTCACGTGAGTTCTTGTGACTGATGACACTTACATATATTGAAAGAACCCATCCGAAGCATCTGGTATTTTGACGGATCATCTGTGATCTGAGAACTAAGGCACACTCCGCTTGACTCCTTAGATCACACAAGGCATGTTACATTAATTAATAACCAAATGCTAACAATTTTCTATGACATTGTGTCCCCAAACAATAGGTTCAGGACTTCTCTAGTGATCAGTAGAGAAGTCCTGAATGAGGTAGTCAAAAAGAATATGATATATTAAAATAATATTTACATAATATAATATAAATAAAATAGTAAATAATATATAATAAATAATATATATAACATAATTTTGGAATAGATCCTACGTTTCAAATTCCTTGTTGGAATATTTTTATATTAATGTACGCAATACTTACATTAATATAAGAAATATTCCAACAATAAAAGAGGAATGAGTTCTCCATTATAACTTCAATTCCATGATTTCATCAAAATTTAAGAAAATTGTAAATTTTTCATTTTTAAAAAATATCACACAACCAAAAAATAATATTATGAAATGAATTCTACCAAAGAGATATAATGCTATTTATATAATATTTTTTAAAATACATATTCCTATAAAAAATACTTCCAAAATAATTATTTCTTATGTATTGATTAGGAAAACCAACAGCAAGTTAAATTGTTATGGACTTTATTGAGTTTGAAGTATTAGCAAGTATAAAGCATAGTAAGAAAAATATATCCAAGTATTAATGTTATCTGAAATATTATGTTAAATGTTAAAATAAACTTTTCTTGTTCATACATTATATAGCACTTTTGCTCATTTAAACATTATTTCATAGTATACATTTTTGTATCAACCGATTTAACATATTTTGTGATACAAGCTTATTTTAATTGTTCTACAATAAAATAAGTAAAATTTGTTTAAATGGCATAAAACATTCTTTTTGATTGTCAAACATTGAATTCACATTGAATTCACAACAGTTCACTTTGAATTATTTCATTCATCATTCCTCATGAGGAGTATTTGATGAAAAGTTTTCAACTGGTATAATTTATGCTTGAAACTTTAGAAAAATTATTTCAAAGTATTCATTTAATATAATTTACATAAATTAAAGCCACGGTGACCTGATTGGTTAGAAGAAATATATGTGCTAAAAATGTAGGTAAACTTATTATTTCTTATATTTGATGAGAAATTTTTTATTTAAAATCATATTATTTTAGTTTCAAAATTTAAAATAAACACAATTTCATTAATACTTTCAATTATTATATTTTAAACAGTTGCATAGAACAATTTTTGTATTTCAGCATATGTAATAAAGAATAATCTATCTAATTTTAAAAGAAATTCTATAAAATTGTCTGACTTTTAAGCTTATAGCATTATAAAGGCATTTGTTGTTGCTGTTAAGACTTAATAAAATGATAAAAAAAAGGCAAATATTACAGAATTAAATTTGTACATCCTCAGGAAGAACTTCCGAAATTTATAAAAATTTTTCCAACATAAGTTGCTTAGATAAAAATAAACTCGCAGTCGGTAGGATTCGAACCTACGCGGGAAGATCCCAATGGATTTCTAGTGCATCGCCTTAACCACTCGGCCACGACTGCTCGCCCGTTTCAGCAGTTACGAGTTTATTTAAAATTAATGCGCTTGATAAATATCCTAAAAACAGTGCCATAATGTGCATCTGAAATAACGACAATTCTATAAAAAATTCTGTGCATTTTCATCTAAATTAAAAATGAATGAATTGGATTTTTATTTACGTTGATTACATTTTTGGATAACATAAATTTGATACAATTTAATTTAAGAAAAAAGATTTTGATTTCAAGTTTTTAATGTAAGTCTTCAAATTTTACACTAATATTTGATTATAAAAATAAAAAAAAAATCTAGTGTGATAGCTGGCTTTCACTATAATTCTCAATTTTTGTTGATATTAGAATTTCAGGAATCATAAGCTTTTAAATGGTGCTTAAAATCAAATTTTCGCGATTTTCAAAAGAAAATAACTAAATTTACATATAAATTAACTTTTCTACAAATTTAATTAAAAACACCCATTTCTCCTGAATTTTTATCTACATAGAAAAAATCCTTATTGTTTCTCCAACGAATTTTTTTCAGAAATTGAATTGAGAATGTATGATTGAGATTTCGGATTTTAAGACTTTTAATTTCAATTATCACTTAAAATGGTGTTTGGTATCACATTCCAGGAACATATGCCAATGCACACGGTGATAAAAGGAAGAAGTTGCTCGTGCCATAATCAGATGAGCATTCCAAAAAACGGAAGTTGTCGGAGAAATCACTTCCAATAAAACTTTAGCACCACAGCTGTAATAATGCAATGACAGCTGCGAGATAGTTTTTTGTCTCTTAAAACAATGGCATGGAACAATGTCGGAGTGTGCTCTCATAAATAATAAACAAGGGGAATCATAGCTATGAATCAGGAAGGTTCAAAACCATCGCTGTATAGGATGTAGCAGTCGTAGAAGAAAACATGGAATTGCCTCACGGATCTGTCAGAGTAATGATGATGTTATATACCTTTGATAAGCATTTGGTCCTTTTATAATACATCTTAGGTAGAATTCTGAACTTCTACTCAAATATAATTCACACCATCAGTCAATAAGTTTCCTGCAAACAAGATTCTACTCAGATAAGATCCAAGCCATTTGAAAGCACTATCCGGAATTCCCAAAGCTTTTACACTACAGCTTCTCGGAAGAATGGAAATCGATGATTCCTGGTCATTGAAAATATCCTCTGTTCAGTTAACGTATAGCAATATCATCGCGTGTCGCAGCAATGTTATGCTTTGCCCACAAAAAGCTACATTTATGCAAAAAGCATCCCTATCACAATCGCAATCTCAGCATAACTATTGTAGCAGTAGACATTTACGCACTCACGTGGGATCAGCCGATGTTTCACAACAACCTAAGCTCAGCGATTGGCAACAGTGTCTGATTTGAATGACAATACTGACTGCTATATGCTACATAAAACACAATATAAGCTGTATTTACAATGTTCATATTACCTTTCTCCATTCAATATCAGAAAAGAGGTTGTTGTCGAAATTGATGATACTTTCTCTGAATTTGCTAATACTAATTTGCATGCTAAGCAATAATATAGGGTGGGAAGATGAGTTTTTTGTTATACATTGCAAATGAAATATTGTAAGACAGTATAGTACATTCTGTGCACCAGCATATATAAAAAGAATGATCAGTGTAGTTCTAAAATGCTTACAAATTCTAATAAATTGTTTAAAGTTTTAAATGTATAACAATATAAAACTACATTTTTCATTGCTTTTAAAATTTAATAAAACGATAAAAATAAATTGCAGAGTTAAATTTGTATCTTTTGCCCTTTTTTCATAAAGAAATTTCGGATTACAGAAAACGTTTTCATTAAAAGTAATTTCAAACAAATCAAATTCGCAGCCGGTAGGATTCGAACTAACGAGGAAGAATACCAACGGATTTCGAGTTATCGCATTTTTGCCCTCTCTGGGGTATTTTTGAAGTAAGCCCTCTTTATAGAATTACCTTAAAACCTTATTAGCATCATTTAAAACATTTAAAGTACTTGGTTTCTTGAGAGAAAAATGGAAAAAAATATATCAAGGCATGATAAAAGTAAATGAAAAATAAAATTCTATCTTCTCGCTGGGTATTTTGGTCTAGCTTTTATCACTCTCAGATACCATTCCTGTAAAAAATCATGTTTAAAAGAAACATTCCAATATATAAGTTTTCTGTGAACTCTCTTGACAGATTAATTGTTAAGTATCGTAGTAAATAAAAAACTATAAATGTATTTTGAAAAAAGCCTATATATATTGATTAATAATTTTAATTTATTTTTTGAACAATAGATGCTTTGAATTTTTAAAACTTTACATTAGAACTAATTGTAGAGGTAAATAAATAGAGAGAAAGTGTATGTGTGTGTGTAATTTGCCGAGTGATAAAAATTTTAAGTAAGTTACCAAAATAACAATATTATTCGTAAAGTAATCATCATAATGATTAGATTAATAAAAAGAAGTGCAACATATACTTCAAAATTTGATTCAAAAAGTGCTTTTTTTTTACTTTATTTCCACATTGTTTTTTTCGCGTAAAATTTATTTTTAAATTGGGTAAGATTGTGAATATTATAAATGAAACTTTAACAAAATCCAAAATTTAAGTGTTGAAATTCCAATTATTCCCCTGCATTTGCGTCACTTATTTTCTCACTTCCTCGCCTGCTTTTTTTCATGAATTGAATTTCAAATCAATGAAATACAGGCAGCTGACTTTTCCTAATTATTATTTATTCAGTTTTTGTGGCTCCTTGAAATTTTTTATTTTCATACTAGGATTCAATTAATTCTCAACCTCAGAAATAAATGGGTAGTAAAAATAATAATCTCATTTTGTTTCTATTAAATGAAACATTTAAACCAATTGTTATTAAATTATAGCTTGTAAACCTTTCTTCACGTTAATTTCTTCATTAAAAATGTTCTCAAAATTTTAGAGATTTTGTATATTGCTATAAATAAATTTATTTTATTTCTTAAAAGAGTTTTTTTTTTAATATTGAATATTATCAAATCATTTGAATTATTTATTAATATTTTAGTATAAAGCCTTTCTGTTTAATGCGAAAATCGAAAACCTGCATATAATTATATTATAATAACGAAAAAAATTTTCACATTCAAACATTTTACAAAGTAAAGATTTAATCAATTGAATGTATTTATTTTTATGGTAAAATAGGTCAATTTATAATATATGCAATATATTATTAAATGATCTCTATATTAAGTGACTTATTTCACTTAATATTGAAATTATTTATTGAATAATGTTTCAATTAAATGCTTTATTTAAATTATTACTGAAATTACTTACAGTGAACTTTATTGGAAATAAATTATTACCTCTCCTGAGCTTGTAGAACTGTAATGCTATTAGAATTGAATGTACTAGAAAACTTCATGTGACTTTATATCGATGCAATTTTTTTAAGGCCTGATTACTTAATGTCCTGGTAACCCTAATAATTGACTGAATAGGTTTTAAACAATAACATAATTTTCTTCTTTGGTTTTTTATTGGTTATAACGTATTGGTTAATAAATATTATTACTGAACACAGTTTACTGACTAATAACTCCATACTTTATATTTTCAAGTCAGAACTTTAAGAAAAAATAAATATCTCCAAATTTCAGTTTACAATCAATGAAAAATTTATCAATATCATATAAGGATCACAATTGACTAATTTGGTTAAATTAGTAAAATTAGTTAAGCATTGCAATGAGTTGGAATTCAGCAAAATAAAGAATTCTGTGTTGGTTATTCAAAAATATCCACATTTTAATTCGATAATTATTTCCCTCTAATCACCATATCTATTGATTGCTTGATTATGTGTCTAAAGATAAACTTTACAGTCAATAAAACTCTAATAACAGTCTAGATTCGAGTCGATGTCAGTTGTTATTGTATTCAAAAAAATTCGGTCTCGTAAACAACAAATGAAGATTACTTATAAATTAAAGTTAATTGGAAATCTCCCTCCTTTTTTAAAAACAATTGTCAATGGCTTTAAATCTTTCCTCTAGAAGATTACCTCAACGATTTATTAAAAATGAATAGTTACAAAATATTGTTAATCGTTTTGCTGATGAATTAAAAATTTTCAGAAGATGTTCCTCATTTCGAATAAATATCTTTTCATTATAGAAGGAAAAAGTGTACAGATAGCAGAAACGCTTTTATGTAACTCCAAACAAAAGACTAATCTTCCCCAAAACAGGAAAATGAGAAAAATCTTTATTCGTCAGCATATTAAACAATAGAAGACATCTTTGATATTCATTCTTTCAAATAGAAAGTTGGCAACGTTAGCAAAGTTTTAAAATATAAAATAGCAATCATGCAATAGTTCTGCAAGAATTATTTTCTTCACTTGTATCATTCGAAGATTATATGGGTCTTTTGGTTCCGAAGAGAAGCGTGCGAATGGATAATAATATTTGATTATTGCAAGGTTACATTTTATAATGCTTAGAAATATTTATAGAAATACTTTAAATACTACAAATTTTAAATATTCAGCAAATACTAAAAAATTTTTAGTGACATAAAAATGTCCAAAGCATGCATCTTGAAGTAAGGGACAAAATTCCTACAAATTCAAAACTTATACCATAATCGAAAATTAATGGAGTCTTCTGATTTCCTGTCTTTTGAGAATAATATATTATTAATATATTTTTCAAAATAATTTTTTCTGTATAAACTCGTTCTAAAACAGAATGTGTCTGAGAGCATTTTTCTGTCTCCATTACTCATTTTATAATACATTTGGAATCCACTTTAAACCATATCCACTTCAATTGATATATTCGAAGATATAACAAAATAAACTATTATGTGAGAAAAAGGATGCCAAAAAGATAAAAGGAAAACTAAATAAATTCTCTCTTTTCATGTATATACAAGTGAGATTAAAATTAAATAAAAATTGTTTTACTCCCTTTTTTTGTTACCTTTTCATCCGTCCCATTTAATGGAAATCAAGCCAGATTTTCACTAATATTTGAGGAAAACATTTTTTCAACTTCGCATTTATTAAACTTACATAAAAGAACTTACGAATATTTTGCATTTAAATGGATAAATGGTATTCTATGACATGAATTTCTTCAAAAATGACAAAAAATTCTTAAAATTCTCGACTTGTGTTATTATTGTGAGAGACATGTTCTCGATGGAAGTTTAGATTTCCATACAGAACACTTATCTCACCCTGGAACATTATTATTAATATATGATACAATGTATAATACAAATCAATTATTAATATTGTTTTATAAGTAATATAATAAATATGTATATGCAATATAATTATGAATATAATTATTTAAGATTCTACTTTTCCGTTGTTGTTTCTGATGACACTTGGCAACTCCAAGTCCGCCTGTCAAAGTCTAGGCGAATGAAGTCAGAGAGAGAGCGTCTTCCGTTTTTGAATAGAGCAACCTTATATGAAGGTGAAAGTACGCCTTTTGGCTCATAGAGGGCAGCACCATCTTCTTTCTTCCAATTTAATGATTGAAACCAGTGAAGATCTATAGCCTGGCTCCAGCCACCCCCAGAGGTATTAATTTGTAATGGGAATATGGAGGACATTGCAACCATGACATATTTTACGTGCCCCAATCGCCATTTGTGAACACGACGGATCTTCGGTAAAGCCGGGATTCGAACTCACCACCATTTGATAACGAGAACGACGTCCTAATTAACCAGGCCACCGCGGCCCTAAAATTAGCGAGTATTAATGCCCTCAATATGTTTTATTAAACTAAAATTATGATTAACAAAACTTAATGATTCATATCTTACATAAATTAATATTAATTTTGTAGTTGACAATATATAACGTACAAATGCATTTGTAGAAACTATATTGAAACATACTGAGAAATGTTTATTTGAATGTGTTAACCAATGATAAATTCAGAAACTTGTATTTTATGGAATTGAGCTTTTAATGAAACAAATGAAATTTACTTACAATATAAAATAATTGATCCCACAGTCTAAATTCCCATCACCTAATAACAATGAATGAGCAATTTTCTTAATTTAGTGAAACATAAATTCATTCAATTTCTCATCCAAAAACTTTTTCTTAGTATATAATTTGTGACACGAAATTTATAATTTATGTTGAGACTCTTGTCTAATATCTTTCATCTTCGATAATATATCTCGCTACTTATAATTGATTTTAGTACCTATCGATATATTTTACAATTTAATTTATGTCTTAATCGATCTTGCACTATAAACACGAAAACTATTTGACTGTTAAATTTCTCATTCATTATTAATGTTAAATTAGAATTTATTAAATTAATTCCTGGAATTCAATATCTTATTTGCAGTTACTCTTTGAATATATTATCTACATTTTAAAGCAATTATACTAAGAATATCTCTACCTTCATTATAAAGTCAGTATCACCATGAAAATGTAAATATATTTTAAATAACAAAATATAAAAACAAAACACTCCATTGTGAAATGAATTTATGAATAGAGGGAATATTTTTGTAATATTAATATATAAAATATTCATGACAAAAAATATCATTAATAATAAATATTTCATTCAACTCTTTTTCAAAATATTCCTTAAATGTAATTTAAACAAATTTATTCTTTATTTAATTGAATCAAATATTTATTGACACAGAAACCTGCTGCACCTTATAAAAATGATTTATTTCATTTTCAATAAAACATGAATTATTTTCCATCATAACTATTCTTGAAATTTTTCTTCCTCTCTTGTGAAACAATGGCCCTTATTTTTAATTTTAATTGTTTTGGCATAACTCATTAAAGACAAAGTGTCTATAACAAAGAGTAACTCATTAAAGACAAAGAGCTTATGACAAAGACAAAGAATTTTAAACATAATTGATTAAGTGAATTTTTAAATAAATGGTGTACGATTGAAATGAAATGCATTTTTATTACAATAATACATATGAAGGGAAAATGAATGTGTCTTTTTATTCATTCAAAATTTTATTTCAAAATTTGAATCATGAGGATTATTGAAATGATTAGATATTATACAACTTCTATTCAGAGAAAAAATGCAGATAAGATGTTGTTAATGGATATTGCATTAAATAATTAGAAATATTTTATCCAATAACAGAATATGCATAGTAGCATAAATCGTAAAATTTTAAAAAAAGGAGAAGAATGTAGTACAAATACTGAGGAATCTTAACAATCCGAGGAGCTTTTTCATAAAATTACCATCATATATATCATGTTTCTCTGAAAATAAAACTTTTTGGCCCAAAAAAAATTTAACAGTGAAAATTATTGGATTTTAGTCATAATTTTTACTTTCCAGATTTGAAATAATGCATGAAATGCAGAAGATTTTGACATCTTTTATCTTTAATATAAAATATTTATCTGTAAAAATGGAATTCACATAAAAGTAAATCAGCATATGTATTCTTTAATGCGGTTGAATTTATTAAATTAAAACAAAAATATTGCTATTTTAATTTTAACATAATCATAAAGATATCACGATTTTACTTTTATATCAATACATAACTTTTCTGAGAATATAAGTTTAAATTTCCTTAATTTTAATATAAATTGATGCTTTTCAACTTGAGTTTTATATGATTATCAAACAATTCATTTTACCAATATTTTATTTTCAGGTGCTCATTCTAGCAAATTTTGTAGGATATTTATCAAATGCATAGATTTTGAATAAACTCGTAGTTCGAGTCAGCGAGCAGTCGTGGCCGAGTGGTTAAGGCGATGGACTAGAAATCCATTGGGATATTCCCGCGTAGGTTCGAATCCTACCGACTGCGAAGTTATTTTTATCTAAGCAACCTATTTTTGAAAAAATTTAAGAAATTCGGAAGTTCTTCCTGAGGACTGTAAAATGTACTAGTTTAATTCTGTAATATTTGTCTTTTTTATCATCTTACTAGGTCTTAACAGCAACAACAAATGCTTTTACATTGCTATAAACTTAAAAATCGGGCAATTTTCTAGAACGTCTTAACGACATATTATTCTTTATTACATACGCTGAAATACAAAAATTGTTCTATATATATATATATATATATATATATATATATATATATATATATATATATATATATATACTGCTCAAAACAATTAAAGAATATTATGGTTTTAGGTGGATCTTGTGGCTGTAAACTTTTTAGCCGATTGATACTTGGTCGTCAGACGTAGTAGGTTATATGAGAATAAATTACACAGAAAAAAAATGCTTTTTATTGTGTATTTGTGTACAAAAGGATAAAACACAATTTGTGCATATGAGAGAAAAGGAATAAGAAAAGGTGTTTTCTTCAGAAGAAATCATTTCCTTCATTTCCTGAAAATTTTGTTGCGGGCTTAGGATCTATATTCGAAGCCACAAAATTTTTCCCGTAATAAAATAATAAGATTGGAAACTTAAACATTGCATTTTTAAAATAAAATTGGTAGTGAAGTGATTAAAACTTACACTAAATAGTAAAATACTTTAAGATTAGTCACGCTAGTTTTTGATTAACCTGTAAATACATTGTTTCGTTAAATTGAGTTTTAATCACAAATTTTACATTTTCTGCTTAATAATAATAATACTTGTTATAAATGAAAATAAACCATAATTTTTTAAGTTTAATAGTGAAATAGTATTTAATCAATATTTTAATATTATATTTTAACACAAATAGATGTTAATTATTCATAATATATCAGATATCACTGAAAATACTTGTAACTATTTATATTTTAGATTAGTCGACCACCCCTAATTACACATTTCCTTTAAACTGACTTTATTTTTCAACTTAATTTAAAATAATACAAATAATTGTTATCTCATTTAATTAAAAAATATCATACAGATTCTTTATGCGTTTTCATTAATTAAATATTACGATTAGTATGTATGAAAATTAATGTAAGTTAGGCTTTTATTTTAAAACATATTAAGGTAATGTTCAAGAGGAATGATAAATGTAATTAAAGTAATGATTATGCAAGCAAATATTCTGAAATATTTTATTAATTTCCATTAGTTTACCTTCTTTGCTAAAAATATTAATTAAATATTATATTATTTTAAGCTTGAAAAATTACTTACAACTTGAACGGCTTAATTTTATTTAAATTTCTCCTTCAAGTAACATTAACCAATAATTACATAATTCAATTTAAAATAATTCATGTATTTTACCCAGGTTTTGATGATTTTGTCCAGTATAAAAATGTGTTTATGTAATACATTTTATTAATGAATTAGTATGTTTTATTTAAAGAAACCACTTATTTAATTTAAGGTTGTTTCCAACAAGATTTGCTATAAATGTATTTTATAGGCAAATTATTTAATCTTTTAATTTCCATACATCCTTCCTTATTATATTCGTGCTTTCAAAGATGTTTAGCTTAAACTCTCCTATTAAAAAGTGATAAATTCCTATTTAAGTGCAAATAATGATGAATTTGATTCTTAATTAAAATTTTCAGCTAATTAAATATTGAAATTTTAAAACTATTTTATTATCATAAAATAAACACAATTTCCATAATACTAATTTGTAAAATTTAAGATTATTTTTTTTTAGCACGCATAGTGTAAATCAATAATTCTTTGCAACAAAATAATGCTTTACATCATTTTAAGCATACTGACTAATATCTCTTAAAGAAAGGTAAAATATAATATGATTTGCATTATTACAAAGTATTCATGTGTTAATGACATTCCTTTATTTATTCTATTAAATCACGATATTTAAAAATTCAGGATTTATTTGTGCTTGATTAATCAAAATATCTAAAATGCGCGTCTATATTTAACTAATAAAGTACTGTAAAATTAATATCAAAAATCAAACATTAGGAAAGTAATTAATACTTCTTTAAGTATTTTCATGCATTAAAATTCTAGATTAAATAGAATATTTTTTTCAAAATTTAGAACATTAGATATTTTGCGATTTTTTAACTTACGTATCTTAAGTATAAATAATTATTATATAAAATTATTAAAACTGAAGTTCTAGGTCTAATTTTATAAACAATTTCAAACTTTAATTACTTAATCTATGCCTCAAATAGCTTTAAGAACTATTTTCTAAATTAAAAAATATTGAAAGAAATGAAAATGACATTATTTATGCAAATTACTCTTACTGCTAGAAAAATAAATCCACAAAAACACTGTTTAATAAATACAATAATAGATAAGTACAATGAACATAATGGTAAATGTGAAAAGATAAATATTTATAGCATCAGCTAAACTGGGCAAAAACAAGTGACAGTAGGTCGAAAAGTTCTAATAACATTGTGATCAGATGTGACGATTTAAGGTTCACCTAAACCGTTTGGGTGAGTTAAGTCTTGGCGTCAGACAATATCACCTGACTAGATATGGGTGTTGTTTGATGTTGTTTGGGATATTTTATCAGAATAGTGGCTGTAGTAACTTCTACGACTAAATCTTGGTCATTACCATTCGGAGAAGCTGAATGGTAATGACCAAGACTTAGTAGAAAAAGATCTGCATACGTTGCAAGAATTTTAGGAAACGGTCCTTTGTTACTTTTAAGGAGCCAATAGTCATGTTCCAAAATACTTAATTTGGTAAAGATGATAAGATTTGGATAAGAGATAAACGATTAAATTATAAATTAAAACTTTATGGGATTTTGTATAAAAATAGAATTTTAATGTTTAAAATCTGTTTCTGTCTTATTCTAATAATGTTAATGATTGATTGATTAATTGAGTTTTAACCAGTAATATAACTTTTTTTCCTGGTTATCTATTGTTAAAAGCATAGTAACATTATCATTATTACTGAGCATAAATTTATAAATACAAAATATATCATATTTTCACAGATCTAATCCTTAAGACAGTAAAATATTTTCAAAAAAGATTCAACGATGAATGGAAAGTTTACTGATATCATCTAAAATTCATTGTTTTGTTGAATGTTTCAAAATTAGAGAGATTTTGCGCTAAATTTGAATGTATTGATATTAGCAAAATGTAAAGTAATCAACGTTTATCTTAGAAAGTCTTTATTATGACTCGATTATTATCTCGAAAACATAGTGATTATTACCCTCTTAGTTAAATGCCTAAAGAATATACTTTAAAATGAATCGAGAAATAATTATCTGTTGGGGTTTTATTCACAACATCTGAATTTAGATTATTGACTTATGAATGAAGAATATTGGATATAATTTTTATATAACCAATAAAAGGACCGTTTCTAAAATATCGTCAAAAATGAATATTTATCACAAAATTTATTCCTAAAAGACTCATTTCCTTAAAGTTAAATATCGATATCATATACTTATTTCCTTGAGTCCTTCAAAATTCTCTCAAAATATTCTCCTTTTCGAATAAACCTCTTATTTTTTGTAGAAGCGTAAAGAATAAATAATAAATATATAAATTGAAAACAAAAAATAATGACTAAATAAGAACTAGATTACCTGATCTGGGCCGTGGTGGCCTGGTTTGTTAGGGTGTCATTCTCGTAACAGGAAGGTAGTAAGTTCGAATCCCTGTATATCCGAAGATTCGTCGTGTTCACTAATGGCGAATAGGACACGTAAAATATATGTCGTGGTTGCAAAGTCCTCCACATTCCCACTCCAAATTAATACCTCTGGGTAATTCTATAGGTTACTATACCCAGGGGTATGCCGATGATATTGTCATACTCATCCTTGGTAAAGACTTTCACATAACTTGTTAACTGATGAAAAATGCTCTAAGTTATGTAGGCAAATGGTGTAAGGAAAGGAATCTGGACATAAATCCACAGAAGACCAACCTTATACCATTCACAAGAAATATAAAAAGGGAGGGATTCTTTATTCCAAAACTTTTTGAGGTTGAAATCAACGTTGCTTCTGAGGGGAAATTTCTTGGCTTAATTCTGGACCAAAAACTCACCTGGAATAAACATGTTGACAACAAAATCAATCAGGCAGAAAAATGCATTATGACATGCAGACGCATGCTTGGTAAAAACTGGGGTCTACAACCAAAAATGATGTTTTGGATGTACACAGCAGATGTTAGGCCTACATTTACATATGCATCTGTGATATGGTGGTGTAAGGTGGAACAGAAAACTGTGAAGGACAAGCTAGGAAGTCTGCAAAGAATGGCCTGCTTGTGTATCACAAGTGCAATGTCCACAGCACCTACCAGAGCACTAGAGGCAATTCTGGACCTGACTCCACTAGATATCTTCATATGCAGCACTGTCAGAATAACTGCATATAGAATGAAATTGCAATATCAGTGGTGTGATGAGCCCTCTTCTGGAGGTCATACTACTATTACCAAAAAAATCAACCACCCAACTCTCCAAATTCCTTCAGACAGCATGGAAAGAACATACGTGTTTGAAAGACCATTCGAGGTAGTTTTTCCTATCAGGGAAGAATGGAAAAACAGCACGATTAAAATAAAAAGCAATGATCTTATCTGGTTTACTGATGGATTAAAAAAGGCAACCTCTCAGGACTGGGGGTCTGTGGCATGGCACCAAGATTCAGTCTTTATAAAGGGCTTGGGGAACATGCCACTGTCTTTCAGGCGGAGGTTCTTGCTATCACCAACTGTCTGAAGATAAATTTAAAGAAGGGCTACCAAGGTAAGCGTATTCTTATTTTCAGCGACAGTCAAGCTGCATTCATGGCTCTTTACTCATTCCAAATCAAATCAAAAATTGTAATGGAAGGTAAAAATCTACTTAAGGAACTGGCAAATGGGAATAAAATTATTCTTATTTGGGTGCCAGGGCATATAGGAATAGAAGGTAATGAAAGAGTTGATGAACTTGCAAAACAGGGATCCTCTTTCAATCCAATAGGAATGGAACCCTTTTGTGGGATCAACATGAAGACTACAAGGAAGGCCATTCAAAAATGGGAAAAACAGGAGATGAACAAATTTTGGCGTGACTCTCCTGGACAAAAACATGCAAAAAGTAGGATTTTCAACTCATCTGAGAAAATTGCATCTGAAATTCTTAGACTCGCAAGATTGAAGACTCAAACAATTGTAGGCTTCATTACTGGGCACTATCATTTCAGGAAACACCTTCATACAATGGGACTTTTTAAACAGGAACCAATTTGTAGGAAATATCACGCAGGGGTAGAATCAGCTCATCATATCCTATATGAGTATGATGCTCTTGCTCTTACAAGATTCACTACTCTAGGTAATCCATATCCTAAAGAGTTAAACCTAAACTCCATTGAGGGCCTATCAGACTTTATAAACAAAGTAGGTGACCCAAGACAATGGAACTAAGAAAAAATTGAGAAAAAGGCATGGTACAAAATGCAGCAATGCAGAGGTGCAACATATCTGACAAGCTCAAGAAGAAGAAAAAGAAGAATATCTCTGGGAGTGTTAAGATTCAGGTCTTGTGTCTTCTCTGGCTTCTTATCGCTAAATTGGAAGATCCAGATAGTGCTGCCATCTATGAGTCATTTCGTACTTCCGCCCTCGTAAGGGGTGCACTATTCAAAAACGGAAGACGCCCAGTTCTTGACGGGCGGACTTGGCTTTGCTAAGTGTCATAAGTAATAAAAACAGATTCCCTGACATGGAAAAAGACAGAATTTTCATCATCATTTAACAATGAAAGACATCTTTGATTTTTGGTATTTTACTTGTAAAATTTGGCTATGTCAGCAAAGTTCTAACATATAAAGTAAGCAATCATACAATAGTTCTGCAAAAAAAACGCTTCCCTCAGTTGTATCATTGGAAGACTAACCTTCATTTTTATTAAGTAGAATGGATAATACTTGATTACTTTAGTCTTTTTAGGATAAATCAGATACTTATAGAACTTTTAGAAATCAGTTAAATGATTACTGAAATGAAGTTTTCAAAAGTTGCTTGTTAAAGTAATTGACGAAAGTACAATGAGTTTAAAACTCATTCCATAATCAAATTTTATTAATGAACCGGCACACACAGGGGTTCACATATTTCTCTTGAAAATTATATATTATTAATAAATTTTTCAAAATCATTTCTTTCTCCGCATCTATTTTTAAGCAATAAAATTTATCGGTATGAGGATATTTTTTAATTATCATTATTTGTAGAAGTTTAAATTCCTAAGCCATAAATTTCTATCATAATAGCCATATATGTAGGAACTGGTGGAAAAGAAGATAAACAAAAAGCAATTAATTTTGTCCTTTCACTTATGCAACACGATTAAAAATAAGTAACAAAGTTGATATCTCATTCTTTATTTCGTTTTATGACTTTTTACAGACAAAATTATCACTATTTTTTTTATGAAAATGCTCTTTTTGACTATGCTTTTATTTAATTTAAATTGAAGGGTATATTTATTTCCCATTTAAATGAATTACAGACAAATATAGAATTTAAATTATCTTGAATGAAATCGTTCAGACAGAGAGAAATAATTTATTTATAACATTTTTTTTTATTTTTCATCTAAATAGAACTCTGAGTTCATCATCATCCACTCTGAAATTCCATGTATAGTAATTAGGCGTTGTAAGATATAATTCAGTATAAAATATGATAGCCCTATAAATTCAATATATATTTGACTATATAATTTTCAAATTTAATGTAAACATAAATTTATTTGAGGATTTTGAAAATTCAATAATAATTGTTAGAAAAAAATTGACTGAATTTTCATTGAAATATTACATAAAGCTAAATTCAATTGATTAATTAAATTGCAGGGCCATAATAAGACAATATATCATAAAATATAACAATAAGATAATAAATCTTTTAAATATAAGCGTATTTGGGGATATCTGAAATGAAAATCCAGATTGAGGTATTATATACTTAAGTCTATACAGAGATCTATCATTCCTGGGATTTGATATGTGTTTCAAACTTGACACTGGCATTTCGCTTAAAATATCAAATAATGAAATATTTTCATGACGTAAAAGCTTCCTTTTTATAACCGAACAGATGGCGATTCTCCCAGAATATACTTCCGCCTATTTGTTGTTCTTTCATTTTGAGAAGGATCAATATCTCTCAACAGCATCACTTTCATCCTGACTTTTTAAATTCATATCTACTTTATCCAAATGCATTTTTTCATTAAATTTGTCTGCCAAAAGTGCATTTTCTCTAGTTTATCAAGTATTATTTCTTTTTAATCAAGTGTATTTACCAAATATAGACTCTTTTATCTAAAATAGAATAAAACAATTAAAATTTAATGAAAACATAGTCCGAATACAAAAAGAATTTTTCTGGGAATTAATTCTTCTTTAAAGCTCGAATTTATTCTTATATTGATTGGGTGTTATATTTTTATACTGATTTATCATTTACTTAAAGATTTTCACGAGGAAAATAATAAATTTCGAAATACTTTTTTAAATAATTAATTACACTCTGTTATGAAATTATATATAAAGAGAAGCACATTATATAACAGGATACGCATTAATTAAATTAATGTATATTACTGATTCGCAATTTAACAGTAATTTTAATTTAAATATTTAATTAATTATTGATAAATTTGTAAAAAATAATTAAGTAAGGTTTAAGGAGCTCTAGATTATTAAAATTATATGTCCAGTGTCACA
This sequence comes from Latrodectus geometricus, assembly GCA_026290005.1. Classification (NCBI taxonomy): domain Eukaryota; kingdom Metazoa; phylum Arthropoda; class Arachnida; order Araneae; family Theridiidae; genus Latrodectus; species Latrodectus geometricus. The sequence goes on from JAPDSC010023200.1 coordinate 23,627, forward strand.
AACTAATTTAATCAGAATTGTTTTGGATTAGAAACAAAAATAAATAACATGTATTTTAAACATTTCATCTAAAATTATATAATAAATGTACCTTATTTTTCACAATTTAATTAGAGCAAAAAAATGTATTGAAAAGTTATTTTAAAGAGGAAGTTTCAATAGATTTCTTAAATTGATTAAAATAATTCAGAATTTTTTTTTAAATGCTTAGTTCACATATGTATTTCCAAATACTAATTCGATACTTTATCTTATTTTTTTTATTCACAAGTTCCCCATAATTTGTCTTCAATTAATTTTAAGAGCTCTCATTTTAAAAATTATTTTCTTTTACCTTTATTTTACTAAAATCATTTTCAATTTGAATCTCATTAAATTTCTAGTCGTTGATTCCTATATTTATTATATTTTCACACATTGTTATATTTACTCTTTTAAAAGGAAATATTTATAAATTGTAAAATATCCTTATTATAATAACTAATTTATTTTCTTTTTGTGTTATTGAATTTTTTATCTCACGGATTTATTTTATTCTGATATTTTTTCTTCATTAAAATTTTGTATATTCATTATTAAATTAATTCAATTCATATTACTTTAAATGTTAATTATTTGCCTGTCGATATTGACTAATACAGTAGTTTAATATATATCTTCTTGATTTCCAAGGCGGCCAGGATGAAAACGAGTACAAGTTTACCGCCAAGCTACAATCACTCGCATATAATTTATGGCTTCCATATCTCAGCGATTGTTTCCAATATGAATTCAAATGGCTTAAATTTTCCATAAAAAAGTTTGCCACATGAATTCCGCTAGATAAAATTAGATGTTGATGGACCGTACCGCTTTGCTTCTTGTTTCACCACTTAATTCAGCTCCATGATAATTCCACATTTTGAGTGTGAACACCTGTTGTTGGATCAACAAAGTTAAAAGTGTGATTCGCAGTTAAATGGCTGACAGCCTTTATCTTCTACTAGACAGCCTTTTCAAGCTTGTCTGTTTTGTAGGTTCACCGACAATCCGAACAAAGTGTAGATCTTTCCACTGCATAGTCTACAATCGTTGATATTAGCGTGCTTACTTCTCGATTCGGAACCTAAGCAAGGAAACACACACAAATTTCAAGCTTTTCCGTCGAACATTTATTGTTGAGGAAGTACTCTGCCAGAGTTATTTTCTTGGCACACGAACAAGCTCTGGTCAATTTCATCAATTTTTCCAGGATTACCAATTCATCCTTTAGGTTTTCGAAATAAATCATTGAGAATAGAGAACACACATCCCTCATATAATTTTTCCAATCAATCGTTATATTTTGACCCATGTTTAGATGTTTATCGCAACCCTTGAGACATGTTAATTCCTCTGCCAGGCAGAACATGAAAAGCAGTGGTGTTAAGAATGGAACTCTGAAACCACTAAACCAAGAGTCGAATCTAAGGCTCTTTTTTTATTAACAGCTTTTCACATTGTACCTCCACATACTTTCCTTTGTATATAATTTCATTTCATGTCTAATTATGCATACTCTATTGCTAAGGAGTTCTGGAAAAACGAAGTAGCATCTTCCTCACTCCTCAGTAAATTAAAAACTGTAAACATTTTTCTCTTATAAGGTTTAAATTGAAAAAAATGCTAACATTTCACGCGGTTCAAATGCAAACCGAACGTGAAAATCTATATGGTTGCTCCTCAGTTTTGGCTGCTTTTTTACATAATTTAGCGGTTTATTCCGGTCGCCGGGGAAATAGAGGTGTACCATATTTTCCTCTTTTAATATAATTTTAATAGTTCAAAAAACAGATTTCATCCCTTACTGAACTGGGGGCTGTCATGCTGAGAGGTTTTATGTTCATGAAGAATTCAGTAGAGTCCAATAATACTCTGGAGGTATGGTATGAAGAGTTGATTTATTAGATGATGATTTCGTCAATTGGCCAAGATTCAAAATTATGAGATGGTTGGCTGTGTTTAACGGGTATTAGTTGTCAGAAATAGGAATTTGGTCAGGAATTATATACAATCATTTCTCAGATAAAAATGAAATGTTTATGAATTTTAAATAAAATGTTGATAGAATTACAAAATATTTATAAATGTGAAAGAACTTATGAAGTTAAACAATGCCATTATAAGAAAGAAAATACTTACAACTGCAAAGGGAAAAGATTATTAAGTTAAAATGTTCTTTTAAAAACAGATTTAGGGTAATGCTGTATAAAGTTTTATCGATAAAATTATTTTCAATACTGTGTTTAATCTTTATGTGTTGGGTAACAAAGTCGTTGGTGGTAGTATTTCAATTTAAAATCATTACATATAAATCAATTGAGATATAATATACAGAAAACTTTATCAGTTTTGAATAATTTCTTTTTGGTAATCAAAACACAGAAATATATTCATTTCATCATTTCAGTTTAAAGAAAAAAGTTAATAAAGTTAGTTTATAAGAGGGGGAAAAGAGAAATGCAAATCCAAGCTCAGGTGTGTGAATTTTGGCGTTTTGCCAGTTTGATAACAAACATCAAGCGATCTTATCTTGATCAAATATACTGACTTGAAATAAAACTCAGGCACCTTGAACAGGCAGTCGTGGCCGAGTGGTTAAGGCGATGGACTTGAAGTCCATTGGGATTTTCCCGCGTAGGTTCGAATCCTACCGGCTGCGGAATTCGTTTTGGACATTTTTTTTAAAAAATGTCACTTGAATGTAGATTACTCCTGTTATGAATTAAATGAAACATTAAAAAAATTAATATTAATATTCATAAATGATTGTATTTTTTTAGTGTGGCAGAATCTCTTTGACAACACATATACAGAGTAAAATAAATATGGGTACTATTGATGATTTTTAAGGCAAACGCCATATTCAGTCTTCATTAATTTTGTTAAAATCAATATGGAAATTTATTTACATACGTAATGATTACAAAAGGAAAACAATAATTAAAATAGTAGTTAGAAAAACAATTTATCTTAATCCTTTAATTATTTCCCATATAAAAAAGCATTATTTTTGTTTGAACCCTGAAATATTTATTAACTAAACAATATAATAATTTTTTAGAAAGAAGTATTAAACAGTAAGTTTATTCAAATAAACAGTTTATTTATGTAAAATTTATTTAAAAAAGAAAAAATGTATTTTAAAAAGTTTTGTTTAAATTGATCATTATGATTGCGTCACATATTGTATTTGATTTCCATATTTAATAAAAATATATGTATCCGAAAATATATTTCATCCGTAAAACATTATGATGATAGCATGTATATAATGATTGCATACATAGGAATTAATAACAAAAAATTACATGTCTCAAACCATGACTGTCTTTTGTTAATTAGTAGCAACAGAAAAGAATAAAAAGTTGGATAGATTGTAAAGAATATTTGATGGCTATTTTAGGTTGCCGATGCTCCAGATTCTAACTTTCATACTTAACTGCTTATCTTAAAAACTGGTTGATTAATTAATTGACATAAACAATTGAAATTATTTTTGTCATCAACAAATCTTATTTTGTGGTCAAGCTCATTCGTTTCCGAAATATCGACTTATTAAAGTCCGGCACATCGCAATCTGACTGACATAAATTTTTATAAAGAAATTGAATATTCATTGTGATATGCTTTCGAGAAGACTATTGCGGATGGTGCATCATATTCATTTGCCACATCTTATTATCAATAAAACACTCAAATATCTAACCCGACAAATTTACAACAAACATCAACAAAAACATAATAAAACATCTTGTTGCATAACTTAACTGAGATCAAATTCAAAATCTTCTATAACAATGACAACAAACGTGCATCTACGTAGTATTCAAAACTCTGGATTTAAATGCACACCTCTCTATTAATTCCAGAGAACACTCAATCTCAATAAAATGACGCCTTTCCATTCCTAGAAGAATTCCATAACTCAAGGAACAACGTAACATCACCGGAAACACTGCTATTAATTGTCAGAAACAAACAATTTATATCACTGTTTAACTTACATTCTCATCGTATCAACCTTATTGTTTGCCAAAATAAACTAATTAGATTTAAGTAATCAGGCACACACCATTTTCATATCAAACTTATATGGAATCCTTTGACAAAATATGATATAACTGAGAATTTCTTAAAACATTTAAGTAAGTGAATAAAAGAATATTAAAATATGTAATCAATTTGAACATTCTAAATATGTACTGTAAATTAATTACATGTCCTAAATACTTTAAAAACTCATTACTACATCCTTAGAAATCTTCTAATACATTTATCTCTGTTGCATCAAATTATAGACTTTCATTTTCTTTGGTAAATATTTCTACAACATATTTATTTTAAGAAAATTATTTATTTATTTCAGGAAATTATATTTAAGTCCAAAAAATGTGTATCATCTCAATTTTATTTTAGAGATAATTACTGATTAAGATACTAAATAAAAGTAACCAGCCCCACAAAGTATTGTTTCAAAACTCAATTTAAAAGTGACGCCATATTTGTATTAAATCTTGGTATACTTCAAGGTTGGTTCACCTTTTGGTAAATTATATTTATAAGTTAATAAGTTATATTATTTGTATAACCAGTTAAAGTATTTGGAAGGTGATAGATATTATCACAAGGCTGAAAATATTTCTCTGTTAAAAAATATAAAAAAAGTAATTTTTATAAAATTAAAAATTTATATGTTTTTCATAAATGGGAAATTATACACAAATGATTTATCTTTATATTATTTTATCCATTCATTCACAATAGCAATTCTGCCATCGTAGAAAGAAAATCCAAGCATTAAGCAGGATCATCTCATAAATTTCATTCTTCTCTGTGTTAGAGATTTATTATTCAAATTATTTTTTTCTTGAGTATGAATAAATGCTTATACAAAGTCATTGAATATTATAAAATATTTAAATACAATAAAAAAAGGCACACACATTTATAGTTTTCCCAAAAAAAAATATTTCTTCTTGACAGTAGGAGAAATACGGAAATGCTTTTTAAAGTCTTCTCGATCACAAATTAGATTTGACACCCTTATTCTCATTTGAGTAAGATATTTAATGAATGTTGATACGAAAACACAAGAATTTCAAAAGCAATAATATTCAAAAAACTTCTAATTCCAATAAGCCAAATGCACTCTTGAGATTTCGAAAAGATGGAAAAGGAAACATTTCCCTTCATTCTTTCATAACAAAGAAAATTATTAGGATTGCTTGCGAAGAGAGAAAAATATAAATAAAAGCTTGTATAATAATTTAAGCTTTGTCAGTTTGGCAATATTTAGTGGGACAAGCCAAACCTATTGAATCTTTCTAACATTTCACTTGCTTTAACGAGCAGTCGTGGCTGAGTGGTTAAGGCGATGGACTCGAAATCCATTGGGATTTTCCCGCGTAGGTTCGAATCCTACCGGCTGCGGTAACTCACTTTCAATTTTTTATTTCTCTTAAAATATTCCTCCTGATTTTAGAATATTTAACTTGAATGATGTATGAAATATGAAGTAAAACAAATTAAATCTTCACAAATATTGCTTTTATTATTTTACCATCGAAAAATATCTTGTAAATCCATAGTGTTGATCTTGAAGAATATGGGAAGATAAAAGCATGGAAATTATTCTTTTTTGATTAATCTAAAATGTTTCTTAAAGGAACCAATAAAATATTGTATTTGATTAAATAAAAAAGTGAAGCATATATTTAATTAATTCAAACTCTAAATTAGAAGATTAGGGTAGTTCATGACAAAATTTATTGCTATGCTCAAACTTTATTGCTAAGAGATAGAATATAGAGATTAAAATATCAAAATATAGATTTTTTATTTTCATTTAAACTAATTTTACTAATTACTAAACTAACAAAATATGCATAGTATATAGTCATTAACTGATTTTTAAGCTTACAATATTTGAGTGTTATATTTATAAGGTAAACAAACCATAATAATAAAAGCTTTCTTTTAAAATAAATATTAAGTTACAATATTTTTTGTTTTTATAATATGAATTCATAGTAGTTTTTCCATAATTAATTCGTTATATTGTTTGTATTACATAATGTCTTGGATTTGCATGCTCAATTTAAATATATTTTGTTTTATTTTTATTTATTTTTTGTTGAGTACCAATCAGGTTGGCAATATGGGGTGCGCTGCTCCACTTTTTCAACTGAACCATAATTTGGTGTGGAGTCCGACTTCTTCAGTACACAACTATCATAGGTACCCGTTTATAGGATAGGCAACCATTCATACAAGGGAAGGACAAAGACAGGAGAGACAGAAAGGACATCCATGAACGAAGCGGGATTCAAACCCAGGGCCTTTCTATCAGCAGTGGGGCATGCTGACCATTAGACAAAGAGGGTGGCAATATATTATGTTGAAAACAATATATAATCCCAAACACAAATTTGATGAATAGAATTTGTATAGATGAATTACAATGACCAATAAGTACAAATTCAAACTAATAAAATATTTTATTGACTAGCAGTAACAGGAATATTATTCATTTAATGAGTCGTAAAACTATGCTTTGTCAAGCTATGAAAGCTCACCCTCAATATGGTATAATCTATTGAATTGCTTAATTTTTTTGAATTGTTATCCTTGAAACGCTAAAATCAAAAATTTCGTAACATATGTAGGTGACTCAATAACGTATTCGAAATATTCTTTATTGAAGCAAGACCTGATGATCTTAAACCCTTGAAAACATTGTTGCTAGATTTATAAACTAGGTGACTGGGTTGGGTTTTGTAATGCTAGCAAATAATTCGTTACTTAAATAGTATTACAGGATGGTTTGAACTATCTTAACTAGTACAAAATATTCTTCTTTGAAGCTATCTGATGTCCTATTAAATAATCAAAAGTAACTATTACATTCTTGGAAAGTTAGTTACGAGAGTTATTTATCATTTTGTAGAATATTTTCAGTCAATGAAAGTTTATGGCAGGCTTAGTGTCGTTTCCTTCAAAACGAATACGACATTTATAATTAACAAATCACAATGGAGAAGAGCAATAACATATTGCACAACTTAACAGTTATCGACTTATAACTCATCAAACTATACGACTAATCAGGTAAAAAAAATTGCCAAACAAACAGTGTCCGCAAATCACACAAGGTGGTGAAATAGTGTGGAATTCCCTCTAAGTCATTTGTATAATTCATCATAAATATGAAACACCATATTTTAGTTCTAATTATATACTTTTTAAATATATTTTTAACAACATTTTACGTAGCTCATTTAATTTTGTTATTATGTAGTTAATATAAAAATTAACGAAGCTTTCTCAACTATATCAGCTTTGAAACATAATTAATTTTCGTGGCCCACTAAGTTACACCAGACAACTTGCTCAGCCTCTCTAAATATGGCTCTCACTTATCCTGAACTATTTTCTATCCGCATAACTAATGTCAATAAAGCTTGGCTTGTCCCTCTGGAGCATGAAATGTAAGAAAGCAAAATGAATAGAAAGGTGAATATAGAAAAAAACCAAATATATGTATTATTGTGGCACGAAAACAGCAACCTAATATCTTTTAAATTGATTCCTTTAAGATTGAAACTAAGAAATGATAGCTTTCTGGATTATAACGTCAACTATCAAAATGCATTTGAAATTATTCTTTTGAACTCAGATAATTTTTAAAATCTCATTTCATAAAGAGAAGAAACTATATTGTATAAAGTACTGATAGTATCAACATAGTCAAATGTTTGGGAAACATTGACTTAGGTGATGAGGAAGTAGATGAGGACATAACAATCTTTGACAGAAACGTCCAGTTAACTAATTTTGAGGCTAAATTTTAGCAAAATACATGCCAGGGTTGATATAATTTTAAAGAATAAAATTTCTTACAAAATCTTTTTTCCATTAGGCTGTTTACTATGAGTTAGCAAAAAAATCTAAAATTTAAAGCTACGATTTTTCTGTAAAACTAAAACTTAAAGACTAAATAGGAACAATGTTTGAATTTCAAATGACTAAAATGAATTTAAAATGTCTTTTAACATTTAAAACACATATTTGAAAATTAAAAAAAATATTTATTTGAATTTTAAAATGTGTATTCATTTTTATGGACTTTTTTTTAAAAGAAATCTTATTTTAATGGGTGATATTCTTATAGGTTATTTCGAAAAATATATAAACAGATAATTTTATTAATACTTTATAGTAATTTTTACTAATGTGTAAGATACTAAGTTTAGTATCTAATGAAGTATTTGAAATTACTAGTTTAGTATATTTGTGTTTTTTTATATTTAGTTATTTTATGAATATATGATATAAAGGAAAAAAAATAATAGAGGATTATAGAGTAGAAGTCATTAAGATATGAGAAACTTTAATCGGTTTATTCAATATATTTAACGTATTTTTTAATAACAATGATATCGATAATTAATTTATCTTATCTATATAAATTTATTAAATTCGTAGTAGATTAAAAGATAAAAATTTGCCTACTTATTAAGAGATTTTTGTTGAATTAGATGTGAGAAAATTTTTACCTAATTACAAATCTAGGTAAATGCAAAATTATAACCAAAATTTTTAATTTTGCAACTGATTGTAATGACAAAAGTTTAATTTATAAGATATAATAGCTATGAAATTAAGTGATTCTTATATAAGTTAAAAATTATTACTTGCTAAATTATTTATTTCAATTCATTCTTCTTTGATAAATTAGTAAATTATCCTATTTTGATAAAATATTTATTTTACGAAACATAGATAAATTGTTAAAACCATTTATCTTAGGAAACATTCTTCGATTTCATCGTAGACCAATTAAATTTTAACTTTTTATTTAATATAAACGCATTTAATTGATGGAAAATAAACTCAATCGGGATTTAAAATATCAGTTATATTATAATGTTATAACAACATAACTAATTGCCAGATTCACCATAGTAAACTTTCACATAATTATAGGAATTACTAATATTAGCGAAATCCAACCTTATATAAGATTTTATCATACAATAAGACAAGATATCACTTTGTGCGTAACATTATAAATGCAATTAAAACAAACAAACTTATTTGTGGACATCGAAAATGAAAATACAGATTGAGGTATTTAGGGTTTGAAACACATACAAAACAATCCTTTCATGGTTTGAATATGAAACTCAAACCTAACATTTCCTTAGAATATACATCAAAAAATAAATTCTTTTTGTGGCGTAAACGCTTCATGTTCATGACCGTAACGGATGGGGGTTATCCCAAAATTGTGACATGTACTTCCCTCAATTTATTATTACTCTCTCATCTTGAAAATAAAGATTAATATTCATTTCATAGAAACACACCTTCATCTAAACTTTCTAAATATTTATCTACCTTATTTGAATATAACTCATGATTAAAACTATCTTTGGAAAAATTAGATCATTTTTCCCAGTTTAGTCAATACCATCTTTTTTAATTAATTGTTTATTTATCAAATACAGTCTATTTTATCTGAAAATAAAATATTTAAACATATAATGAATTTAACAATAAAAGTTATTTAAATACTGATTAAATTTTTTAAACTAGTTTGCTTCTTATTATTAAATATTTATTAATACTTAAATTGGCTGTGGATTTTTAAAATGGATTAATCATTTAATTAGAGAATTTTGCAAGAAAAGTAAATGAGCTTTACTTCAAAATGAGTTCTTTGTCCACCATTTAAACAATTATTTCAAAACTGTTTAAATAATGTAAACTGTTTTATTAATGTGTGCGTGAGAGAGAGATAATCATACAGTGTTCTACAATACATTATATAAATATAAAGGGATACATTTTAAACTTAAAAACATACTACAGATTCAAGATTTAAAATTTGTGTATTTAATTAATGAACAGCATATATTTAATTAAATCTTATTCAATCTTTTTAATTACTTAAAAGTATATTTAATCAAGTAAAATACTGCATGTAATTACTAATTCTCGTGGGAATGTTTGTTATTAAAATTCACTTATTTAAATAATGAACAATTAAGTTTATGTAAAAAACTTTGGTATGATAATATTTATTTTTTTTTTATTCATCTAAATTTTCAAGGTTAAATTATAGGGAATCTTACAATATTTTAGAAAGATTTTGGATATAAAGTATGGGATTTATTTTGAGTAAATTAACTTAACTAAATATAGTGCTTTTTAAATGTATAAATAATGTGAATTTTGACAATTTTCTGTAACATGTTTTAATTCAAACAGCTTTTCACATATTTTATTACATTGAGCATTGCAAGTTATTAAATTTTTAATAAGTATATTCTATCAAATCAAGATGAGAAGATAAATTTTATCTGTTTAATTGTTGGACATAACTTCGATAACATTATATTAGTTTGGGGAAAAAGTTATCCATTATTTTTTCGGTAGATGTCTGTAGTGATCGCTATCTCGCGAGGTATATATCAAACAATTTCAAATTTATGCTCATTGGAAAGGTGACATTTGACATTAAAATATTTTCTTGTGGTTTTGTTCGATTAATTCAGTTATGAGTACAAGGTTTTAAAAATAGAAGACAACAAACAGAAAATTCGATACATTTTAGTTTTTCTTTTATAATGGTGAAAATGCTAACCAGGTGGCTAAAATTGTGAAAGGTGTTTATCGTCCTATATACGACTGTAACAACCAGTTACGCACAATTTTGGTTTCGTCGATTCCGTTTGGGTATTTAGATGCTAAAGATGCACCTCGCATGGATACAACATCGTCGAGAATGTCTATAAAATATCAAAAATTATTAAACTTGACAGCATGTCAGCAGTCGTAGCTTCGCACAAGACCTAAAAATCTACATGAAAACTGTTTTAAACCTTTTTACAAAGCGAATCTGAAAGAAGTTACAAAAAGTTCACGTAAAAATAATGGATTTCTTTTTCCCCAAACTAATATTAAGAATAAATAGATTTTTTGAAAATTTAATAGTAATTTGCTGGTAAATGTAGTAGTATAATCAGATTTAATTAATCCTCTTATCCGAAATTCTAAAGTTTCTTAAAGTTAATATCATTTAAAAATATTAAAATTAAATATAATTGCTTAATTTAGAATAACGATTAAATTGTTTTAAATGGGGTTGAAAAAACATATCCTTTCATTCATATTATTAAACACTTAAAAAAATTTAAGCAATATTGAACTAATAATAAATAAATTTGTTGATAAATGTTATAATAATTTTTTGGTAAAAATAATAACAGAATTTAATTCAAATTTTTCTGATGACCAGAATTTGAAATTTATTAAAATTACAATAACATATTTTATATTAATATATTTAAATATAATAGTATTGGGCATTACATTAGAATCATATAACGGTAAAAATCATTACATATTTAACATTCAATTTTTTTTTCTTTTTTAATAGAAAATTTTTAGTACTAAGCAATGGTGAAGAGTTTTTGATTATTAAATAGTATTATTTACATCAATATAAAATTCTTTTTAATATTGCTTGCCTTACTTTATTGCAATTAATATAATTCTTAAAAAGTGAGATTAAAAATAAAAAAAATTTGGCATATTTTTTGGAAAGAATTAATATTATTTTATAATAAACAGATGAACATATTAAAAATAAATTAATTATTAATTCGCTGATAAACATCATGACTAGGCCATTGTATGAACTAGAGGAAGGTTGTAATCGGAAAAAAAATACATTTTGAAACATTTTTCAATGATTTTCTACTAAATATATTCAACTTTTTCACAGTTTAATATATTGACATTCTCAATTCACATATGTGTTTTCCAATATCAAATTATTTCACAATTTTTTATATTAGCCTCTTTTTTCAATCACATTTAGGGATTTCTAGTTTAAGAAAAAAACATTATATATATATATATATATATATATATATATATATATATATATATAT
>JAPDSC010023202.1:0-21077 GCA_026290005.1 Latrodectus geometricus
TTAAAAATTGAATCTACTTGGCGTATATATTGTTGTCATTGGAAAAAATAGTATACTCCCAGTGTAATAAATAGTTTATCAAAATGTCTTGGCTGTGTAAAACTCTTTTGTAACTTGCTTAAACTGCTGTCATACATGCTGAGTCTTATAGGCCCACTCTTTCTCATAACACAGTGTAAAAACATCTGCTTTTCTTGAAAGCATTACAGATCTTCAGTAACTGTATTCATGGTCAACTACTTTCTGATCGTTGTATATTTCCACATTTCTGAATTTCCCTTTTATCGATATTTTTAATAACAAGGTCCCTTAGGATGGGAACACATTCTTGTTTATTCATATTTAATGAACTTTTTTTTTAATTTTATGAAGTAAAATGAAATTATATTAGTTGTACAAAGAGAAAATGAAACGTCTTGAAGCCATAATAAAAATGTATCAACTGAGGAAGAAAAAAATTATGAAGAAATTTCTAGGGAACATAAATCTTCAATGAATAAACATAATCGCTCTCACAATGATTCAGGAAAAAGGAAAATATTTATTCTCAGATTTGCTATATTGGCTAAAACAACTCAAAGCAAGTAAAATTAAGAATCAGAGAAATGGAAATTCATGAAAGAATATAGTCATAACAGAAGCACACATCAATCACCTCGTCTAAAATTTATTGGAATAATTAATAAAAGATTCTTCAATAAGTGTACTAAGTTAGCCAATAAGAAAAAATCTTTGCAAAAAAAAATATATCAAGTTTTCCCCAGTAAAAAAGACAAAAATAATGTTGTGCCAAATGTAAAAAAGTGTGTGTAGTAAACACTAGCACCATGTGCATTAAAAAAAAAAAAAAAAAAAAAAAAAAAAAAAAAAAAAAACATGAAATAATATATTTTTGTCATTAGTCATTATTAATTTTTAATAAAAGCATAATATCTGTTTAACAGAAAATAATTTTAGTGTGGTAAAAGTAACTTTGGTATTATTATTTGACAAAAGTTGCAGACCAGACCTTGTAGACCCAAACTGCATTTTAATGCATGTAATTTCAGCATACCTTTTCCTTGGTTAAAAAAGATTGCTATAAAAAGATTTCAAACTATTTTTGTGGAAACAAAATGATTTTTAAAAAGTTCTTTGAAAAGTTGAGAAAGTTTTTTGCTTTATGATAGAAGTATATATTATATATTGCTGTTAATTACATCAGTTATTTTAGTTGTAAATGAAATTAATACATGGGTTTTAGAAGAAAATAAAATTTATTTAAACTTTTTTGCATATTTTTATTTTTTCTTGTAATTTGATTTATATTTCTTTTTAATTTTTTTCATTTGTGTGTGTTATTGCTTTTTTATTTTATATTACTTTCATAAATCACTTAAGTGATTTATGAAAATTCTGAGTTCAATGTTTACATTGAGTTCATTTTGATCATTTTAAATTCTAATCTACAGTTTTCTTCATTTATGTTTTCCTAATACTAAATTTTTTACATTCTAATATTTACCATAAAATTTAAAGTATAATTTATTTTAATAAAAATATGACAAAAATAATTTTTTCCCCTGTTAAAAAATTATGCATTTCTTTTATAAAGTAGCATACAAAATAATAATAAAAGATTTTCAAACTGAAATTATTGATTTTATTGCATTAGTCAAAGAAAAGAACAGTAAACCATTTGTTGGACAACTACATCCTCTAAGTGTTATAGTTGGAAAGCCTATTTTGCTCGAAGCTAAAGTAACTGGAATTCCGTCTCCAAAAATAGATTGGTCAGTGAGAGTTCTTCTGTATAAATAACTTATGTTATCTTCAATACTTAAATATATTTTAATTATCTTTCCAAAGTAAATAAATAATCTTGAACGTATGTAAATTTTCAAAGTATTCTGTAATTTTATGTACATTCATATTTTTAAAATTTAACAATTGAACAAAATTAAATTTTGCAAAACAATTTTAATAGGGAAAATTAATAAATAACTAACATTTTCACTTGAAAAATTATTTTTAATACCATTTTTTATAGGATATTATTTTTATGATAAATCAAGTTTCAACTATGTTGTTTAAATATTTTTATAAAATAATACAATAAATTTATGTGATATAAAATCCAAAAAACAAAAAGAATTCTGTAAACTATATATTTCTAAATTTTTTTTTACTTCTTTACTTTCTAAAACTGCAGTGAGTAAAGTCATATTTTCTCATAAAATTAAATAAGCATAATTATTTTGAAAAATTTTAGTTTTTATTATAAAAACAGTATTTGATTTATAAAGTGGTTGTATTAAAAAAGTAATTACACATTGAAATTATGCATCTAAATATGCACGAAAATTGAAAAATCTCAATTCTTTATGTCTCCTTAATCTTAACTGTATTTTAACAGAATGATACATTTGGCATTTTAAGTATATTATCATAAATATTGCTGAATACATTACTTAAATATCTTTTATCATTACTAATTTTGATAAATAAAAAAATATGAAAATCTAAGTATTATTTGTAAGCAAATAGTATAAGAAAGTTCCCTTCTTTAATACCTTATATTAATAGGAAAAAATATAAAATGCAACAATTATTTATTGTTTATATACAAATTTATGACTTATATTAATTCATAAAATCTGCAACTTATATCTTAACCATATGTGAGTTGCTAAAATTTCCCAAAGTTTAAATTTTACTAAGCATGTTTGACTAAAGCAAATATTTTTTTATGTTGCACACACAAGTACACTAATTTGTACTAATATATTTATACTTGTAAAAAATTTGTTATAACATTTTGATAATGACTGAACATAATTTTTCTTAATAATTTGTTTTCTTAATATTTTGAAGTGCTTTAATATTACTTTACTGATGCCTAATCACTTGTTTTTCAATCTATTTTTCTTTGTATTTGCTTTAATGTTTTTGTTATTTGTTTATGTAAATATATTTTGTATATTTAGTACAACTCATAAAGTTAACAACTCATGCATATTTTTACTTTATGAGTAATTATTTTGTTTATGAATTTTATTGTTCATGCTGTAATGGACATTATTTTCTAATAAAGGAAAATCATTAAAGAAGTTTATATTTATAACTTGAAAATATTTTCATAATTATTTTGATGTAAGTTGCTTCATAATTCTCACTACTGCATAATTGCATAACTCATTTTCATTATAGCTAATAGTTTATGATGTGTTGTTATAGTAACAATTTATTATGTGTCATGGATACTTATTAAAAATTTGCTAGTTACAGCATTTAAGTACACCATAAAATAAATGATTATAATGAAGATGTATTAATTTGTTTAGGTTTAAAGATGAGAATAAATTAGAATCTAGCTCCCGATTAAAAATTTCAGAAAGTGGTGGCAAAGCAGTCCTGAGTATTGAAGAAGGAAAATTAGAAGATACTGAAGAATATAAATTAGTGGCCACTAATGACCTTGGAGAAGATAGTTCAATAGCTTCTGTCCACGTGTCTGGTAAATACTTCTGATTTTCAGTTATATAATTGAAGAATAATTATTTTTCACTTTTTCTCATAAATGTTCACATAATTATTAAAAGTTTAAATTTCAGTCATTGAAAATATTTAATTTAGTAGCTCATATATCAAAATAATTCATGAAAAATATATCAGGTAGATAATTTTCCCTTTTTGTATTATTGATTAATAATGTGCTTTATCAAGTTAAAACTTCTGCTTGAAAACATTTCTTTTGTGAAGTAACTAAATTTATTTTTTAATTAAAATTTTAATTGCACAATACATTATGTAACTTTTGAATGTTTTATATTAATGAATTTTCATTTGTATTTTTGTTTTTTCATGTTTATTAATATGTGTGGTCACTTTATTTTTTAAATCCTATATTTCCATTAATTTTATTTTTTCCTTTAATCAAGTGTTTAATTAGGCTTGAACCTTATTGAAGAAAATCCTTATTTAATAATGTCGCTGCTTGGTTAAAAATATAATGTAAAAATTTAACCTATTATAAAAAAAACTTATTCAATATTAATCAATCCAGATTTTACATGTGTTTAAGTTTAACATGCAAAATTCAATTTAAACTCATTCATGATAAAAGTATTGTTGCTTTGAAACTGTAAAACTTTTACCATTAAGAAAATCTTATTCATAATAAATGTTTAGTTCAGTTATTTTAATTTAACTTAATTTAAATTTAAAAAAAAATAGTATTCTTAATGAATGAAATGGAATCAATAAAAATCAACATATATCCATTATATTAAAATCGAAATTAGGGGAAAAAATATAAGAAATAATTCAATGTATTTTAATCAATTAGGGTTTATAATTTTCATCAATAGCTGTTTTCATATTTTAGGCAATGTCTAAAATGATATCGTGAAATAGAAATGTTTGAAAATATATTAAGATTGTTTTCAAAAAATGAAGTCTCTTGCTGTGAAGATTATGTCTTGTTTACATTTTGAGGCTCATAAATACATTCATAACATGTAGGTTGTTAGAATTTTATAATCAATAAAATGAAATTTGTTCTCCATTTTTTAACAAATGATATTTTTGGTTGGAAGAAAATTATAATTCCATTCTTGTTATGCAGTTTAATTTTAGGCATTAAAATAGTATTCCCATAAACTTTGAAAATCGATAAATATCAAGGAAACTATAAATTATAAAAAATTTTAAGCTATAAGTCTGAGAATATATATTTAACAAAAATGTTAAGTAATAAAAATCAATTTTATTTAAAACAATTAAGTTAATATTATCTGAATAATTTGTCCTTTTTAGTGTCATAATGTTTTCAAACCCAGAAAATGCTTAACGTTATAAAAAAAAAATATATTGTCTGCATTTTCGTCGTCAATAAACGTATGCATTATATTTTACATCTATTTATGATGATTATATGAATAAATTACTGTAATTGTTATAAGTGTTGCAGAATTAACATCCTACTTTTATAAGTTGTAACCAAAACTTTAAAAACAATTTTTGTCAAATTTTTCTATGATACTTTTCTGATTTATCTGGCTTATTCTTCTGATTTAGCCATAAAGTGAAGAGTGGAGTTTAGATATCATTTATGTTATTTCCATTGCTTTATGCTTCCTCCGAGCGGAGGGAGATTCTGCAGGCAGGTATGGGTGAGGAAAGAGTCGAGTAAAAGAGGTTTTAGTAAAAATCAAAGAGTGAGAAGAAATTCCACGCGCTAGAGCAGCTTTTTTTTTGGGGGGGGGGGATTAGACATCTATAAATGTTTTATCATTTAGATTGGGGAGAAGCCAGAGAAAATCAATGCGACCGGTTGAGGGGTCATCTATCACCCACATGCTGGACTCAAAAAATTTTTCTCACGGTACTGGAGAAAATTACTAATATTTAAGTTGAAGATTTATTCCAATTAAATAAAATCTTTAGAGATAAAGAAAAAGTTTTTAAAAAAAAAAAAAAAAAAAAAAATACCCTAAGCATTAACCCTTTTTGCATGATTTTTTCTTTATTGGTGAAATTAATGCAGTTGATATAATTCATGTTCATAATTAAAGGAAAAATGGTTAAAAAAATCTTAGTATATATTTATAGTATAAATTTAGCAAAAAACAATATGCTAAAAATTTCCATCATCATCCAAAGTTAGATTATTAGCTTAGTACTAAATAGAAATAAAAGAGGAAAATAACACGTGTTACAAACCTTTCTTCCACTCATTTTCAATTTTTTAGCAATAGAAACTCTAATATAATAAAACAAAATTATTAATGAAATCATACGTTTATTGCAACTACAACAAACAGCGGAATGAGACAACTTTAAGCACTGATAATGACACTTGTTTATTTTTGACAGCTATGTTTCTTTTTATGCAGATCATTAGCTTAGTACTAAATAGAAATAAAAGAGGAAAATAACACGTGTTACAAACCTTTCTTCCACTCATTTTCAATTTTTTAGCAATAGAAACTCTAATATAATAAAACAAAATTATTAATGAAATCATACGTTTATTGCAACTACAACAAACAGCGGAATGAGACAACTTTAAGCTCGTTTCACTGATAATGACACTTGTTTATTTTTGACAGCTATGTTTCTTTTTATGCAATGGACATTAAAAAGGTATCCAAACACGATCAACTTAAAGTGAACTTGTTCTTTTATATAATTTTTGGGCATTATAGGTTATGATGGAAATTTCCACCATTATGCAAATAAGGGTTAAATAATCTAGCATTTATTCAAACAATTTTCCTGTTCATACTGATAAGTTTCATTTATATTTAAAATTTATGGACTCGTTTAAAAGTAATTTTGTTATTATCTATTTCTCAGAATAAATTTTGGTCTTCTCCTGTTGTTGGGATCATCTATATTATATGTGGGTTAGTTATTGTTAATTAAGTTGTTGGCTATAGTAGATAAGTTTTCATAAAATTTGCGTTATATTCTGATTATGAAATCATTTATATTTTCATCGTTATATTTACTAAAAATGTTTGTATTTCTAAAGTATATTGGGGCTCTAACGAGCATGCGGATTGTTATATTTTCGTATGATTGCAGTCTGCAGAAATATCTGGAAGCTGCATACTCTCAAGCAGTGCTGCATTGGTTAATATTGGTGAATTAATGATTTATGGATTAAAATTTTGTTTTCAGTATTGAGTACTTACACTGCTCAAAACAGTTAAAGGATATTGTAAGTTTTATAAAATAAAGACATAAGCGAAATTTTTTTGCCAAAAATGGAAGAAGAGAATCAAAAATGCAAATTTTTCTGATTTTCAAACTGTGGAGTATGTTAATTTTGAGTTCAACGTCCAAAACGTCGCTTCAGCGGCAATGAATGAAATTTGACTTTCAACTGAATAAAAGACAATGAAGACAAGGATGATCGGCATTCAGTGACTGCTTTATTTCGATGAATACGATGCCTCAGCGAAGTCATTTAAACGATTCAGAAGCTTAAAGAATTGTTGGTAGGTTAGATGTTGTTGTTGGTTGGGTTTTGTGGCGCAAGGTCCAAAGAGGACAAGCTGCTCCAGTTGGTAGGTTAGAAGGGGGCCAAACTCAAGCCGAAGTAGCGCAAACCATTGGAGTGTCACAAAGTGTGATACCCAGGATCTGGAACCGTTTTATGGAGACTGGAAGTGCACGCCGAAGACCAGGGCAAGGTCGTAGACAGGCAACAACGCCCAATGAAGATCGTTATTTAGTGTTAACGGCTCAGGGACACCGAAATATGAACGCTACTCTTCTCCAACAACACCTTCGCTTGGCTACTGACACCACGGTTTTAACTCAGATTGTCCGAAACAGGCTCCATGGTGTAGGTCTGTATGTTCGCCGACTGATGATATGCGTACTAAAATCAAGACGGCGTCGCGACAGCAGGGAGTGGCAACAGAGCATCTGAACTGGAGGAGAAATGAATGGAGCCATGTTCTTTTTTAAGACGAGTCTCGTTTTTCTGTTCATCCTGATAATAGGCGTATTTTCCTCTGGAAGGACCGTGGCAGTAGGAATAATCCTACTTTCGTGCATGAAAGTATCAGATTTGGCGGTGGGGGAGTGTTGGTGACATGAATCCAATAGAGCACATTTGGGAAGACGAGTTGCTGGCCACCAACCACCCCCACAAATTCTCCAAGAGCTGAAAAGAGCTCTTCTAGAAGAGTGGGACAGAATATCCCAACTCGTGATTAATAACCTCATTGACTGCATGCCTCAAAGGTGTTCAACGTTGCTGGACGTCCGTGGAAACCATACCCCCTACTGAAAATGATTTCCTTTGAAGAAAAGACCTTTTCTTATCCCTTTTCTCTCATATGCACAAATTGTAATTTTTTCCTTTTGTACACAAATGCGCAATAAAATGCGTTTTTTCTGCCAAACATGTGTAATTTATTCTCATATAACCTACTACGTCTGACGACCATGTATCAATCAAATAAAAAGTTTTCCAGCCACAAGATCCACCTAAAGCCACAATATCCTTTAATTGTTTTGAGCAGTGTATATAATTTTAACGCGATTGTGGTAAAGGAATATTTTTTCTTATTACTTAATGATCTTACTAAATTTTGGTTAAAAACACATTCATTAAAAACATGAGAACTAATGCTTTGCGTCCCTAGGGCTATTTTAAGGTAACATCCCTAAGCTCTATGTTCATCACGTTAAGTTCCTTTGGTGAGAAATTTTCCATGATTGACCATATTATTAACTGGCCATATTCACGAATTTTCAAGGGGGGGGAGGAAGCCAGATGGAGGCAGCAGGACCCATACCACAACAGTACCAGCTGTAACTATTAATAAAATTTCAGCTTCCTGCAAGTTAATTCGCCGTTTTTCCGATTGCCTATTTCTCTATAAGCCAAACCCTGTAAACACAACCAATAATTTCGTAACTGTATTTTTGAAACAGTATCTGGAGGAGAGGTCGACAATAGACGACATTAGTTGTGACGTCATATTGTTTCCAAACATTTGCTATTAAGCGTCATTTATCATTGAAACTGCCATAGACTTAGGTGATAGATTTTTAAATTGTTACTTTTGAAATTGATATTCCTTATTTAAGGATAACGTGTTTGTTAAAACTTTTAACCTTTGATTCTCGCCAAATTGTAGTCACAGTTCATCACCAAGCTGGGCTTATTTCCAATCGTATTCTGGTTGCAACAGAACAATTTATTGTTCTGTGCCAACAAAAATCACCAATAAAATCGATAGCCAAACAAAAATCTCCAAGTTTGTCAAGAAGGCACTCTTAAATACAATATTAAACAAATGTTTACTTTGTATTTGTTTGGAAACAGTTGCGGAAATGACGTCACACTAATGTCGTCAATTGATACACTGTGTTTTACATCGTGGAATAGGTACACTGTTTTACATGCTAAGAATATCTTTTCATCATGAATCTTAATATACAAGCTTTTCAAATCACCAAAATGTTTGATAATATGAAATATTCTTGCAAAAATATTTGTTGCGGAAATTAAAATTGTGCAGTAATATATTTTCACTTTTCTTTACAAAATAATCAATTCAGACTGCTGACTTAATACCGTTTGCAGAGCATAGCGTGAGAAATATATGAGATAAATCAAATCAAACCCTGAATGTAAAATCCCATACTTCCTGAAACGCAGCTGAAAATGAGAATTAAGAGTAATTCAAAATGCGTGGGACAGCTAGCGACGGATCAATGTTCAAGAGTTTTTTTACAAAGAGTGCCAAATAAAATAAATATACAATACTTTCAGTTACCAACTTTGTGATTAAAAAGTTCTAGAATGTTTTGTCTGTTGTGAGTGGAATCTTTCATGTCGTTTTCTGTTAACGAATTGAAAAAAAAAAATATGCAGCTGTTTTTCACTCATTACTGGATTTCTGTATTTCTTTCTCTTTTATGTATTTATCAGTCATTTCAATAGTTCTGATTAGAAATAAAATGTCTTTATTCTTGAGTTTCAACAAGTGATATAAATCATGCCATCCAATACTTCTTTGTTTCGATTAAACCATTTACATCATTAAAATAATTTAATTTTTCTCTTTTCAAAAGTGCGTTAAGGGAAACCAAATCCTCTTTCTGACAATACATTATCAAGATTTCTGAAAAAAACAGCTGAATAGAAAATCATTATTTTCGGCACTTCCTAACGGCCTAGGGCTGGATAACTGTTGATATTAATTACCTATTAAAAGTCATTTTATTAAGCACCGTAAAAACTTAAAAAAAAACAACAACAACAACAACAACACGGATACATTTAGTATTTGAATTAACGGGTATGTACTTTTGAATGATGTGGCCCTTTTAGTCGCGAAGCAATTATGTTTGTGATTAACTTAACAATAAATATGCCCAGACTTTTCCAGTTCGCTTCTGTTTTATACCTTTCCCAAAACTAGGAAAAAATGTTCTTTTTTGGATACTCTTATTAAGCTCGTTTTCAGGAAGCTGCTTTGGTGAAAGACTTTTTAATAAATGGTGCACCATGTCCCAAAGGAGGAATGTGGAAAACTCCCGAGCACCCCCCGCACAGATAGAAGGCAAAAGAGCAATATACATCTCCACTTGCTCAAAGGTGACATGACAGATAATATGTATGTGTATGTTTTAATATTTTAAAGTTACAAATTAGATATTTTTTAATAATTTAAAGTTACAATTTAAGTATAACATTCTAATTTGAAATATTTCTAAATATTTTTATGTTACTTAATCACACATGATTCTTACAATGAACAGTTTCAATGACTTATTAAAATCCTTATTTTATTTGTCCGGAATATATCAGGATGTTAGTCTCTGCTTTCAAATGCTTAAATATTGTTAAGTGCATTTTATTAATATACAGATTAACTTGAATTTCTGTATTCATTTGCTAAATCGGAAATTTTCCTCACGTTAATTTGGTAATTTACGCATTAGCATTTTCCGTAAAAACTTAAGTTGTTTTTTGAAGTTTATTTTTTCAAATGAGTTATATATATCTATATATTTTTATTGAATTGGCTTGATTGCTTATAATTCATAAAAGGAAATAAATAATAATGTGTAGATTTTCTGTATCGTAATTTTTAAGCCATTTCTACTCTGCCATCTTGTCCTGTTAGACTCCATGGTCCTCCCTCTTTCAGCATCGATCATTCCAAGATCTTTTTCAATGTTGTCTAACCAGAAAGATGGTATTGGTTTTTACGGACCTCCAGAGCAAAAGTTAAATCTCCTGTGGGATAAGCGTACCTGAAAAACTAGTAAATCTATGGCCCACCGAATGCGTGATCTCTTTTGCGCTCCGTCTGATTTCGAAAGCCACTTTTGTAGTCGGTTCCCTGTCGTTCGAGATGTATAGGTGCTCTAAACATCAAATGGGATTAGATTGAATGACATAACGGCAGCTCACAGAATTTCTTATAAAATGCAAAATTGTAACGGATGCTGCACTTTTTAAACCATTTAATTACTTACAGTTTCGAATTTATTAAAACAACTAATTTATTTATTATTTCATTAAACTTGACTTTTTTATTGATAAATAAATAAAATAATACTAATATAAGTATACAGAAATGCTGTTGTTATTTAAGAAAGATATTTTTTCTGCATTCATTTCGTATTAATCGTTCATGAAGAATGATTAATACAGATTGTATTCTAAGATATTTTGAGAAATAAAACGAATAACGACATTCAACATTTCTCCCTAGTTTAATTAATCATATAGATTGTCCAGGTTATCTGCGCTTACCTATATAGTCTATATCAGTGTTTCTCAACTGAATTTACTCCAAGGACCGGTAAAATATTTCGGCACGTTCACGCGGACCGGTAATATTAATAATTCGACCCAATGCACAATTTTTCACAGAGATAAATCATGAAGACATACATAATTTTTAAAGCATTTTGTTTGTTATAATTTACATATAAGATTGTGGACTATATTCACTTTCATCTGTATTCGAAGGGGCTTACGACGTACCGTATTTTTCGCCGTATGAGACGCACTTTTTCTCCCCAAAAATCAGCGGGAAAAAGTGCCTGCGTCTTATACGGCAAATACAAAAGCCCACCATGGCAAGGAATACGAATTAAAGATTCTGTCTTTTCATAAGTTTGTTATTGATGCGAGGAAGAAGAATAACTTTGAAATGAGCCAGATTGGGAACATGGATGAAGTCCCGCTAACGTTTGATGTGCCATCTAACAGAACCGTAGATAACAAAGGAGCCAAAAGCATAACCGTAAAAACCTCAGGGCATGAGAAAACCCACTACTCGGTTGTGCTGTCCTGCTGTGCAGATGGTACCAAACTGCCGCAAATGTTGATCTTTAAAAGGAAAACATTCCCAAAAGAAGCAATTCCACGAGGAGTCATCGTGCACGTTATACAGTTGATATAAAATATTTTACTACAGATTTTGGTTCATAATCTTTTTTTTCTAGATTTGCCTCCTTTAAAATTGGGTCCGTCTTATATGCCGGTGCGTCTTATACGGCGAAAAATACGGTACTTGGTTTTTCAAAAACCTTTCTTTGCACGAAATTTAGTAATGTGCATTTCGTTTCCTTCTTACTCATTCTGGTTATTGATTTTATATACCTTAAGTTACAGAAATAGTAGTTATAGCATAATATTAAATTCAGAAGTTAATAAAAACTTAAGCTGATAAATAGTTGATAAATAGCCCAAGTGATACATGATAACGAGATTTACAGATCGGAAATTTCGGAAATTTTTACTTGCGGAAATTTTCTGCATAATAAATAAAACATTGATTATTATTTTTTATTATTTGTTTTTTCTCAACTGGCGTCAGCGAACAACTTTCTTTATTATGATTCGTATTAATAAAAAAGTTGAAACCTTATTTATCCCTTTTGTTTTCAAAAAACTCCATTGAGTCTTATTGTGAATAAAATTTATCTTTTATTTCCTGTAAAATAATGATACTTCTCATTTAGTTTGTTTATTTTAGAATGAAAGAATTCAGTGACCCCGGTCGTTCTCTACTTTCTATTTCGATTTTCAAAATATTCAATGAGTCCTTAACATAGAAACTATTATCATTTTTCTTACGGGAATGCTCAAGTGTTATGTCTTTAGGTATACACTTCATGAAAAACGGACATATAAATTTCGAAAGGTTTCGGGTTTTATGTTTAAAAAATTGGGACTTTATCTGTCTATTACAGGTATCATCTTATTTTCTCAAAGACATACTATCATTTGAATTTCGAACAACTTATAAATTTAATAATTTCTGCATATGCGTATTAAGTAGGAAGTCTTTCCCGCAAAATCTTTCATACTATAATTTTTTTGCTTCATCGAAACTTTCTGGCGATAAAGAAAAACCCTCTATTAACTTTAATGCGTTCGTAACCTCCTAGTAAACTTGACAAATAGTTGAATTTATCAATTTTTGCCAGGTTTGAGTTTTTGGCTATAGATGTATTAAAAGAATTGTTTGTCATTCATGGGAGTTTTTTTAATATTTCGAAATAGATATTTCAGCCAGCCTCATTTATCTGTCATTTTAAGATTATCGTATTTAATTAATTTATAACAGTTCTAGTTGCTCTTCGACATTTTCAATAACTTTACCATTAATAGCAACGTCAATAGTAAATTTTGTTCTAGTGATGACGGTTCGAACGGTTTTCCATTCTTTCTTCAGTTTTATAATTATTTATTTCGTTTTCCTCCGTTATTTGTACCCTTTAATAATTGAATTAAATGCTTCTTACTTTGTGGATAATCAATTATTGACGTACTTTATTATTATTGTTTAGTACAAATTCGAGTCTCGGTGGCATAATGGTAGCGCTTTCCGCTCCTATTGCATAGGTCGGAGATTCTGTTCTCGGGTTGGGCAAAACCCTTCAGCGTATTGATAAAACTGAGTACCAAGCATGCTTGGTACCAAAGGACTGTGAGTTTTCGCGTTATCCTAACCATCTAACCGAGACATACACTTTCCGCCCAGGGTTCTCTGTCACAAAAACAGATATGGTTACTGTAGGCTTTAGCCCTGAGTTCAATTCGATTAACTATAAATTTAGTTAATTCATGGAAAATTTTATTATAAAATTCATTATTTTAACAATATAAAAAAGCTATTTAAATCAAATTTTTAAAAAAAACATCATACTGGCATCCAAAACAATCAAATTTACTTTTGTATTAGGTTGGTGTTAAATGTTTATAATTTTGTATAAAAATAGGGAAAAAACTGTTACAATATAAAAAACGAATTTGATATCTATTATATATCTGCTATCTCACTGAGGTTTTGGTTTTTCTTCATAATTCACCTTAATATATTTAATATTTGAAGTGTTGTTGTTGTTGTCGTGTGCCAGCCAGGCTGGCAATATGGGAGTGCGCTGCTCCACTTTTCCAACTGAACCCTATTTGGTGTGGAGTCCGACTTCCTCAGTACACACATGCCATAGGTACCCGTTTATAGGGTAGGCAACCATTCACACACAAAGAAACGACAAAGACAAGAAAGAGAGAGAAAGTACATCCTTGCCCGAGCCAGGATTCGAACCCAGGTCCCACCCACCTGTAGTCAGGTACGCTAAACACTAGACGGGTTGGGCGGCAATATTTGAAGTAAAAGGAGTTAATAGTTTTGGTGATCAGAATATGTTTCAATATACATTTGAATTATTATCTGTAATATAGACTATTAAAATTTTCGATTTCTACACTTTCTGAGTAATTTCCATCATGGGATTTCTGTTTCTAGTTTTTCACTAATAAATTTCATTTAGTATACATGTATACATATTGTAAAATGATCTGGAAACAGTAAAAATTTCTAACTAATTTATCGAAAATAATGCGAGGAATAAAATTTCCTTACACTGTGTATCCCTCTCTGTATTTGAGATATGGTATATAATAATATTTATGTAACGTGTGTTTAATAAAATGTGCTTCGTAATAAATTTGATTGTAACACGTGGTTTCAGTGACAAAATAAAGTAGGTAAATATGACCGCTGAGCGAACTAACAAACCGGAACCAAACATCAAATGCCGTAATGAAATTCGGAATTTAGTTTTACAAATGTACGGATTTTGTTTGTTGAGCTAAAATAATTAGCTTTCAAGTGGGGGGATTGAAGATTGGGATCTCCTTATAAAAGTAGATTTCTAATTTCACGCACACAAATATCGACCAACTATTGTCAGGGCGAATCTAACTATTGTCAGGGCCGGCGCTAGGGGTGGGCAAACCGGACCCTTGCCCGGGGCGGCAACCTTAGGGGGCGGCAAATTGGCCCTAAAATTAAATTTCTCAAACTTTTAAACATTTTCTCTTTCTAAAATAATTGAGTTTTGACCCATGACATACTAAACATTTTTGTTTAAAATGAATCATATTTTTATGCATTGAGATATTTGGAATCAAACCCCTAACACCCTGTATATATACAGAATGTTTTTTAAACATACAGCAAAAATTTGTTTCGAAGATACAGGGCGAACAAAATTTTTGACAATATAACAACATTTTTATTACCAAAAATTACAGGTATATTTTGGTAACTAATTAAAGGTAAAGTTTTTTAATCTACAAGAACTGTTGAAAATAAGGACCTCCAGCTAGAATAAGAATGCAAGAAATTTAATGATTTTAAAAATTATAAAAATGGATTTGACGAAAACTATGTTCGCCCTGTATCTTCGAAACAAAGAGGGTTCACAAAAATTATCAAAGGACAAAATATTCTCAGAATAGTCCAGGGAACAAACCCTTTAATTTTTGGCGTATGTTTAATAAACACCCTGTATATATTAATAATGTATGAACTTTTAACTATTTGAAATGCAAGAAAACTCACAAGCATAAGAAATTCCCACTTAAAAATAGCTTAAAACTTAAAGAAATAATTTTTTTAATATTTAATCAAAGGGACACAATAAGAGAATTTTTAACCGTGTGTCTTAATTTGTCGAAACATGTATCAAAACTTCAACATTGCTGATGATTGCAGTTTTTTTACTCGTTTTATTTTACCATTACTCGTGAAAAGGGTTTAGGTTATCTCTTTTAATTTTTGTTATAAGGGGCGGCATTTTACCTCTTTGCCCGGAGTGGCGAAGCTGCTAGCGCCGGCTCTGGGTATATAATAATATTTATGTAACGTGTGTTTAATAAAATGTGCTTCGTAATAAATTTGATTGTAACACGTGGTTTCAGTGACAAAATAAAGTAGGTAAAGATGACCGTTGAGCGACAAACAAACCGGAACCAAACATCAAATACCATAATGAAATTCGGAATTTAATTTTACAAATGTACGGATTTTGTTTGTTGAGCTAAAATAGTTAGCTTTCAAGTGGGGGGGATTGAAGATTGGGATCCCTTTATGAAAGTAAATTCCTAATTTCACGCACACAAATATCGACAACTGTGACAGCATCGAATCTAACTATTGTTGAACACAAGATCAGAGCGATAACCCTTCAGCACCTTGCTATCTGGGCATTAATATTTAATGAGAAATAGAAATATAACCCAGTTAAAGGTGTATTTCATAGTGTAAATAGACCCATCAAAGTATTTATATATTGGAATTTTGTTAAATTAATAACAATTTTTGTACATGAAAATATTGAAAAATTCAATACACAATGTGAATAGGGCAAAAATAATTCGACTAATTTTTCAAAATTTCAACTTTTTATAATGAAAATATTAACAGAATTTGAATTATTCAATCATTTTATGTTAAATGTTTTATGTCATTTTTTCCCAAACTAAGTTATTATCATAAATTTTTCATTGTTTTGTGACATATATAGTTTCAAATATATCGTTAAATCAAAGTGGAATTATCTCAGATTACTCTTAAAATCATTAATATTTTCGCATATTTGAATCTCTCTACTTTCGTGGTAATCTTTTAAAATTCTTGAAATTTATAAAAAAGTATGTTTTTTGTAAACTTTTTAACTGTGGAAATCACAAAGATCAGTGAAAGTTCGAGATAAAAATGTGTCAAGTACTTTTATTCTAGGTCTACAAAAAGGAATACTTTTCAATGATTGAAAAAAATGAATATTAAATTCAAAAACAGACTCTTTAACGCGAAAATTTATTTTCATTAATAAATATAAAAATTGATAGTTCATATATTATAATAAATGTTAATATATCTGTTTGCTAGTACAGCAAATCGTTTTCATTAATCTAAATATATTTTTCAATCTGATTTTAGAAGATTTCATCAAAATCCAGATTTTAGAGATTTTTTTTTATGTACTTCACTCTAATCAATCTTTACAACAAAAAATAAAAAAAAAAAAAAAAAAATAAAAACACTCTTAAAAATTAAATTTGTCTTGTACAAAAACTGCCCAAAACATGTTCAAATAATAGTAAATCGAAGAGTTACAGAAAATTGCACCATTCTTTCATAGTTTTCTTTAATCTATCGTTGTTGTTGTTGTCGTGTGCCAGCCAGGCCGGCAATATGGGGTGCGCTGCTCGACTTTTCCAACTGAACCATATTTGGTGTGGAGTCCGACTTCTTCAGTACACACATGCCATAGGTACCCGTTTATAGGGTAGGCAACCATTCACACACAAAGAAAGGACAAAGACAAGAAAGAAAGAGAGAGAGAGAGAGAAAGTACATCCATGCCCGAGCCAGGATTCGAACCTAGGTCCCATCCATCTATAGTCAGGTACGCTAAGTTACTAGACAGGTTGGGCGGCAATCTATCGTTAACTAACTAAATAGCCAAAAACTTTTTATAAGGCATGTGAAATGCCCCTCATTCTTATCTGACCTGAAAATATTCAAAATTTGAAACTCGGATTTGCCTTTAGTTAAGTTTATACTTAACTGATATATTTCAATTATAACAAAATGGTTATCTTCGCGGTCATCCTAATTTTCCAGCTATTTAATTTTTACAACAATTAAAGTATAAAATCAAGGATTTATATATTTTAATATACTCATTCCATTTGATGTGCTGTACTATAATTTGAAGAGAGAAATTCGCTTTTCTAAGGAGTAAATCTTAATATCAGATCTCGCAACAAAAATAAAAAATGTGTATCAGCTATAGTTTTCTAAACTATGAGCAATAATGTATCATGAAGCTCATACAAATCTTCTCACTATAAATTAACACTTAAATACTTTTATTTAGAGGGTTATTTGTTGCAAAATGGCATCAATTTCATTTCCGAAATATACAAGATTCTGACGCCGCCCAACCTGTCTAGTAGTTAGCGTACCTGACTACAGATGGGTGGGACCTAGGTTCGAATCCTGGCTCGGGCATGGATGTACTTTCTCTCTCTTTCTTGTCTTTGTCCTTTCTTTGTGTGTGAATGGTTGCCTACCCTATAAACGGGTACCTAAGGCATGTGTGTACTGAGGAAGTCGGACTCCACACCAAATATGGTTCAGTTGGAAAAGTCGAGCAGCGCACCCCATTTTGCCGGCCTGGCTGGCATACGAAAACAACAACATCAAGATTCTGACGTTATTTCCTGTAACAATGTGATTGGGATGGACTATACTTGCTCGTTTCTAGAACAGTCTCTTCAGTGTAGTATAGTGTTATGTCGCTTAACGTTCAATTATTGCACGCTAGAGCTAATTAGGAGCATGTGGTTTAAAATGGATTCTGAACCACTATAAACATATAAGTCCAAGATAGGATTTGAACGTACGAACCATTTAATCGAAAGCATGAACGCAAACTATTAAGCTTCCACCTCGATTGTGACGTTGAGAAAAGAGTTTCAATTCAAATATTGAAATTATCTGTTTAGAGGCTATATAACTGGCAGAAATAATTCGCTGGAAGCATACTGCATTTTCTTAAATATCTGCTCAATTTCGGCCAATGGGCTAAAAATACATAAAAATCTTTCACCAATAAATCAGCTCAGCTCTAACCGGTAGACTGAAAAGTTTATAAAAGCTCTCGCCTTAAATAAAAGCTCAATCAAATGCAAGTATTAAGATTGTGATTTAAACGTTTTGGATTGCTTTCCTATAAGATTTTTGCATGGCTTGCATTTTCCCATTTTATTAAACACTTTGTTCTAATTTTTGTTTAATTACAATTTGTGGTTAAATCAAAATATATCTTTTAATTTGTATTCACACATAATTTATATATTTCAAGAAAACTTTTGAAATTTCGATTGGGTTAATTTATCACATTTTTTTGAAGTAAGTTAGTTACTTGTTAAATACTTTAGGATGTAAAATGATTGTGAGAACTGTAATTTTATAAATAAATATTTTGTACATTAAAATTAATTTGAAAGCAATTAAACTGTATATAATATTAACTTGCATACATTTAGTAATTGATAATTACATATCGCAACTTTTTATGAGAATTGAAATTTTAAATAATGCCTTCCATAATTTATGTATTTTAAATGTAATTAAAAATGTTAATAGAATTTTTAAATTAGTAAGATATCGTAAAAATTAGTGTAAAAATTTAAAATATTCATTTAATATCAAACTTGCAAAATATTCTGAAAATATTTAGTATTCCAGTAGACTAATTTAGTTTTAAGAATTTTTTCATTCCCTCGTTTTGCGAGTTTCCAAATATCTTTCTCTTGTGTTTCAAGTTATCTAAAATTTAAAATATGAATATAATTTGCGTGAAATCTTTATATTTGATAATTTTTTAATTATTAAAAGTTTGTCTTAAAATATTAATACAAATAAAACAGAATATTAGATATAAGTATTACACGTTTAGTTAAGTAATATAATATCAAAACCCATATACAACATTAGTTAAATGAAGGAATTGTGTAAAATGGTTAAATTTCCTTAATTTTGAATTTTTTACTTATTAGAGATAAGTTTATTGTTTAAAGAGGGCGAAAAGGAAAATTTAATAATTAGTGCTAGAAAATATATTTTATTTCTCATTTGCTAGAACTGGTTATTGCTTCAGGATTTTAAATATTTTATATAAAATAGATTATATGAAGTAAAAGCATGAGAAGATTTACTTGGTATTGCAATCCGATATTTATTATGATATAAAATTGATTAAATAAATAATCTGTTATTTTAAATTTCTTGTAAAATTATGCAACTCTAATAAATAATGTAGCATTCTTTGTAAATGCAAGGAAGACCTAGCAATACTTTAACATGATTATTTTTGTTTATGTAGCTGGAAAGAAATGTTCAATTTTAATGAATTGTAATAGTTTTTTTGTTTAAAATTGGTAATCAAGAGCTATATCCGAGATCATCATAATTAAAATTAGTGATTAACCATTTGAGTGCGGCGAAGCGACAGAATTGCATGCAAAATGCAACATCCGTCTTCCGTTGTTCAGCAGTGATCGAACTAAGTAGTTAAATTACTAAAAAACGTTATTAAACTACTGAAATCTGGTGCAAATTATAAAATTCATATTATTATTCGTTCACGTAATGCATTTGAAACTACGTCAA
Source organism: Latrodectus geometricus (assembly GCA_026290005.1). Taxonomy (NCBI): domain Eukaryota; kingdom Metazoa; phylum Arthropoda; class Arachnida; order Araneae; family Theridiidae; genus Latrodectus; species Latrodectus geometricus. Next base: position 20,010 of record JAPDSC010023202.1, read on the forward strand.
TCAAACAGGCGCCAGGCCCTACCCTATTAGAAAAACTCGAAATGAAAATAAATATTTCCAATCAAGAAACGAAAGTTAAAATTGATGATTCCTTATTTTTTTTGTTTGTGAGATATATATGCTGAGAGTGTGAGTATGGTTGTTACTATCTTAGTAACTTTTACGATTACATTTGTAAAATAATGTAAAGTAGTTAAAAAAAAAAAAAAAAATAGCGCTGGAAAAATGATATTTTGCTTGTGATGGAAAAATAAATTTCAATCAGTAAAATTTTATTCATACAAGTTTTTCTTATATATTTTTTTGTTGTCAGATAAAGAATGTAATCAGATAAAGTAATTCTTTCATGTTTGGTAATTTTTTGTTGATAACTTGGATTTTTCATTTAGGATTTTTCATTTTATTTTTTCAAAAGAATAAATTTAAAGTGTTTTGTCTTATTAATTGTGAAAATGAATCTCGCAGTTTTTTTAATCCCATAATTTAAACCATTAAAATTAATTTAGTTACTGGTTACTAAGAATTGTATATCCTAAATAATTAATGACTAATCTATTATATTTAAAAAAAAAAAAATACCCATGAACTCTTGCTCGGGAACAACATAAAACGAATTGATATCAATTTGGCAAAATGCCAACTTATCTGAAGAACTGGATGTTTACACACATACTTTTTTGCTTAATCGTAAAACTATTTACCTTCCTGGTTATTATTTTATAATCATAGACTGAAGTTGTGTCATTATGCATACATAATATGGTTATGATTTTCTTGTTCAGAAAAATTGTGATTTAAAAAAACCCGATTTGATTGAGGGTTTATATAAATCCTTTTTTTTATGTGGATAATAGATCTGTAAAACGGATTCGTGTTATACGCGGACACTCAGTTTTTAAATGATTACATTCATTTCTAGAAATTTCCTCCATTCGAAATTACGCGACCCTTTTTGTTTCGGTGTGTGATTTTACATTTATGTTGAGTTCAGTGAATGCGCATGCGCTACCTTCGACGATAACAGCTGAGTTCAAGTAAATTTTAAGGAAGGACTTACAAGTAAAAGAA
>JAPDSC010023203.1:278-28870 GCA_026290005.1 Latrodectus geometricus
ACTCATTATTATATTTGAAATATATAAGTTGATGTAATATGTTTTATGTTTGCTGTCTTTTGCAATAAGAAATTGCAAACATTATCAGATAATAATATTACATTTTCATAGAAATCAAGTTTGTTATTTTTTCCAATATTTTATAATATCCTTTTATATTTACAACAATATGGATTTAAAGTTTGCTTAGAGATTCTATTATTTCGATTTCTTCCTTTAACAAAAGCATTGAAGGAGTATTTTGTTATCCATTTAAAATACTCCTTATTTCTATAACTTTTAAACCTTAACTTTACTAAAACTAAAATTTCTTTTCAAACGCTTCAATAGTAAACAAACTATGGAATAGAAAGAAAATTTCTTTTCTGCTTGAACTTTTTCGATGCATCTTAAAAAAATATGCAACGTTTTTCCTTATGCCCAACAACCATATAATTAGACTTACTTTTCCCGTCTGCAAGGTTTTTTTTATACTTTGCTGTTTTTTGATGTTATTTGTTCGTGGAAACTGTTTTAATTTTATCTTTTTTGTAAGAAAAATATGACGTTCGAAATGTTCTCGTAAATAAGCTTTGTTTAGTGGAGTGCGCTGAAAAGTACGAAAATTTCTCTTAACAAAACTTTCTTTTTTTATCGTAATTTTTAGTTTATTTCCTCTTTTTTATTTAACATAACGAAAGACAAAAAATATTGAAGGGACAATTGTTCATGTACAGGTCCAGAGATGTAAACATGACTTTAAAACTGTGATTTGCTAGCATTTTTTTTTCTGTTTGGATTTATGTTTTTTTTTACTTCAAATAGTGTTTTGTCACAATGTATTATAACTAGTTAACACATGCTTATTATGAATAGTTTATAACTAGCAATCTAAAATGCTAAGAATTCGTTAAGTCATGTTTTTTCATACGTGAGGAACAATCACCATGAAAACAATTTCACGAGCGAAATTGAAATGAAGTGAAGGGAAAAATGTTTTCTGTTTTTGATTTTGACTCTTTCTTCCGGTGAGTTTTGGAATGTAAATTATTGGCTTTTATCCCAGCTTCTGATGTTTTACTTTCACGTGCACATTTATGAAGATGATTCAAGAATTTTCTGACTTTTCTTTTTGTGATTCCTCCATTAATAAAAAAAATTATTCCAAAAGGTGCTTATATAAGGCGAGTATATATATTAGCCTCAATTATTAGGATGTTCTATATGCAGAGGTCAATTACTGTTCTTTTTTAGGTAGGGAAAAATTATTTAATGTTTATTAGTTTCCATGTATATTTCTGAAATTATTCTATAAATCTTTGGTATTTCGGTCAAATTGCTCAAGAATATTCCCCTAAAGTAACTTAATTTTCACCAATTTTTAATTACTTCTTTTAAAATATACTTTTAACCTTTCAACAGAATTTTTTTATGTGTATAATTACAATTCAATCCAAAAATGTAAGTTAAGGAAAATTTTGGGGATTCTGATAACACATGAAGAACAATGTGATGTTTTCATTATTTTAAGCGAAATATCATACTTACCAGCAACTTTGCAGTGAAATAATTTATATAATTAAATATATTTAGCAAATGAAATCATAGTTATCAGATTGTTAAGTAGAATATATATAAATAGCTTATTTAGTAACATAATTTTTTATTTCCTCAGTAATAAATGATTCCATTCTATATTTTTCTATAATGTATTAAAAATGTTTTTAAATAACACCTTGGTGAGTTTCTTAATAATTGTCTCCCTTTTTTTAAAATTTAAATATTTTGCCAATTATAAGATTTAGAAGACACATTTATATATCTTTTTTTTCATATTTTGCTAGATACTTTATTAAGTTCAATAAATACTGTTGCCAAACTATCCTTTAAAAATAACAAAGTAGTTTTCATTTTGCAGTAGAACCTAATAGACAATATTAATATTAATTAAAAATCTTAACCAACAATTGCAGAAATAATAGTTATCGTTAAGAACTTTCTAAGTTTGTTTCCATTGTAAAATTTCAGTTACGTTTTCTTAAAAAACATTTTTTTAAATATTTTTCAGACATACACCTATAAATAAATCCAATTTATAAGTTTTAAGATAGTTCTCTTAAAACAATTTTCTATTTTTTTAACTTTTATTTTTCATTTTTTTAATGGCTTGCAAAAGTATTTTATAATGAAACTAAATACACAATTCTTAAAGTTCATCAAAATAGAAGTTCATGATTTTTTACAACATTTTCTCAAGTGGCAATACCACTACAAACAATTTGGATGTATTCCACATAAAGAGTTTCCATATAGGAAAGAAAAGTTCAAGACCTGCTTTTAACCAAAAAGTAGTGGCAGAAATATTAAAGAAGAAATTCACACATTAGCTCCTGATATTTTCTTTCACATTCTTCGTGCGGTCAGATATCGATTAAAATATCGCCCGTCATTCATCAAATCCGACAGGCTAAGAAAATAAAAACCCAGAAAAGTATAAAGTGAACTCCTTTTTTCCGCCTTTTCTTCTCGAGGAAAAAAAAAAATTCTGGGCAAAATCGAGACATTTTGTCTGATAACGGGAGTTGGATATCAGATAATTGCTCCATACCCTAAGGGTAAAACATCTATCTGGAAAAAAAAAGGATCGAAAAACTTGGATGAATTTTCTTTTAAATAATTTAATGTAAGAGAGTTTTGGTATAGGAGAAATTTAAAAATAGGTCACTCAGCCGTGAAGGAAAATATATTAAGTATTTTCAATAGTGTTTTTTGTTATACAGAAAAAATATCTTTGAAAAACATTTCTAGACTTATCACTAATTTGAATATTTTGAGGTTTTTGCATTACTTGTCTTTAGCAAGGATGATAAAATATAAAAAATTAAGAATGTCATGGATTATTAGTTGATTCATCAATTTTTTACAGACTTTAAGAAACAGCTAACTGTTTTTTTTATATTCACCATTAGATTCTAATGAATTTTTATTCCAGTGAATAATTTAGTGGTGTGTGTGTACATATAATATCACTCAATAGTAACATTTCTTATTTCCAATATATTGAAAAAAAAAATCTCTTATTGAGGACGAAATAAAGTTTCATGTATATATATTTCATGATTTATTCTTTTTGATAGCTACTTTTTTAACATTTTGCTTAAAAGAAATTATATTAATATTATGTTTCAAAAGAGTAATTTATAATGTCTTGTTTAAAATTAAATATTATAAATAATTATATTTATTAAAATATATTAAGACTACCTCTAAACCTAAATATAAATATAATTTACTTGGTAGGTTTTAAACATCATTTATCTCAAAAATGACTAAGATCTAACAAATATTAGAATTAAGAAGAAGCAAACATGTATTATTATTTATTTTTTGTAGATTTGCACTGACAATTTTTGTGAAACAATGTTCTATGTAATTCTCCATCGTATGTGACAGATTTTTTTTAGGATCTTTAAAAATGATAATGGATAACTATGGACTTGTTAATCACTTTTTTTTTATCCGACGGCTGGCTTCAACATCTTTACCATTAGTTGACTAGCAGCATAATAAAGTGATGATGAAGTAAAAAAGAAGAATTAAAATTAGCGTTCTTTCTTCATGAAACTTTTTAAACAATGGGGCAGTGCCTGAGGTGGTCATTTCTGCTCGGGGAGGGCACTATGCCGAATCCACTTGTTATACATGGAACATTAGTATACCAGCAGCCAAATAAAGTGACGATGAAGCAAAAAAGAATTAAAATTAGCGCTAAGAGTTGTCTTCATGAAACTTTAAAACAATGAGACAGTGGCTGAGATGTTAACTTCTGCTGACGAGAGGGCCGAATTCACATGTTATACATGGTGTATTAGTCGATGAGCTGCCAAATAAAGTGACGACGGAACAAAAAATAATTAAATTTAGCATTAGTAGAGTAATCTTCATGAAACTTTAAAACAATGGGCAGTGCCTTAGGTGGTAATTTCTGCTCGCGAGGAGGGCAACAAGTTGAATTCACTTGTTATGCATGGTATAATAGTTGACGAATAGTCAAATAAAGTGATGATGAAGCAAAAAAGAATTAAAATTGGCGTTTGTAGGGTTATCTTCATGAAACTTTAAAACAATGGGGCAACGGTTGAGGTGTTATTGTGGTGGTCAATTCTGCTCGGGGAGAGCAACAAGCTGAATCCATTTGTTATACATCTACATTAGTCGACGAGCAGCCCAATAAAAAGTCGGTGAAGCAAAAAAGAGTTAAAGCATTCATAGATTTATCTTCATGAAACTTTAAAACAATAAGGCAGTGGCTGGGGTGATCAATTCTTTTGCGGGGAAAGCAACAAGTCGAATCCACTTTTTATACATATGCATTAGTCGAAGAGCAGCCCAATAAATTGATGATGAAGCAAAAAAGAATTTAGCGTTCGTAGAGTTGTCTTCATTAAACTTTAAAACTATAGGATAGTGTCTGAGGTGGTCACTTCTGTTGGCACGCATGACACTAAACCAAATCCACTTGTTTTTCATGTTAATGGAGCATAATACACAAATAGGCACCGATTTATTTTAATTTAAATGTTAAGATTAATTTTAAATATTAAACTAATTTTTAACTGTTTAATTAAAATTCAATTAATTTTTTTAAAGTTTACAATTCAATGTGTATCAGATCATATTTTCTAGCCGAAATATTTCATATGCAGAAAATTCTTGTGCATGGAAACATTGCAATTAAAAATGTATGTTCATACACGAATTCCTAAAAATCTTTAACTGTAAGAATCAATTATAGCGAACAATATTCTTAAAAAAAAAGAGATTTTATAGTCAAACTAAAGTAACAGTAATTTCAACTGCTGAATCTTGCAATATAAATCCTCCATTTAAATATTTTAAGATGTTTATGAATTAATCATCTCAATTAAGGAAAGTCAGCTTTCATTACCATGAAATTAAACATTCCACAATCCAACTAAACATCCCCACACCAATTCTCAGTTCCGATATTCGCATATGCACATTCCGAACGCATTAACATGAAATCGAAATTTTCCAAGACTCGGTTAAACATGATTCGATATTCTCCACTGATCATCCTCGAGCGGAGATGGACACTATATCCCAGTCTTTGAGATTGTACTCCCTCGTTAAAACTCGTCATGCTCAATTTAATGAACCACAATTGGCAACATATATCATGAGATGAGAGGTAAACGCGCGTGGACCGGTATACAGCGCCAGTCTCTGGAAAACACTGATTACTCCAGAAACTAATCTAAGAACTACTGAAGCGTCTGCAAGTAATTTCAGAACTGTACCATTAATTTTGATGAGGTGAGCGAATGAATTAAATTTTCCTCTTTAGCCCCTCCCCCCCCCACCTTTAATTTCTGTTGACGCTTAGGGGTGGAAGTGGGGAAATTTTTAGCGAGTAAACTGATCATCTATTTATGTATGATAGAGATAGCGGGTGTAATTAAATCACATTTCCGAGAATCCTTTCTCCTCCCATGAGACACTCAAGTGCGCAGGATTTCTCTCTGACTGAAAGCAACGTCTTGAATTGACTCGTGCTTATTAATCGACGCTTATTACGGAGGGTGGAAAATAAAATGGAAGATTAAATGAAGAAGGCTTTTAAGATCATTAAAAGTGAAAGTCATTTATTTTTCATGTGAATAAAAAAATGAATGCGTCAGAAATTTCATTTTTTAACACAGTTTTTTTTTAATATTTAAACGTGAATAGGATAAATTTCGGGATGAGAAATTCAGATGTGGTTCAAAATGAATTAGAGATCCTTACTTATGAATTAGAGATCTCCAACTGAAGTAAAAAGATACAATCTCTCCAAATATTGTTATTATTTTTAATGATACAATAAAAAAATAATGAGTTTATTTTATATATGTAATATTGTATTCATGTTTATAAAAAATACTAAAATTTTTCAGGAAACAAAATTTATCAAACTTATTTGATAAATTTCTATTATTCATATTTTACAAAATTAAATTTTATGAAAATATAATGTTAAAACTATTTTCAATAATTGCTATTTTGAGATGAGTGAAATATTTAAAAATATTATAGAAAAGAGATTATTAAGCAATTTATATTTCTATTAATTAGTCAAAAGTTTATGTTTTTTTTTTTTTATACATTCTGATATCGAAAAAAGTTTTATTTTATACTAAACAGATAAAGAAATATTAAACAATTTTATAAATCAATTTATCATTATTATACAATGATATTTTTTTGTTATTATTAATATATTTCAATGTTATTATATTAAACAATGATATTTAATTTATATTTTCATTAATTAGTCTAAAATTTATGTAATTATTGATACATTCTGATATCAAAAATACCTTTATTTTATTAAACAGATAAAAAGAAATATTAAAAATATTTATAAATCGATTTATCGTGTGTTAAACAATGATATTTAATTTATATTTCCATTAATTAGTCAAAAATTTATGTAATTATTGATACAATTTGATATCGAAAAAAAACCTTATTTTACTAAACAGATAAAGAAATATTAAACATTTTTATAAACCGATTTATCATGTATTAAACAATGATATTTTTGTTATTATTATTATTATATTTCAATGTTATTATATTAAACAATGATATTTAATTTATATTTCTATTAATTAGTCAAAAATTTGTGTAATTATTGATACATTCTGATATCGAAAATAAAACTTCATTTTACTAACAGATAAAGAAATATTAAAAATTTTTATAAATCGATTTATCATGTATTAAACAATGTTATTTTTTCTAATACTATCCACATCTGTTAATTAAGCTTTTGAAGACCAGTTTTATGTTTTTATAATTCAAAATTTGTCATTAAGTGTGGATAAGTTCAGAAATTAAGATTTACGAATGAATAAATAGTTTTTCTTGACATAAAATTAGTTCAGAATGTTTAAGAAAATTTCATGTAATACGTTTTACTTGTTCCCGCAAAATGAATTTGTTTTCTTGTTTTATAACAAAAACTATAATAATTATGATTTACAACAATTTGCTTATCTATTGCATTATTTATCCATACATACACGAGTACAAAACAAATATTATTTATGAAATATTTTTTTATATAGGCATCATATTATTTTACAACAAATAGGGAAAAAATAATTACAACAAATAGGATTGAAATAACAATTAAAATCAACTTACATTGCATAAATTTTTAATTTTGGCAATTTTTTTCTACCGGAATATTTTAAGTGATTTATTTGCATTTTCATGCATCAGAAAAGTAATATGATAGAAATTAAATTACACAAGAACGTAAGAGAAGTTAGGATTATTCACGTAAGTTAAGTTAATTTAAATGGTCATAAATACATTTTAAAAATGAGTTAAAACTATTTCAGAATTCAAATAGGAAATTAGCGTAAAATGGAGTAGCATTAAATTATAAAAAGTTTTTGAACCAATTCCAATTTGTTTTGTATTGTTTGAAATAGTTTTTAGCTACATGCAAATGTTTACTTAACATATATATAATATATAATGATATTAATTTACTATAGAATATGTGAAGTATAATTTAATTGTTAATATTATCTAAGTGAAATATTTTAATTCAAATCATGAGAATAAAACTAGATTATTCTCAATATATTTAATAAAGTTTATTTTGGAGAATGTAGGTAATTATATAGTAGTATTTACATCAAAAAGAACATTAAATGATTTTAAAATTAAAAATTTAAGCTTAAAATTTAATTTATTTTTAAGTGAAATATCATATTTATTTCAAATATGGATTAAATTATTTATTATTGTTCATATATAAATCACTATTATTTTTTGTTAGCTTGATATTTCCTTATTTATTTATTTACTTACATATGTTATAAGGCAATTTTGTTACAAGAAAATAACACTAATTTTTACTTCATGGTAGCGTCTTACTTGATATGAAATCATGTTTTCTGGAACATATAAAAAGAACTAGTACTTCTACTAGTAAATACAATTACTCGATAACAATAAGTGGGTATACCAAAATGGGGAAAAAAACATAAAAATTATGAAAAAAAGTCACTAAAATGTTTTTTTCTTCCACATGAGTCTCAAAGCGTTGTTTATTCAGTGAAAAGTATCAAATCAATAATAAATTTTCCTAGTTAATCATAATATCTTTATTACATTGGGAATGGGATGCTTATTTGTAATAAAATTATTGCTATATTTATTCTCGGAGGTTTTATTACAAGAAAATAGCACTATGTTTTATTTTCGAGCTAGCATCTCACTTGACATGAAATCATGTTTTGAGGAAAATACAAAATGAACTAATATACTGGTAGATACAGTTTCTCGATAGAAATAAATGGATGTATCAAAGAGAAAAAGAGACATATCTTCGTCAAGTGGAAAATATATAATTTTGTTTACATCCATTTTGACTATCAGAATATTTATATTTGGACTTACAACAATTATTAAATGCAAGCAAATTATATACTGACAATCCATGTTTACTTATTATATGCAAGTAAATTAAGTTAAAAGAAATTAATGGCACTAAAAATTGGGAAATGGATTTAATTATTAAGAACTGTATTAGACGAAACCATTTCATATTTAATAGAAATGTATGTAATTTAGGTATAAAAAATATTTAAATATATAAAATGTAAAAATATGCGTATAATGGATAAAATAAAATAAGCTAATAAGATTAAAATGTCCTAGAAATTGAAATAAATTAATTATTAAAAAATTAATTATTTATATTAAATCCTATATATTTATAAATATTTGTTTTTAATTAATAACTAATTTTCTGTTTCAAATATATGTGAAATGTATTTAGTTAAAACAATATAAAAATGTCTCTTAAATTAAAGTTTGGGATGTTAAAAATAGCATAGTTTTATTTTTCTCCAAATGAAACAAACTGCTTAATTTGATTATTAAACACATTACAATTAACAAGCTTTTTATAAGAAATGCATGTTTTCTTGTACATGCATTTCTTATAAAATGTACACGTTTGTGTACATAAATATTTATATACACAACGTGTACTTTTTTTATAATACATGTTGTTAATACATGTTTGTATTTATAAAAATTTACCATTTTGTTGACGCTGATAAGATTTCAGCTGATATTTTTTCTAAAAATATATTTTAAAATGAATAGAATCGTTTCTAAAAATGAAGATTCAGTTTGGTAATAATTTGCGCATTAAAAGAAATTTGAAAGAATGCTTTAACTTTAGTTAAAGCGTATGTAAAATTGGGCAAAGATTTGAAATTGCGCAATATCTGATAAAACTATTCCTGAAAATAAGCCGTTTCTTTAATCCTTTGCAATCAAACAGTTCTATTATCTATTCTAAAAAAAACTAATATTAGCTTATGTGCCATTATTTAGATTATAATTTCCTAGAACTGATTGCAAAAAATACTTACATTTTTGTCCCTTTAGGAAAACACATTGATTACAATCCGAATTTTCCTGGAAACTACCAATATTCTGCTGGAGGAATTAGATATTGTTGACAAAATTTTCCCCTGCCGTTTTTATTTTATTATATTTTCCATTTCATAAATAATTATTTCTCTTTGTAAGAAACAAAATATAATGCTTAAAAAGAAATGAAAACAAGAGTATAACAATAAAGAAATAATGATGAATAGAAAAGATAATCGTAACATCACAACATTATATTGCAAAAGCAATAACTCATTGATGTTTTTTCAAGTTTAAAATTCCAGTCAATGAAAAGTACACATTATCCAAAGTATATATTAAAGGTCTAAGATTTGTCAAAGTAAAAACTTTATTTTTTGTATATTTTTTCTATAAAGTAAGAAACGTTAGGAAAACTGAAGTATATTCTACAGTTTTAATCATTAATTTCTTTTACATATGAGAAAAATGAAATAAAATAAAGTTAGGATAACAATTAATAAAACGTCAAATATTTAGAAGAAGCAAATGACTCATTCTATTGCCATATTCTGAATTTTCTCATATCTGATTAATTGTATAACTTATCACAACTGATTTAACTTATCATCTGATTAACTGTGTAACTTATCATAACTGATTAAATTTATCATCTGAAAATTGTGTAACTTATCATAACTGATTTAACTTATCATCTGATTAATGGTGTAAAAATTCTATCAGTGTTTAGGCAAAATATTCTTTAATATCATAAATTTCATTCTGTTGCACTTTGGCATGTACCAGTTTATGATACCAATAATTATTTATTATAACGATATCTATCGACACTTATTCATTATTTTGACAGACAAACGATTGAAATATCTACGAATGATTAAGTTTATTTAGATCACTTTCAGTAAAATTTTCTGCTATAGTCAACTAATATTTCTAACCAATCCTAAATAAAATTAGTATATATGTGTTATTTTATTATTGTATCCTTCACGCTGCTCTAAAATTAAATTTTAATTCACTCAAATTTTACATTTTTATTGCAATATTAAAATTATTATAAGACAAGATTTCTTTTATGTATTTTAGCTTAGAAATCAGGAAATCTCTCAAATTTTCAAGATTAATTTATTGTGATTTAATTAAGATCATTAATAATAACGACCTTAATAAATAACAGGCTTTTAATCTTTTTGGAAATAAATTATTCCATTATTACTTACATATTAACTCATTTAAAAATATATTTACATATAAATTTTAAGTTTATATTAACTCATTTAAAAATATATTTACATATAAATTTTAAGTTTACATATAATTTTTATTTTTACATATAAATTTTAAGATTATGCAAAGGAAAATCTTTCTTATACTTCAAACGATAATAAAAATGAAATTGTCATCGTTGTTTTGTGTCAGCTAGGCTGGCAATATGGGGTGCATTGCTCCACTTTACCAACAAAACCGTAATTTGGTTTTGAATTCGACTTCCTCAGCACAAACATTCCATAGGCTCCCGTTTATAGGGTATGCAACCATTCACACCAGGAAAGGACAAAGACAAGAGAGAGAAAGTACATCCATGCTCGAGTCGGGATTCAAATCCAGGACCTCCCTATCCCTAGACAGGTATGCACACCACTAGACAGGATGAGCGGCAATTATCATTAAGAATTGTCATTTTTCAAATATAATTGTCATCAAATATAATTGTCATTTTTATTGTCAAGAATATTTTGCGATAACAGAAACGATTAAAGAAAACAATTATATATATTTCCATACACCAGCATCCTGCTATATATATATATATATATATATATATATATATATATATATATATATATATATATATATATATATAATTTCTAGTCTCTAAAATCAAAGCATCATGGGAATTCTCGAAAGTGCGCATAAAATAGTCTAAAGTTAGCATTTCGTGTGTTTGCAATTTAAAAAAAGCAATCTTACTTCCAGCAAAGCACAACACACATATTTGTTTTTACCTTATATTAAAACATACTTCTGTAAGCTAAATTTCTCGATATATTTTGGGTTTTTTCGATAAAATTTTTATAATATTTTAACATTATTTTGAGAAATCATTTGGTACATATATAAACGCGTTATTTTATATTTGTTATATAATATTTGCTTTATCAGAAATTACTCATTCTAATGAGATGTCATTAAATAGTCATTTTATTTGGGAAAATTACCGCCAACACTGACTAGTGGTCAGCGCACCTGACTGCGGATTGGGAGGTCCAGGGTTCGAATCACGACTCTGGCATGGATATACTTTCTCACACTCTTATCTTACTTTCTCTTTCTCTCTCTGTCCTTTCCTTGTATGAATGATTACTTTTCCCTATAAACTGGTACCTATGGCATGTGTTTAATGAAGAAGTCAGATTGCACACCAAATTGCGATTGAGTTGAAAAAGTGGAGCAGCGCACCTAGACTAACTAGAGTAGTAGAAAACTAGAGTAGTGAGATACGAATTAAATCAATATTTGAAACTGTACTAAAACTATTGGATAATTTGAAAATTTAATAAATAATTTCCTGAGTGAAAAATGGAAATAGATTTTTCAATCATTTTAATATTAATACTTCTTTTCATCAGACAACTTCTTAAGAGTTTCATATTATAGATTTTGCTTAGAGACTGTTATTATTATAATACAATTTTTTTAATATCTTATGCAGGGGTGTTTTTTATATCTTTTAAATAAGCTAAACACACCATTTCTACAGTGTTTGGAGTAACATTTTTTTAAATTTAAGCAATTGTGTTTTGTTTAAGTCTTATTTTGTTGGAAAAGCTGAAAAATATTTAAAATTGAACTTAAAGTCTGACTATAAATTCTATTTTAAATGTTTTTCAAATAAAATTTCTCAAATTTCTTCACATGAATTTATTTCGCAACATTATTTAAGATATTTAAAATAAAGTTTGTGTAATTTAAAAAAGACTTTCGTTAGAAAATGCTTACTTTATATATTTGCTTTGAAACAGTTTTCAAATTCAGTCATATTTAGTTATAATAATAATATATTTAAAATCTTATTATAAGATCTGCCTTATAAAAAATTTATTTTTCGAATTTCTTTTAAATTCAACTATTTTTATTATTTTATTGTAAATAAATTTAATGAAATAAAAAGTTTAAACTTTCCAGTTATAGAGTTAAGATTTTTCTCAAATTTCTATAAAATTAAATTTTTTAAGAATTTAGTTCCATAAAAAACTAATAACTGGATACCACTTGAAGATAATAAGTAAGTTTAAGCAGACATTCAAAAGTTGAATTGGAAACAGAAATGGAGGTTTTAACAACAGTAAAATATTGAAACAATGGATTAACACTTCTATTGTGAACTTTTGAAAAATGAAAATTTTTTAAATAATTTGACATTATAATAATGTAAAATTATGATTATTATATAATCACCAAATTATTAAAAATCATTGATTTTGGTTAAAATAATTTAAAAAATTGATGTTATAGATAAATTTTTATCACCATTATTCAAAATTTGACGGCATAATCGTATTTAATATTAAAAAAATTAGTGATACTTACTTAGAGGTGCAGACGAACTCGGGACTATCCTTAAGTGTAACGGTTTGGAATATTCGCACATCATCAAGCGCCTAGTAATTTTGAGCCATAGTCAGGTGACAATGTCACACCTTAGCTAGTAACCTCCTCTCCATCTCCAAGCCACACCAGCGGAAGGATTTTGAATGTCACAGATTAACGTGGACATATCCCTCACCAATGAAGCTCCAACAACTTAGTTAGGAAGAATGAGGTCACCCTCCAAATTACTGTCTTTGTCCAAGTCTGATTTACTTTTCTGATCGAAGTGAGAAATAATGTGAAGTTACTGAGCCACTAGAACTGCAGTATGACATGATAGGAGAATTATTGGATCATGCCAATTATTTGATTGCAATCGCTTTTATCAATTTTTATCTCCTTACTTACAACTGTTTCAGTTTACCATAGTTGATTAAAGTGAAACAAAAATGATAGTATAATCTAACGGAAAAACAAAAGTATTACTCTCATTAGTAAATTATTATATCTTTTTCTTGTTTTTTCAATAAAGTGCATGTTAAAAAATTTCACATGTTAACCAGCAAAACTTGCAACATTTCATGTGCTATTTCACTTTATAAGAGGATTATTTTGCCTTAGTGTAAACATTCAGCTAGACTTTTGCATGGGATATAACTCTATTTGAATGAAGGTATATTTAATTTTTAAATTTTTAATGATTAGAAGACGCCACAAAATTATTATGTTATTTTTCTCTAAGAAACTTGAATTATATTTACATTGAAAAAGTATCCTTTGAACACATATTGCAAAACTATATATTAAAAAATCAGACTATCTTAAAAAGTGTAATTGAGCCAATAAAGCTACAGCACCATTTTATTCTAAGTACTGAACACTAACAAAATTCCCCAAAATAGATTTTAAGTAAATATAACATAACTAGAATATTGGAATATCTCTTTTGAATGAAAAGAGTATTAATTGCTTCTGAAAAAAGTTTATTTATACTATTTCTTTGTCGATTGGGTCAATGAGAAAAACCAAATTTTCATCAATATGATCATCTCTTTGACCTTCTGTTCAACAACTCGTAAGTTTTGAGTCTGCTTTGACTTGAATCTGTAAATTGGAAGACCTATATGGTGCTGCCATCTATGAGTCAAAGTCGTACTTCCACCATCATACAATGGTGCTATATTCAAAAATGGAAGACGCTCTTTCTGACTTCATTCGCCCAGTCCCTGACAGGCAGGTTTGGCTTCCCCAAGTGTCGTAAGTAACAACATCAACTTGTAGGTGTGATCTCCACAAAGGAATTGGATGATTGTAGAATTTCGCTGTTTACTTGAAATTATAGATATTGGCCTAATTGTACCCCGGATGAGAAAAATAACAGGTAAAATTAAAGCTATCAACTAACTGTACATATTTAATCAACCATTCAGTAACTTTGAATCAAGATTTTACCAAAAAATCGATGCTTGAATTGCCACTTTCTTCTAGGCCCGTCGGAGGAATGATATATCATACTGAATTTTTAACTATGGAGATCTTCCCACTAGTATGGACTGTCTCGGCTGTGTCAAATATAGAACCCGCTACTTACTAACACAAAAACTACACGACCGTATTATACTGAGTCTGATTTTTGGGTCAATGTATTAATCTTTTGAAGTATTAAGTTAAATATAAATATTTAGTCTAGACTTACTTGTATTTGGAAGTTAATTTTTTCAAAATAGAAAAACTTGAATGATCTCAATTTTAAATTTTAAGATTTCTTTAATTATTTATTTTTTATTTCTCTATTTATAGTTTTTTTAATGTTCCCATTGTCATTAAGAAAAAAAAATTCTAATATATTTCATTATAAACTTTTTACTTCTGTAGAAATGATTAAGAAAAAATATTAATTGAAATTTTATATATATAAAGACTTAAATTATCTGTGTAATTTCTGACACAGTTATATATATGAATAAAATATTACAAAAATATTTATAATGTTTTGATAAATTAAATATTAAAACATTTAAATTCTACTGTTTTCAATTATATTAGATGATTATTTATTTAAATAAAAAAATATTACATTTTTCAAAAACGAAAGAGTTAACATCTGCAATATTAATTCGCAAATTAAAGGATTATTTACATTGAAGATAATAAATGCTTTAATTTAATGTTAAAAAGTTCCTAGAGCAATTTTTATTGAAATCAAAAATTTAAAATTTGTACACTTAGCAAAATATTTATGTGGTATTTCAAATGATTCAAATAAATATATTTAAATTCTTATACGCTGATATATATTTTAATACCTAACAGTAAGATTAATATTTTGCTTAGGTTTAAAGAAGTATTTTTAAAAAGTTATTATCATTAAATGAATATAATATTGTTAGTTAGAAACGTAAACAGTCATTTTCATATTTAAATGAATTATCTTAAATATTTCTAATAGAATATTATACATAAATAGGGGAATTTTTAAAGAAATTTTTTATGAATTGCTTTTTGTAAATTAATGTCTAACTTTTGATGTAAGAATATTGCTTAAGTAAATCATACAATATTTAGCTTTTCATTATGTGTCATAGATATATTGATAATATTAGAAATTATTTAAAAGAATTTATTCCTAATGATGTTAAAAATCAATTCTTAAATGTAAATTTTTAAATGATTTGAACCTTCAGGCAATATGCAGTACTAAATATATTTAAATTCGTAGTTTTGTAAGAATACTGGAAACTTAATTTATTTATACAGCACAAATAACATACTTCATGAGAGCAAATAAAATTTCCGACAAAGTAAATAACTTTATCTCAATATTTGAAGAGGATATTTAGACTATTCATCAAAAACTGATTTTAATAAAATTCATTCTAGCAAAATTTTATCGTTGTGCTTCCTTGTTATTGCCAGCATTTCATTTCGTTATTGATACCACAATTCAAACTCTAATGAGAAAGTTTGTCATTTTAATATCTTTAAAGCAAGATATCTTTTTTTTCTAATAGAAGAATTGCAGCATTTAATGATCATGCATTATCTTTCTTATCTCAGAAACTTTAAGTCCTTTTTAATTAAATATTATTGCTTTCAAGGAGGAATCTGTGATTCGCAGGGAGATAATACAACTTTAAGGTTTAAATTAGTGCACTTCCCAACATATAACAACCCAAATTAGTGAAGAAGTGAGCGAAAAAATAAGAACAGAGCGTCACTAATTAAAAACAGCGTGTCTTTTCGAAAATCTAGTATAATCCAGCGTCTTCCTTAAAGTACACTGCAGATGCCATACTTGGTCGAAATTTTCTGTGAATTCGAACTCGGGTGTATGTGTGGGAGGATTCTCTATTAGCAAGGGTAAGTTAGATCCTAAAATTAATTAAAACTAGGAAGCTGGAATGGAAATTGGAATCCTAATTGCAAATAAATTGGACCCCGATTCGTTCTCTAATGATAATTGTGTTAGGCAGGCTTGCTCTTTTGGGATAAATGGCGTATGCCTTGAAGAGTTGCTTGGAAACAGTTTGAATTTGAAGAAAAAAAAATTAAGTAAGCTCGTAGAAACCTTATTATTGAATAATTATACCCGTATTTAGTAATTGAATTTGGGCAGAATCCACTTACATTTCTCTTCTATCTAGTTTATAAATTATGCATAATTTGAGCACGTTAAAGGATTTTAAAATTGATATCACTGTTAATTTTAGATAGTTTTTGTGTGTCACTTGTATTCAATCATTTAGATCCAATTCCTAATTCCATATTACAAGTAAATAAACATTTTATTTATTTGATATATATTATTTAGTTTTATCATATATTTTTTATTAAAAATTACTCCAAATACTAATAGTTATAATTTCTAAGACGTTTTATAAGTGTACTAGAATGTCCATTAGAATATGTTTATTTTTATTAAAAAATAATCCTCTAAATTTTGATAAGTATTATTCGTTATAAGGAATAAGCAACTGACTAAATTTACTAATGTGAATATACATTATGGACCAGTTTATAATATGATGTATGCAAAAATTATATCATTTTATAAAAAGTAAAATTAATATAATTATTATTAAGTAAGTATTAAATATTAAGAATTTGAAAGAATAAAAATTAATTTATAAATTTAAAAAATGTGTTAATACTACTTCAGATTCAAGTATATTTCTAACGTTTTTACTCATCAATATTATCTATCTATCTATCCATCTATCTATCTATCTATATATATGTTACCGTTAAAGTATATAAGGCAGTTATTTCATAGAATACCTAGTTATTCCATGAAATAACTGATTAAAGTGTGTAATATGTTAATAATTTGACACTTTAACTAGTTATTCTATAAAATAACTAGGTATTCTATAAATTAACTAATGAGAGACAGTTAAAGTGTAAAATAAACATTTTATCCAAAATGAAATAACTAGGTATTCTATTAATAAACTAATGATAGACAATTAAAATGAAAAAAAAAGCAATTTATCTAATTTATGCAGCGTATAAATGGTCTTTATGGAAACGTATCATAAAATCATTTGTTACAACAAGGATTACTAAAATTCTCGTTGTTTTATACTTTGGTATTTTTGTCGTCTTTCAAAAATTATTATTTGAATTCGAAATTAACGTTTTTTACCTCGTTACTTTCCATATTGTTAAACGAAACTAAATGTACCTTATACTAAAAAGCGAGATATATGATATAGATTATTTTACACTTTAACGGTTGTAGATCGTTATTCAATAACTAGTTAAACCATGAAATACAACAGAGCTTTACACTTTAACGGACACTATTAGTTATTTCATGAAATAACTAGGTAATATATAAAATAACTGCATTATAAACTTTAACAATAACATTTAAATGCATATATATACATATACCCAGAACGAATTAATTTCATTTTGTTGAATTTATTCTATAATTTGCTATATATTTAGTAATATATGAGCAAATTAATTTATATAATCAAAAAGCTAATTCAATAGTTTATTATTATTTTACAAAATATTACCACAATTTTAAATGCAACATCCAAGCAAAAGTTTACATGATTTGTTATAGGAGCTTGATAACTTCTTTTTATGCTGAAAAATGGTTTAGCAATAAAAAAAGTTTCTTGTCATAGTAACTAAAGTAAAGAAAACCAGCTTGAATATATGAATGTATGGCATTTTTATACTCTAATTACTTATCTGGTCCTATGTATGTAATTTCGTTGACAAATGGCGTAGTATCGAAAGACTAACAGCTTCGTTAATATGACGATAAATTCCGTGATGAATTATATGGTTAATTTCAAACCCTCATAAATTCAAGGAAGCAGCTCTTAAAATTAGCTCTTTATGAGTTATAAATTCTTTCCTCTTCGCTGACAAGTTTTTTTTATAAAGTAGGTAATTTCAGATATTCCCAAACTCAGTACGAATAATTTAAACTGATTTATTCTAATAGTGTAGTTCTGAGCTAGTATAGTTTATATTCTTATCTATAATTTTAGTTTATATAATTTAAAAAATAAATAAATATAAAAGAATTATTTAATATAATATTTTTAAATATACATTAAAATATAAATATTTTTAAAATAAATTTTTTATGATTAAGGAATAGAATTGTTAAACAAGTAGAACTTTTCTTTCAAATATTACTTGAATAAAATAACAAAAAAGATGTAAAATTTACATTCAATTTTGAAATTGATAAAATGAATTGAAGTATACGCGATAAAATAAAGCTTCTTTAATGATAGAGACTAAAATCATTTTCCTTTTAATTTTATCTCTTTAAATTTAAATTTATTTATATTCAATTTCAGTGAAAGTAGTTAATTCTCCATGAAATATTAAAAAATTATTTTTTCCTTATTTGCGAAATCAATATTTTAAAAATGTTATGATTTGTATAAATATATTACAGTGCTTTTTATGAAAATGTTACAGAGTAACTGCTTTATTTTAAAAATGTGACAGAAAATTTTACTTCATCAAAGCGCAGATGTGTTAAAAATAGTGAAAAATTTAGCAACTGGTATTTTACTGTGGATTCATTGTAATATATGAGTTTAAAAATGAAATATTTTAAGGTAAATCAACTTTTTGGAAACTTGAAATTTTTCCAGTAGGATACGTTTTCAATTTCATTTAATAACAATAAAATATAAGTTGACAACATTAGACGTTATTTCATTATCAAATACAAGCTAATAAAAATTTCAATAAAGTAATAAATGAATAAAATGATTTTTTTATTGTAATATTAAAATTTCTTTATTAAATAGAATAATTTTATTTATGTAAAAACTTATAAATAATTGAATAGTCTGCCATGTCATTCTAAATTTTCTTTTCTTTCTGGTTATGAAATTAATCAAATTGGTTTGAATAAACTAGCAGTATCTATAGTTGTTGAATAAAAATATTATTTTTAGTTAAATTTTTATTTTTTAATAATTAAAGATATAACAAACTAAATTAATAAAATAGCAAAATTAATAATGGAAAGTCGCTCTTACGTCATTCTGTAACACGTTTTGCTTATTATATCGATTCTTTTTTTTTGCCAAAGTTTGAGTCTGTTGTTTGAGGAAAATTGAGTATTTTACCATATCATCCTTTTTCCAAGAACATAAATATCCTATTGGGGAACAGAAATTTATGTAAAGATTAAATTTTCCGATCTTTAAAATATCATTTTTAGATGTTTTTTATTTGCGTTGTAATTGTTGCATATAAGAATGATTCATTTAAATGTTAAACTAAAACTATTAAAACTTTTGATTATATACTTTTGTTTATATTAATGTAACTCTATGAAAATAAAGCTCTAACTTTCCTTAAGAAGAATTTATGTATAAAGAGCATGATATTATGCAAACAGTGATATGGAAATAAACATTTTATTTCATCTAAAGAAAGCTCCGTTTTGTATACAATTATCTTGTAAGAGTTTGCAGTTGTGGTTAAAGTTACATAATGTTGCATGTTTTATTAAATGGTTTTTATTTCTCATTTCAAACATGCAATTTATTAATTATGCCGCCTACTCTGTCTAGTAGTCAGCGTGCCTGACTGCAGTTCGGAAAGTCTAAGTTCAAATCCCGGTTCAGGCATGGATGTAGTTTCACTTTCTCTCTCTCCTGTCTTTGTCCTTTCCTTGTATGAATGGAGTATGAATGGTTGCCTACCCTATAAACGGGAACCTATGGCATTTGTGTACTGAGGAAGTCGGACTCTACATTCAATTGCGGTTCAGTTGAAAAAAGTGAAGCAGCGCAACCAAACTGCCAGTCTGGCTGGCACTCGACAAAAAAAATAATAATTGGCAACACATATAATCAAAACTTTGTTTTTATATTTAAATTTTTTAAATATATATATATATATATATATATATATATATATATATATATATATATATATATATATATGTGTGTGTGTGTGTGTGAGTGTATGTATATATTATAAATAGCTGTAAAAATTATTGCCGAAATTGCTAAAAAAATATTGTAATGAAACTTTGATTGAAGAAATATCTCTTAAAAATCTCATTTAATAATAAAATATTTATAAATAAACGTTTTTTTTATTAACAAAAGTAATTGTAAAGACTTTATAAACCACTGAACTTAAAAATTTTTATTTTTTTAATTTATCATCTAGCTTCAAAATATGTGCCATAATTAAAAAAAAAAAAAAAAAAAAGTTCTGATATTCGAAGTTTCTTGAAGAAAACTTCCTTCAGAATATTTTCGAAACTTTTATAGTATGCTAAGACAATATCTGAAACCGATTGCATAAATTGAGCTTAAAAAAATGAAACTACATGTAAACATACTAGTTTCCTTACATTTTTCTTTAAAACCAATTTTCTACTTACACGAATTCTCACCACACAATACAGGAGTTTTACGATTATATTTGATGTTTTGAAAATGTAGGTAATTTAATTTAGGGCGTTCTTTAAAAAAAATTTTTTTTGGATGTTGTCTGTGATGCCTTACATTTCGTTCCTTTCCAAACTCGTTACTGAACGAGATACTTTTCTGGTTCTGAAAGTAGATGAAGCATCATTACTGAAAGTGAGTTTTCTTTTTGGAAGCATAAACAAGATTATCAAATTTTGAAGATGTTTTTTATACGTGAACGTCAAACTCTATATCGCGTTTTTTTTTAAATATCTCCTTCATGACTTTTTGAAACAATTCATATGGAAATGTCAGGTAAAATAAAGTATTTTTACATATAAATACAACTGAAATATTTTAAAAATAGAACAAATTGTATTAATTAATAAAGATATGTATAAAGAAATGCTACCAGAGCCACGAAATACTACTATTAGCAGAGTTATGATATTATTCAATGTACAAAATTAACAGCCGCCCAACCTGACTAGTGGTTAGCGTAACTGACTACGGATGTTGAGGACTTGGGTTCGAATCCCGGCTCGGGCATGGATGTACTTTCTCTCTCTGTTTCTTGTCCTTTCCTCAGATGACGGATGAATGTGGCCTGTCCTATAAACGGGTTTGTGGTGGCGTTGGAGAAGCTACTCGTACCTCCGTGACTAGGTTCACAGGTGCCCACCGGGTAACGATAAAATGAGTAGCAGTTTCCGGCCTTGTTGCGGCAAATGGGCTAATGTACTTACTTGCTCAAGGGTGCCCGCCATTGGAAATAAAAAAAATAACATCAAATAACCAATGGCAAATTTGATACATATGCCGATAATTTTCATAAATATATAGCTTCAACAAATTAATATGTCAAGGTTTGTGAAAATGACATTTGTAAAACCAAAAAGTTATCTCTCGATATATATATTAATATATCTTATTTTTCTGATAATAAATATGTAGTTTAGAGTATCTCTTTTTTTTAACAAATTGGGAAAATTATTTTACTTTAAAACCTTTTATTTCAAAATTTTGATTTCATATTCTTAACAGCATTTGTTTAAAAAGATAGTTGTATAATTTTTAAAATTATACTAAATATTATTATTTGCATATCTAAAAATTTTCTTTTGAAATATACTGTAAAATTTTATACTATAAGTATTTTAATATGCCTCCACATAATTTAGTTTTGTTTATTTTGTTTTACCTTAGTAATGAAACTTATCCCGTTCAGTTAAAATCAAATACGTCATCTAATGTTTGATAGAACCTATAGTTTAAACAAAATTCAATCTAGTGCAGGTTAAATTTTAATAATTTAATAGAGATTAACATATTTAATAGAAATAATGCAGTTAATCATTAATTAGAATTTGTAACGAGATTATTCATCTCTTTAATGAGAGAAGGTGGTAAATTTGTCAAAATTGATAAATTTAAAAGATAGTTACATGTATGTTTGACATCACATAATGTCCTAAGAAAAAAAGGTGTTTAAAAGGATTTATGTGAATTTCTATTAGAAATTAATATTTAATAAAATGATTTTGAGAGTAATATTTTATTAATTTGTAAAATTGCGAAATGTTTCTTTTATTTAGATATTTAAATTAATTACTCATACAAAATAACATTCTCATATTTATAACTGTGATGAGAAATAATGGAGTAAAATATATACCGGTTCAAACTATTATATTTTGATCAAATCATTTTCACCAAATTTCTTATTGTTAAATCATTCATACATTTAGAAAAATTAATTTGGTCTTATTTAAATAACTGCTTTAAAATTTGTGTCTACAAACATTTTAAGATAAAATTTAAATGAAAGAATACTACTTATATGATGAATTTTCTGCTTTTTTATATGATGAATTTTTTTAAAATATTTCTTAAATATTATTTATATTTGATGAATTTAATTCAGTACGCTTTTTGAACACTTCATGTAAATTGTTTCGCGTATAAAATATGACATCTATATAAATTGCATTTGAGACATTTAAATAATTACTCTTTCTCAATGATTATCCTTTAACGAGAACTAGCAAAAATTTACGATTCAGCAATTGTTATTACTACACAGTTTTTAAATAAATATAATTCTAATATACAGTTTTGTTATGTTTGAAAGTTGAAGCGATTTAATATAAATTTTGAGTGGTTAATTTCCTTCTTAATTTCACCGATGGAAATCTCACTTTTGGTGATAACTTACAGAAAACGTCTAAAGAAAGAATAATTTTTAGTCGAAAAATTTATTTTAAAAGCAAAAATATGTTTTCACCGTTTTTAAAATGTTTGTAAAGGATGAAAAGTGAAAAAGAATGACGGTAAAAGATGCAGTTGGCGATATTTTGTTTCCGTTATTATACAATTTGGTGACATTATCACCTGCGCCAATGAAATAGAAAAGTACCAAAACATTTACTGTTGGTAAAATTGGTAAGAATTATCCATTTTATTCGATCTGTTTTATCAATCCGATTTAGAATCAAATTTAGAACACTATGAATAAGTATGAGTTTAAGTTTTCCTATACCGTCAGCTAATTATTAATAAAATAAAAATATGCATGGCTTTTTTCAATTGCATAAAAATTTAATTAAAAGAAAATTTAAATGTATTTAATTTTTATTCTTTTTAACTGAATATTTTGAATTGGAATATTCAATTTTTTTATCATATTTTCCCTCAATATTTATTTAAATATTAAGTTTTTGGTTAAAATTTCAGTAAATATTATTTCAATAGAAAATAAAGAACTTATATATTTTTTTAAACTATCATATAAATTAAAGATGTATTATTCATAAGAAAAATAAAAAATAAACATATTTCAAAATAACTGGAATTCAAAATTTGTTTCATTATATTTATTCCTTTACTTTTTAATGTAGAAAATGAATCACTAATTTATAAATCGTTATAGTTCAGACATTAATTGAATAAAATAACAATGTTCATGAAATATTAAAAAACAAAAAAAACAAACACAAAACAAATTCCTGATTTTTCTGCAGGAAAACATTGAATTATTGATTCCAACGCAAACAAAAAACCTGTTCACTCTAGATAAAAGAATTAATTATTTATTCCTCCGGGAAAATATTTCACAAAAAAGGAACCAGTTTTCTACAGTTAACAACTTGTGTTTACTTCCACTAAATAAGCAACAATGAATTCTTATTAGTTGTATAACATTTGTTCTATCGTAAAAATTCACCAACTTTTTTCTTTGAATCCTTTCTCCCTTTTTCGCGCCTAAGATGTTGCTTTTCCCTAATTTGCATACAAACATTTGCTGACAGTCATTTTGAAGATAAACCTTTTAATGCGAAAGTGTTGTTTAAATAAAAACACTTTCTTTACAAAACTTTGGAACGTTGTAATTGTGAATGAAATCGAGGATGAAATTTGAATAGCAGGAAAAAAAAATAGCAATGCATTTTAGTCATTTGGAAAATTTTCTTAGCGAAAGAAGAATTCTGGCTAGTGAATTTTTGGCTTTTAACTGAAACATTTAACTAATATTGCATTGATCAAAGGAATTTTATATTTGCAAGTGTTTGATTGATGCAATTTGTACTGCGGCTTCAATAATTGGTTTTTAAATTTTGGATTTCGTATGTTAATTATTTATTTAAATCAAGCTAATGATAGGAATTTTAGTGTTTGGTCACTTTCATTTCTTCATAATTTCACTTAAAAAAGATTTATATCCTTTGCCAAATACTTTAATTAATGAACTTTTAAGAAACCAACACCAGTATGTTCAAAAAAATTAAAATTGAGATATTCAATAACTTTAACATTCTTTTTAAAATTTTATTAGTTTTATTGGAAAATTCTATTAATTTTTTGATATTTTTTCTGCAATAATATAATTATATAATAATTGAAACATTTTATTTATTTCATTAAAAATTACAAAATCAGGAAATACAAAAATCAAAAAATTGATTTCATCTAATTGGCTTTTCATCTGTTAAAAAACATACTCTTATATTTGAATTAAGTTAAGTGCATTCTTTGCAAATTCTAAAATAAATATTCCATAATATATAGATAAAAGAAGGAAAGAAAACCAATTTTTATAAATATTTACTTATTAATTTTACTGTTTTTACTAATCATGTTTAATTAAAGGCAAAATAAAATATGGAAATTAAAAAATAAACAAAAAAACTGATATGTAATTTTAAAATTATTTTTATTTATTTTTCAATAATTTAATATTTTTCTTCATTTACATTTATTTATTTGAATTTTATAAAAAAGTATACATTTATTCATTCAATATGTTATTGTTTGTTAATTAAAAATTTTAATCAGAATATTGTTTTGTGCATTAGATTGTAAAATATATAGTTATTTGAATTGCTGAATTATTAAAGTGGAAATATATTCTATGCTGTACATGGATTCTCTATTTCTTTATTTTATTTTTATCAATAAAGGTTTCATAAAATTCAGAACTATAACATAGCTTTAGATTAAGAATTAAGGCTTAAAATATGCATAACATGCATAATATCTAGGAAATAATTTTATAAAAAAAATGTACATTAAAACATATACTTTATTGTAAGACAAACAGAATTTTATAAATTAATGTAATAAAAACGCATTTTTGGAAAATTCATTTCTGAAACATTAAAAATAGAAAGTTAAATTTTCTCTGGAATAGTTTTGAATATTTTAATGTTGATACTAAAACACATGATTTTAATCTTTTCACTTTAGCGACTGCCAAAAAGAGTATACGTTACATTTATATTTTTAACTCTTTCTTTCCAATGCTTTATAATAAGCTTATTTTATAATTTATTCATAGAAAATTCGGATGAATACATTCAAGATTGTCTATATAATTTTATAAATTTTTCCGTTCATAAACAATTGATGTTTTATTTTTACTCATTTATTATCTTTGATATTCTGTTAAAATAGATTTTCGTATGTGTAAAACACGTGCATAAATATAAGCTGAATCAATTGCAATTGTTTAGCTTATATCGATGCATAAAATTTGCTTTTTGATTACTCAAAGCAGGTTTATTTTGGCAGAAAATATTTTGATTATGTAAATTTAATTTAAAATTCTCTTTAAAGTCTTTTAGTTAATTCAAATTTAAAATCATATTGAATTTTGTGCATTTACTTGAACGTAAAATATTGTTAAAACTTTCTTACATCATAAATAAAAAATGCATTAGGTTACTTTTTATTAATTCAAACATCATTTAACTTTTCTTGTTTTTCCTAACTTTGAAATTTAAAATGATAATATGTTAACACTTTAAATATAGAAATGGTTACTTTACAATATCTAGATATACTTCTTTTATAAATATAGTAGAAGCCATTCCAAGGCTAGAAATGTTTAAATAGATAGATAAATAGATGTATATGTATATATATATATATATATATATATATATATATATATATATATATATACCCACGCATTTATATATATGTTATCAAAATTGTTATCCTGGTATTTTAACTTTGCAAATACTTTTAAAATGAGTTACATACATCGAAAAAATATTAAATTCCTGTTTACTAATTTAAGAATCTATATAATTCTTGTAAAGTTTTATCTAATTTTAAAATATTAGGTGTTATTTTTACAATAAGAAAAGTGCTGTGCTATTACTTTTTTGCATTTAGAGAATGAAAAATAAAAAAAAAATGTTAAACTATTTTTTCCTGCTACAAATATCGATGTAACTTTTCCAAGGTTTATTATAGTTTTAAAATCTTACATTTAACACTTGAATTTTACTGCATTTTCATCCTCATCCGGCTTTTATATTATGAAAAAAATATAAATGTATATAAGTTTACATTTCTTTGATTGCAACAACTGCTTTATTTTTTAAACGTCTTCTAATTTTAAGACCTAGCATGAAATTCAAAAACTAATTAATATTAATTTTCGTTTTAAACAATTTAATTTTTAAACATTGCTATTAAACAGGTACTTTCACCTAATACTAATAATACATCAATCTTTTTCTACCTAATTTAAACAATTATTTAACTTTTCTAATATTTTTATTTCAAAATTTTATACATAAATATAAAACTGCCGTAAGAAATATTAGCATTTTACATTTGTAAATTTTCATTAGCCTCAAATATTATAAGAAATGCAATAAAACTATTGAGCTACTTTTTTCCTGGTATAAAATCTATGAATTTTAAAAGATTTCCTTATTTTCCAAAAACTTATGTATTAAAAATATTAATAGCAAACTTTCTAATAAAAAATGAACAATTTACGTGTAGAATATTGCTATAATCTTCATACCTTTGTATTATGAAAAAAATACCAAACCGCATAGTTAGCATTAATCTCTCAGCAATATCATCCTCCGTTATATTGCAGAAAAACATTTTTCGCTTTCTTACTCACATGGAGTAAGCGAAACAGAGCATATTATCCCATCAAACAAGAATTTTAACCGCATACCACAGCAGCGTATCAAATTAAATAAGCTGTCTCTCTTCGCTGAATGCTATAGAAGGTATCCATACTCCAGGGTCTTCCCAGCATAATAAAACGTTCCGGAAATAAATCACCGACATAATCACCCCCATCATCTATCCAATTATTTAACAGAAAGGGATCCGGCAACAAAAGCCGGATTCTTCTCCACCAGATTTAGTCAGAGATCTAGCAAAGCATAAATTATTCGCCAGAGAGAAAATCCTATTATTTTTCACTGTCAGGAAATAAATTTGCTGCTCTCTATAGTTAGCAGCAATTGAGTTAACGTGAAGGGAAAAGTGTGAGAGTTTTCTTAATCCTTCGTTTGGAGTTAATGCTAATACTAGTCAAGATGAACTTAGGATTTTCTTTTAATTGACGTAAACTCATAATCTCCAGCGAACTGCATGAGCAATAGATATTTATTGCAACGAACCACCAATCACCATTGGAAGTGAGTGGTGTGAAGTTCATTTTGTTCTATTGGTGTCTGGGTTAACATTTAATCACTATGTTTTGTGATTGGTAACGTTATTTTAAATAATTGAACAAATGAATCAATTTCAAAGTAATTTAATACTTAATGATAGCTTTATTCAGTTGAAAAAATTCAGTTATCTAGTTCCTAATGGAAATAGCTCTGTAAAATTACTCATCTTTATCTAATAAAATTAATTTTTAAAATTAATTCGTAAGTCTATTTTTCTTGTAGTGTATATTTTTCCTTATATTTTACAATATTAATTATTTTACAATATTAATTCAGTTGAAAAAATTCAGTTATCTAGTTCCTAATGGAAATAGCTCTGTAAAATTACTCATCTTTATCTAATAAAATTAACATTACATATTACATTTACATTACATTTACATATTACATTAATAAAATTAACATTACATATTACATTACATATTACATTTACATTGTAAATGTATGATTATGTATACAGGCCTTACATATAAGCATTAATATTATTTATTAAAAGTATTTATGAAAATATTTTTGCTAGATTCACATTTATTAAATAGAAGAATAAGAATTTAGGATTATAATAAATAAGAGAATGAGAATTTAATGATCATTGTTTATGAAAAACTAAGCATATATTTTACTCGGAATTTCCTTCTTGGTATAT
>JAPDSC010023206.1:0-18183 GCA_026290005.1 Latrodectus geometricus
GGGCATTTCCAGAAAATTAATAATCTGATGATATCGCAGATATCCTAATTGGTATAACTTTAATTAAATATTCTGAGTAATTTATACTTTTTATTTATAATTCAATTAACTCTCCTGAGTAAATTATACCAGGGGTGGCCAAGGCGTCGAAGGCATTTTAGGTAGTCCACGGGACCATCCTGATAATGACCTCGAATATTAACAATTTAATTTGACTTATGACATAAAATTAATAAATTATTTAAAATAAAAATTTACTACAGTCTACGCTTTAAAACCCAAAACAAAATGTGCAAAGATTTACGATTTAAAGATTTATGATTAAAGGTTGACGATTTATATATAAAACCTATAATGGAATGATAAACGCGATTAAAACATTCCAAAAAAATTATCGTAAGGTATGGATCTCAATTAAGAAAACATGAAATGAGAAACTTCAAAAACTTGGAGGAAGAGTGCATCCATAATCTAAAGCAAGACTTCGAAGATTTCGCTTAATACTTACTTGCTTTGTTTGAAGAATTTGAAAGAAGATTCGCTGACTTAATTAGGTTGAAAGAAATATTCAATTTTATGATATTTCCATTGAATGAAAATGTCAACATTGATGGAGTATCTGAAAAAATAGGACATTTAATAGATATCACATCAGTCACGGTCGAGGAAGAAATTATTAAATTAAGATGCGATATATTTCTTAAATCCAGAGCGATACTGATTTTTGGAAATTAATTTCTGAGGAAACGTTTCCAAATATTTACAAATTGATTTGTATTTGAAATCATACTTTGGATAGAGGTATCTTTGAGAATCTGCTTTCTCAACCATGAACAAAAACAGATTGGTCGCATTTAACAGATGAACATTTAATTCCGTGTTTATGAATTGCAATAAGCTCGTACCAGCCACAATATGATAAACTTGTAGCAGGTATACAGTGTCAAATTTCAACTAAACGAAGTGAATTGGTGAGTCAGTTTTTGATATATGAATACTTTGATTATTTTCGTCAGTAAATTTTTATTTTTTAAATATTAATATTAAGTTTTTTTTTTAGAAAAATTACATAATTTACCATTTTTTCTTGTTATCGAAAATAAATATGTACGTTAATTTAGCTTTGCCATTGGTAGGCCGCCTTCGATTTTTTAAACCCGGAGTAGACCGCGAATCCCAAAAGTTTGGCCACCCCTGAATTATACTATAATTTTTTCCATGTTCTACAAAGCCAGTATATAAACCATATTTAAGTTGAAATTTGCATATTATTGTTATACATTTTTTTTGTTGAGAAGTCCTGATATATTTAAAATTACATTTAAATCAGAAGAATTCCATATTAGATTCAAAAATTTTATAGCGTTCAAACACCTATTTTTGTTAATTGTTATTCGAATTATATACTCCCGTACATAAAGTTTGTATTTTTCAAAATCAATACTAAGTAAGTTTTTCTTCTTTCAGAAATTCTACCCCAAAACATAAAAAAAAATATGAATGCTGACACCAATAATTTATATGACAACTGACACCAATGTAAATGTTAAAGAACACTCTGTAAGTGTTGTTAAATATTTTCATTTCTCGACGATATTTTTTTCCCATTCCATTGTCATTTTTTCTTTTTATCCATTGTCAACGGCAGTGTATAAATTTTTTACCTTTGCGGAGTTTTAAATCTAAAAACACAAAAATGTCAAAACCTTCATAAATATCAAATTTGAAACAAATAAACAAAGCGAAGAATAAAGCCTAAATTCCAAACAAGTAAATAAAGCGGAAAAAAAAAGACTTTTTGGTATAACTTTATGGTGTAAGTGGTAAATTTAGACATCAGTCTTCAGCCATTGCTGAAAAGCCATACTTTGTACCAATGCGGTCAACTACCCCTGATGAAGTTGGCCTTGTTGTTACTTCATTGTCATTCATTTTCATTTTTATCGATTCATCTAATTTCCTCTAAACTTACTCATATTGTAAATTTCGCTTTGTATGTACTGGTTGTGTATTATATTTTTACTTTGTAATTTTAAACAATTTTACAATATCTATTTTATGGTAGTTTGGTTTATGCTGCTTTTGCGCTGAATGTATTGCCATACTTATATATTATATAGATAGTTCAATGTAGATAGTACAAATGTAAATAATTACATGATTCTAATCTAATAATTTGTAAAGAAAGACAAATATCTCAAGTAATTTGGGGAAGAAAATTTATGATTTATTAAATCAGTTAGCTTGTAATTAATGCTAGAATTAATTACATATTAACAGGTTGAGAACATATAATAAAGTTTCTTGCATATTTCTTTTAAAAAGAAGTTAAGAAATAAAATTTAAAATCTATACATTTTGTACAAACAAGCACATTTGAAAAATAACATCTGAGTTTAATAAACCAAGAAATTATGGCTTACGATTGAAATTGGGGAACTAAAATTATCTGGCTCGTTGGAATTTCAACAGTATATTATATCCAAAAAGAAGAAAACAAATAAATGCCCAGTTACTAAAGATGAAAATGATAGAAATATTTTAGATAAATTGATCTCGAAAATTGTACAATTTTTTTTACCTGTTTCATTTATACTTATAAATACAAATACGAATGAAAATATTGCTTACAATAATTTATATGCGAAAGAAAGGCTATCAAGAGATTAAGATATATAAAAAGTATCAAGTTAAAATTTCAAATAATGAAAAAACATTCACAATGGATTATCACAATACATTGAAAAATTTTTACAATACTGAAAATATTAAAAACTCATTAAATTACATGGAAATTGTTAATCGTAATAATAATAATAATAAAAGAACATTAAATGAAACTGAATAAATTGAAATCACTTATAAGTATTACAAATAAGTCAACTTCAAATCATCTTAGATTATTTATATAAGGTTTATAGTTTAATTCATAAAGAAAAACTATATTTTGTAAGGAACTTTTATTAGTTACCGTGTAATGTATACATAAATATTATTAACCCTTCTTTGCATAATGGTGGAAATTTCCATCATAACCTATAATGCTAAAAAATTATATAAAAGAACAAGTTCACTTTAAGTTGATCGTGTTTGGATACCTTTTTAATGTCCATTGCATAAAAAGAAACATAGCTGTCAAAAATAAACAAGTGTCATTATCAGTGAAACGAGCTTAAAGTTGTCTCAATCCGCTGTTTGTTGTAGTTGCAATAAACGTATGATTTCGTTTATAGTTTTGTTTTATTATATTAGAGTTTCTATTGCTAAAAAATTGAAAAGGAGTGGAAGAAAGGTTTGTAATACGTGTTATTTTCCTCTTTTATTTCTATTTAGTACTAAGCTAATGATCTAACTTTCGATGATGATGGAAATTTTTAGCATATTGTTTTTTGCTAAATTTATACTATAAATATATACTAAGATTTTTTTTAACCATTTTTCCTTTCATTTTGAAAATGAATTATATCAACTTGATGTATTTCACCAATAAAGAAAAAAAATCATGCAAAGAAGGGTGAAATGTTAGAAAATTATAAATGATAGTAAAACCCATATTTTTACGAAATAAAATTGTTTTTAATTAACATTTTTTACATTTTACATTAATGCAATATAAAATTTTTATAAATTCCTTAAGAATCTAATCATTAAATAATTTCGCATCATTAAAAAACCTTTTTCAGCATCTTATGTCCAATAAATTTATGTGTGATTTAGGTACTTCATAACCATGTGTTACTTTTAATTTCACATATATCCATTTTAATTTCGGAAATGAACTAATCGTTGCATTTTTGTAACAAATAAAATTATTCTTATGCTTATAATTACTCTTATTTTATTAATAGAAACCAATGAACTTTGCTTTTTTCGAAATTACGTTGATTTTTATGTTTCC
Source organism: Latrodectus geometricus (assembly GCA_026290005.1). Lineage (NCBI taxonomy): Eukaryota > Metazoa > Arthropoda > Arachnida > Araneae > Theridiidae > Latrodectus > Latrodectus geometricus. Next base: position 3,899 of record JAPDSC010023206.1, read on the forward strand.
TTGGAACAACTCATATATACATAATGGCTTTTTTAATAGTATATTGTTATTTCCTTATTTCTGTTATGATTCGGATGCAAAATAGTATTTTGTAATTATATAAAATAAATCTGATATTTCGATTAAGGGTACTGAAAACTAATCCTTTCTTTGATGTTTAAATTTTATTGTAGTCTACACCTCGATTTTACCAAATAAATTTCATTCTCTGAATTGGATAAGCACATATTAAAAAAATCAAACAATTTTCCATGTTATAACGATATTTAGTTTCACTTATTTCCGTAGTAGCATAATTTAGTTGAATAAAAATACCATGTTTCACTGTCTATTACAATCAGCATACATATACTATATTATCTTAATTTATACGAAATGAATACTTTTGAAGGATGTATATTATAAGAGGATTAAAAACAATTATTGTTATAATTTATTGAATTATTATTGTCTATTCTAAGAACGAAAGGTTTGTGAATATTAAAACATAAAATGTTCGTTGACTTACCTTGAATTGCATCCCATTAGAAAATATGCTGACAGGCCAATTTGGCTCCCGAATAATCCTTATATCAAGCTGATTGTCCTGGAGGATTCCTTGCTTTTGATTAGGATGTTGAGACAGCACTTTCTTCAGCGGACGTCTGAAAGGACGAGAGAGGTCTCAAGATTTCCCTAAATGTAAGCAGCATCACCTTCACATATGCTTGTTTTCAATTTTCTGAAAAGTAAAGGGACTCGTGCATCTCGTCTAATATATTCCTAGATATGGAGATTAAAGACAATATAAAATACTTTAAAATAATAAAATGGAAAATATCCAGATTTAAAAAAAATTTCAAATCGTTGAATCATGTAAGTTTTCCAATGAATAAAATCCATAAATAACTGAAAACGAATTAAGGATAGCTTATTAATTGTGCACCTAATATTACCAAGAAACAGTTAAAAAACAAAGTATTACACAACTTTTACAACGTATTACAACAATTTTATTTTTGTACTTCATATGAACCAAATTAAATATATTTATAATTACCGATCCAAAGTTTACGGTGTTCAATTGTACAGATTTTACATTTGCTTTTAATGTAAGGGAAGTAATTTACACTTCTTTCTGCAAAATCTTAAAATATTATTTAGTATAACATTTATAATAAGCAAATATGTATGTCAAGTAAAAAATAATTGTATCACTGAAAATTGCTTAAAAATCTATTATATAGAAAAAAGAATTATAATAATTTTTTCTTATTAGATGTTTTGTAACAATTTAATTTGATAATCTAACTACGTTATTGATAACAAATAATTTATCTATAATATAAACTGAAAGAGATAATTAGCTGTAAAAATATCGAGTTTCGTAATTTATATGATATTTTACTAAATACATGAAATTTAAAAAAAAGCTAAAATATTTGAGTTTTTGATTTGTCAATAATATGTGATGAACAGAAACAGTAACCATAAATAACAGTTATAAACTAACGTATATTTTCAATTAGATACTTAAAAGCATTTATAGACGTGAAATTAAAATATAATGGATTAAATTGCTCTGATAACGAGTATTCAAAGGTAAATACTTCCGATTCATAAGATTGTTTCAGAAATTCACATTTAAAAATAATTATTGGCGACGCAATTAGTGCGAATAGAATATCTAACAATGGATTTAATGTTCAGGAAATGCGAGTAAGATAAACAGTGCATTACAGAACTTTTAAGAATTAAAAGGATTTTTAATCGCATAGTTTGTCATTAATCATAATGATATAAAATAACATGTTTATTAAAATATTTACAATATATTTCACAGAGCACCTCCGTACACATAAATGAAAAGAGTTAAATCTTCAGAAATGTAGAATTATATTCGAAATGTTAAAACTAAACATGATAAAATATAAATAAAAGAAGTTGTAAATTGCATTGGTTTACAAAAATACGGGTAGGAATTTTTGTATATATTTATATTCATATAATGTAATTATTCATTAGCCGCTCACCCTATCTAATGCTTAGGGTGCCTAACTGTGGATAGGGAGGTCCTGGTTCGGGTATGGATGTGATTTCTCTATCTCCTGTTTTTGTCCTTTCCATTGTGTGAATGGAATGTGAATGGATGCCTACCCTATGAACGGGTACCTATGGCATATGTATACTGAAGAAGTCGGTTCCCACACCAAATTTTGGTTTAGTTGAAAAAGTGGAGCAGCGCATACCATGTTGCCAGCCTGGATGGCACTCAATAAAAAAAAAATAAATAAAATAAATAAAAAAAGTGAACAAAGAGTTACAAGGACTACAAAAATAAAAACAGAAATTCTTAAGCTATAAATCATGTTAACCCTTCTTTGCATAGTGGTGGAAATTTCCATCATAACCTATAATGCCGAAAAATTGTATAAAAGAACAAGTTCACTTTAAGTGGATCGTGTTTGGATACCTTTTTAATGTCCATTGCATAAAAAGAAACATAGCTGTCAAAAATAAACTGTCATTATTAGTGCTTAAAGTTGTCTCATTCCGCTGATTGTTGTAGTTGCAATAAACGTATGATTTCGTTTATAATTTTGTTTTATTATATTAAAGTTTCTATTGCTAAAAAATTGAAAATGAGTGGAAGAAAGGTTGGTAACACGTGTTTCTGCTATTTTCCTCTTTTATTTCTATTTAGTACTAAGCTAATGATCTAACTTTGGATGATGATGGAAATTTTTAGCATATTGGTTTTTGCTAAATTTATACTATACATGTATACTAAGATTTTTTTTAACCATTTTTCCTTTAATTTTGAACATGAATTATATCAACTTGATTCATTTTACCAATAAAAAAAAATCATGCAAAGAAGGGTTAAAATTCTCAAAAATAAGTTTCAGGTTAAAAAAAATAATTACAAGTATTTAATGCAAGTATTACTTGTATTTATTTGTTATATGTAAGTAATATTTAAATGTAAGTTTATATGAAAGTATTGCTTACAGATAAGTATAACAACAATAATACAAACAATTAATGCTTATCTGCATGCAAAATTAACAGAGTTTGACTATGTTTTGTATGGGGACCGCATAATCAAATGACGATTGGCCACATAATCATTCACCTCCTAGTTACAGAATCATTATTTCTTGTTTAGAATAATTTCTAAGTCTGTGAAAGTGCGATCGGGAAGTAAAATATGTATTCATCGTTTCAGATATTTTCAAAAGGATCGGGTCACATGATTGTACCCTTCTTTTACTCTTCAGAACTAGCATGATTGATAAAGGACACTCATTGTTATTCATTAAAACAAAATATAAAGCTGTAATTCGAAATGTTACAATGACAGTTAAGAATTTATCTTAATTTTGATGAGATTCAATAAATGTGTACTAAAAGGTGATATATCCCAATGAAATACCTTTATTTTTCAATTAGCTTCAATATATGTGGTATTCGAAGAAATCCTGTTATTGATTGCGTGCATCTTGCGCATTTTACTCATTGGATTACAGATCAATTTTTGACTTATCTTTAAACATAGCTAGAACACGGTTAAGGAATGGTCTAATCATGTTAGTTAATTGTAACTTCATCGGTCAGAATAACAGTGGAATAGGTGTACTTAATTCAAGTTTTATTCCACAAACGGACTTAAGACACAATATTGCAAAATATTGTAATAACAATAGTAGCAAATGCTGTTTTACTAATGACCATGAACTCACGTGTGTCTGTCACACATCGATTCTGTTGGTTACAATAATTTCTTATTTATCATCTGTGTGAATTGTAAGCCTTCTGCAACTAGACTCAAGTCTTCGTTTATTAATTCATATAAACATTATTTCTGAAAAGTGGAAATGACGCAATATTTAACTACAACAAAGTATATCGAGCAAGGTCTATTTCGAACTATTTATGTCCTGCTTTAATGTACCTGATTGCACGAAGAATCTTACAATTTTCTTTAGAATTCCAAGAGAAGGCAATTTATGCGGTGGAAATGCACTATAACAGTCTTCGGCTGTAGAATATTGCTCTTTTAAACGTAACACCTGGTACTATTCCTTCACTCTTGTCTCAATAGTCTAATCACCGGATTGCTGACGCTCATACATCGAACGATTGTTAACTCTTTTGTGACGGGAAGCGCTAATGGATAAGGCCGTCAGTTTCTTTTGCGAGTGTCTATCCAGGGCCGGAGGCTTATTTGCTCTTAAGCCTAAATACATGAATTTACCAAAGTAACAAAGCATTGTTTAATAACGCTCTGTATAGAATTTGAGCGGCATAGGCTTTTTTTTATGTATTTATACATATTTTAGTTACTTAAGTCATTTCTTGTTTAAATATATATTTTACACATTTTATTTCATTACTTACTTTAATATCTATTAGCATTATATAACTGAAAACTAAATATGTTATTTAAAATTCTCGTCTCGTTCGTACGTCGATTTTAAGTATCCACTGAAAACTGGATTGCAAACCAAAATAACCAACGCCTTAGCGAAAATAAAACTCCCTATTTACCACAAACAAATACCACGTGGGACTTTAAAAGAGCCCTCATAGAGCATTCCATTCGACCATTTATTTTCCCCTATGTTTATATAATCGAAAACCACGTGTATGTGAGTTATGCTCCTCTCATTTCGAGTAGAAAGCTAAATCTACATGTATCTGAAACCATATACGCCAATATGAAACCATACAACGCCATCTTGTGGCGAAAATTATAGTTTTTAAAACGTTCCAGGACACTGGCACGCATGTTTGACGGCCGGGGTGAACGGGAAAAAGACTCTGTCACGCCTATATCGTACGCGAAATGAGTGCATGTCTTGCTGCCACGTATACGTGATAGTAGGCGCGAAACGGTTAAACCAGCCGACAAAATTTTTCAATCCAATAATTGAAACCACTTTTAAATGTACGTACGAACGTGGAGTACTTATCTTTCAATAAGGCGTGAATTCTTGCAGTCGAAATGCAGAAGTGTTGACAAGTGAGGACTCGCTTCTTAGAGAAACTTGTTGGATGCGTAATTTGAGTAGACTGAAGCTCCATTTTCATTGATTAACTGTTTTTGGGTGCATTGAATTATTTTGTTAGAAAGCATTTTGTTAACCTAACTGATATATGAATTATACTTTTAAAAGTAACAGCTTTCCCTTCAGTTTTTCTACTGGGTGATTTGCTTGATTTTGAGTACACATACGTTGTTTTTATAATTCCTATCATAACAATGGAATTTTTAAACATTCTATATTCGAAAGCGCAAATTTTAGTTTATTCTATACCAATTTTACTAACAAATATGTTACTAAGCTACCAAAATCTTAGCTTGAATTGTTATTACTAATATCCATGTCTAGGAATATACCAAACGAGGTCCACGAGTCCATTTACTTTCAGAAAATTGAAGACAAGCATAGGGGTTTTGTACAGGTCTTCAAGAGACAACCCCAGGGACTCAAGGATCAGTGCCGGTTTATCTTGACATTTGGGATAATTTGGGTGCATCTTGAAACCTCTCTCGTAAGTAAGTCTTTTCAGGTGACCACTGAAGAATCGGGAAAGTGCTGTCTGAGCACATCTATCACAAGGGATCTTCCAGGACAATCAGCTTGATACCAGGGATGACTCGGGAGGGGGAGATGAGCCAAATCCACTCAAGCTAAAACTCCACCCATGAGTCTTAGTTTGAATAGAAATAACATGTAAGACTGTTGCAATTATTTTGAAAAATTATCATATAAGTTTTCGTTTATTGCTTTCGTTAGATTATTCTTGGAAAGTCAGTTAAAATATTTCATTTGCGTATTATGTGTTTAAATTTTTTATTTATGAAAAAAATGTTTTCCATAAATTATGGGCAGTATTCATTTGAATATAAATGTAAATACAAAATAATTTTAGTGGTTCTATACGAAATATTTATTTCACATATTTATTTCTTAAAAATTAGCATTTAAAATGAAGAATTTGTTAGAAGTATTCTACAAGATTATATTTTTCTTCACTTGTTAATTTTGAAACTATAATAAAAATTTTTTGGTTTAGTTTAATTTAACTTTTTTAATCAATTTTATGTATTTTGTACCTAAAATAAGCAATTGCATCAAGCAACAATTTTCTGACATTTTATTTAAAGTTTCAACATTTTTTTGTATATTTTATATTTTTCTGCTTACATTCATTACTTATGAAAAATCTTACCAATTCCTCATCTCCTTTTAAAATTTAGATTTATATCTTATCAATTATCTATAGATTTGTTTGCGGTGATATTTATTCACGTAGCACAGTACCTTTTCACTACAAGAAATTTTTAGGAATGTTTTATTTTCTAGTTGTATATTATTCTATATAAAAAGTAATTGTCAAACGAAACTTTATTATAAACTTTGCGTTTGCCGATGATAACTTTATCAGATTCTGTGATTACATAAAAGTTACAAAATAATTTTAGGTAAATAAAAGTATTTAATAAACGAAAATTAGAGATAAAAAATACAAAATAATATTTTACTAATCCACTACTTATAAATTATTCTTCAATATTGTATTATTCATCAATTTAAAATTATTATTTCTCCTTAACAGCTTCTAAGTAATGTTTAATTGAATATATTTTAGGCAGAAAATTCAACATTGTTGAACAAAATATGAACATGAACATTGTTAACAGATTGTTATCTATGGCTTAAATCCACCTAAATTAATACGTGTTTAATCTTTATTTTTCCTTACAAGAAAAAAAAATCACTTTTTAAAAACACATAATTCAAAATATAATCACAGCTATAATAATAGTTATATTTAAAAGGAAATACAAAAGCCCTCTATTAAGCCTGCCTGTAAGGGGTATTTAATTATTCCAAAACGATTTCTTAAAGAGCTATATTAAAAATAATTATGATAAATTAGATTTTAATGAGCATGTTTGACATTCATCAAATTTAGTAAGCTAGTATTATAAGATATATTTTTTAAAGAAGAAACAATAGATTTTATATTAAAATAGAAAGACGTCTAAAAGCTTAAATATTTTGTAAAACTTTCGGCTTATGTGACATTTCTGTTAAAAAGGTTTTTTTTTTAATATTTACTAGCTCATTATTTTTTCATGGTTTTTTTGTTTAAGAATTTGTTCAAAAATATAAATTCTTTTTATAATTTCTTAATGGAAATAATGCTTTTTTTACAAATCTGCTACCCATAGAAATCGTTATGCCACATATAATAAAATATTTTTTCTATAAATATCTTTTGTATAAAGCTACAATATTATATGAAATAAGTTTAAAATATACCAATTACGGAACAATTATACGATAATGCTCAGCCAGTTTTCATAGGGATTTATATAATCAAATGGGTAAAAGAAAGATATCACGGGAAAATGAAGAAAGAGCACACACAGAAAAAGCATTTAAATAATTTCAATTAATGTTAATAAATATAATACCATTAATGACATACAATAAACAGTACAATTTTTCTGCTGAGATTGTTGGCATCATTAAAGTAATCGGTTAGTCTATTTAAATTGTAAAAAGAAATTGATTTCCCTTTTAGTTTTCGAGAAATTGACCTGTCAAGAATAGTTAGCACAGGAGTCATATCACAATAAAAGTTTCATTAACGTATAATTACACATAAAAATATTAGTTACTGAATTTAAAATGGATATCATTTTGTTGACTTATATATATTTTGAGTTAAATAGGAATTCCATGAAATCTTTGCAACATCAGATTGAGAGTAATCTTCCTGGTCGAATGTTGAAATTTGAAGAAATACAAGTTGAATTAAATAAGCACCTTCTGAATAAATAATTAAGAATTTATATTTGCAATAAAGAAAAATAATAAATTAACCTATTGAATTTTCATATTTTAAACAGCTGAATTTTGTATGCCGAGAAATTACCCCGGATAATGAGAAATTTAGTTTCTTCTACTCTTTCTAGGTACGTAATCTTTACGCTAATTAGACGTAGTCTTCTCAGACTACGTCTAATTAGAAAGAAAAAGGACTCAACTCTATAATTGTTAAAGTTCTTCAGAAAGTTTTAAAAGATTTCATATAAAACTGACTATTTTTTTAATAAATTAGTTATATTAAAATGTATTATTCATTTTTTTACAAAATGGAAGATTTTGTTGGAAATTCATAAAGATTATCACTACAAAGAGAATTGTACTGAAAGAAATGAAAGTGATTAATTTGTTTGATAAATAAATATTTTTTGCTACTATTATCATTATTATTATTTAATACTGTTATATAATTATGAAATAATTAATTTCTTTCATAAATTTCGCATATTATGTATCAAATAAATTAAATTTCATTTTTCAGGTTAAAGTTAATTCGTAATAAATTTAATTCCTCTGCACTTTTATGTAACTATAAGAGGGTAAATGCTTTTACTTAAGCAAAACATCTTCTTTCAAACACCCTAAAAATCTTAGACATATTTTCACAAATACTTCTGCATCGTAAATTTGTATTATTAAAAATGACAACACAATTTAAAATTTTTTACCACTCACTGAAAAATCGTACTTTTCAGTAAAAACTTAATATATTTTTATTGAAAAACACGATGCTTTTAAAAATCGAGAGAAATACAAGAATGATGGGAAGTTTCCAGAATCTCTTAGAGATGGCGCTGTTGGAGTTATTTTCATAATGGAATTTCAAAGTGTCGTCTTTATTTAATACTGCTTGTGTATAACTAAAAATTTGTCTGGTTGCTTTTATGCACAGCTTTTTCTAAAATTTTCTTTCGATTTTTACAGAGTACAGATAAAGTGAAGTGCGAGCTTTGACCAAATATTTTTTTTATAAAAGGCATATATGTAACAAACATTAAATTTGAAGTGGATTTTGGGATCGAGGAAGTTTTGTCTTTGAATTGTTAAATATGCTTACAGATTTTAAGCTTGGTTATACAAGCACAGTGAATATGGAGCGTTCTAGTAGATGAGAATAATCTTTTATAAAAGAAATCCTTAAAAAACTTCATGAAAACTTTATGAGTGATTCGCCGAATGAAATTTGTTGTTACACCAGTATACTTCCCTGTACTCCTAGAGTTGGGGTTCGGAACTACTTTGATATACCCCCCCAATCGGAAATTTGGCGACTTTTTCTTCCCTCACCAATCATAATACCTGTTTTGGCGCCTTTTTTACTCGCCAAGATGGATTCTCGCTAAATACAAATAATTAATACATAAAAAAACTTTTAAAAAAAACTCAGAAAATGGAAAATACCAAGATACAAGAAAATACCAAATTTGGCAACAGCAAAAACCTAAAAGCTGAAAAAATCTAAATTGGTAACACCAAAATAAGAAACAGCAACCCTAAAAAGTCCGTAGGGAGTGCCAGATTTGGCGCTTAATTTTTGAGGGGGTATATCAAAGCTGTTCCTTGTGGTTCCACCAGTTAGTGGAAGCAACCGGATAGAAGTCCTCGCAATTTAGAAGCAGGTAAAACTCAGAAGGCCCCCTAATACTTGACTTGCTACTGCCACAGAGGTGTCATTCTTTCTCAGAAGACATTTTTCAGACAGGGAACTGAATTTACGTATCAAAATGGAGGAAACCTGGAAAACTTCTATTATTTTAGGACAGACTGTCTGAAAAAGCAGTTCAGTAACATCTATCTAGTATTCCGCAGTGCAACATTAGCTGGGATTGTACGTAGAACTTTCCATTTTGAAAATCACATATAACACAAAGTTACAGCTAGCCACATAATTTAGTTGCATCTTCCTGCATGCTTCCCTGTATCTAGGCCGGGTTTATTCCCTTCCAGACATATGGAAGCAGCCGGGGGGGGGGAGTTTTCGTAATTTAGAAACAGGGACCAAGCAGAAGACTCTCGAACACTTGATTTACCACTCCCAGAATAATCATTTCACTTAAAGAGCATTGTGATTGCATATTTAATGTGCCCAAGCCTGCTATAGTGAACATGACGGATATTCGTTAAGCCTGGATTCGAATTCATTACCTTCCGGCAACGAGAACGACGCCCTTACAAACAGGCCACAGTGAGCCTTCAACAGACGATTTACCTGAGATTTGACAATACTCATTGCAAAAGGGAAGTCAACCAGTTTTGGTTGTCTCTCATTTATGTATCCTAATTAATATTTGAACTAGAATAACAGCAAAAAAGCCCAATATTAATAACAACTTTGATATACCCACCAAAAATTACGCGCCAAATCTGGCACTGGCCTACGGACTTTTTAGGGTTGCTGTTTCTTATTTTGGTGTTACCAATTTAGATTTTTACAGCTTTTAGGTATTTGCTGTTGCCAAATTTAGTATTTTTTTGTATTTTGTACCATTTTCTGAGTTTATTTTTTAAAGTTTATTATCTATTAATTATTTGTATTTAGCGAGAATCCATCTTGGCAAGTGAAAAAAGGCGCCAAAACAGGTATTATGGTTGGTGAGGGAAAAAAAGTAGCCAAATTTCCGATTTGGGGGGGGGGGTATATCAAAGTAGTTCCCAATATTATCTAGTAAACTATATTTATAAGAATTTGTAAAATACTTTAAAGCTACTTACTATCCTTTATGAGTTCAAAATAAATGCTGTTCTCTTAAAAACACATTTATGAATCTAATAATGTGACGTCAATTCAACATCGAGCGAAATCCTTACATTTAATCGGTGAAACATGAGTCACTGACAAATAGTCAATAGGGGTCAAATAATAGAAATAATGTTAACATGGATATGGGTTTTCCTAAATAAATCACAAAACAACATAATTTTTTAAAATATAAAAAAACAAGAATTTGTAAAAAAACGCTTGCAAAATGTATTCCCTTGTAAAATTAGACATTTTTTTTAAAATTTTATTTTAGAATACTTGAAAAGCATTTTTGTGGATGAATAATTTAAACATTGATTAACATTTCGTAAAAACTTTTTATGCGTAAATTATATAATAATATGATACGTATAATATAAATATTAAATAAAAAGTTAAACTCATTTTTTATGTTTTAGAGATTCGAGAAAAATGGAAGACTTCTAAAACTGCACAAAAGGTTGAGAAATATATTTGTAAAATCGTAAATATAAATTTTTCAAAATCAGTCTAGTGACAGAAAATGCAATGCAATATTTCTGAAGGAAATTAAGAAAATATATGAAAAATATGTTTAACCATTTTGAATTTCTCGTGTAATTTTATATCAAATTGCAATTTTTTTTTTAAATTTGAAATATTTTGCAAATATTTTAAAAGTTATTTTTTTATTATTTTTTCTCCTGAAAATTTTTTTTTTTCCCAAATGAGATGTATTAAAAGCTTTATTATACAGTAAAATTTATATTTCTTATTTACTTCTTCGTTGATATTTACATTTATTGAAGAGAAGGAAAATGCATTAATGATGTGTGTTATTATTATTTTGAAAATAATATTTATGTCATCTAAGACTTTCTATTTAGGATAAATCTTCCCGGAAAAAATAAAAATACCCTTTATCCCATCTGTAATCAAAATTTTTGTTGGTATGAAAACATATATTGGTAAAATATGTTTTAATATTACGATTCAATTGAAAATCAGAAATCCTCATATTTCTTTAATAAGAGAAAATGAAAACAAAAATTACACTCATATTTCTAAAAGAAAAAGAGATCGATTCACTTTGGCTTCTAAAAATTTTCGGTATAAAAGTAGTTATAAAACTCTTAGACGCATTGAGAAAAACTTTTATGGCCTTTAATTAATCATAAAAAAGTGATTGATAAAACATTGAGAAATACTTAAATGTTATTAAAGGACACAGTCATATGTAAAAAATAACGGATATTGTATGATAAATGTAAGTAATAAATATGTTTTTTATGTACTAAAAATATTTTAGGAACAACATCATAAATTGTATGGAAAAAATAGGAGAAACTATATCATTTTTAAATCAATTAAAAATATATGTTTATTTAATGGAAGAGCTGTTTAAATATCATTTTCTTCTTTCAAAGTATCTTTTTTAACTCAAATTAATAGAAGATCTCTAAAAAATATACTTGTATAAGAGAGTGAAAATTAAATGAACCGGATTTTTTTTTTTTGATTATAATTTATACGTTTGAAAATAATAATAAAATTTGCAGCTGGTAAGAAGTTAAATTAAATATTTTATTCATTATTCTATAAAAAAAATGTTCATGAATTAAGCACATTCCTTCTACGTTAAAGAGTTTTTATAAATTTATTATTATCAAAACAGATATTAATAGATGATAAATCTTAACTATAGCATCAATCATATTGATTAAACTAAATGAATTATAAGAGACAGATTCACATTGATTAAATTTACGCAGGCATGAAAACTCAACGTAGAATTTGTTTTATCCTCAGTTCAAGAGTTCATGGGCTTGATTCCCAACTAAGGTGCAGTTGAATGTAATTATTTGTTATTTTCGTAAAACTGTTGATCTGAGTGAAAAATTGTCTGTGTGAAAAACTAAATCTTTTGAGTGATAACGAATAAAGCTGATTACAAGCACATGTTATTGTCAGTGTATGAAACGCAGATGTTTTGAAGAAGATTTAAACATTCACATAATCGTGTGTGGGCGCAATTTCATTCAAGGTATGAATGGAGACTTGTAATATGTTTTTTGTAGGTTTTTTTATATTCCATGAAATGACACATATTGTTCAAGCAAATATAAAAAATATGAAGTTACACTTAAAAACTACTCAAAATTGCAAATGTTATTTTGTGCAAATAACGACAGATTGCCATTAAGAAACTTTTACAATTGAAGAGTTTTAAGCATTTTTTTTATTTCTTACACGTTAAGAAATTAGTAAAATAACGCCCATATATAAGAAGTAATATTGCGCGGTATTGATGGCTTCTCATACGTTGACAAACAAATTTACTTTTGTTTTCCAGAAACATCGCATTTAGTGATTCAGGAAATTAATAAGATTTACATATTTTGATTTCTTAGAACAAATCGAAAAATGCAGGTGACAAATTCTGATTCTAAGTGGAGGATAAAATGAATAAATGTTCCGTACTTTGACATGTCATAATCTAAATACGAATCTGAGAATAATTCATACTGCACCGTTTTGATGCTTGGAATTTTATACAATACTTAATAAATTGTGAAATATTAATTGCTGAGAGCGTTGTCGGCCAATTTGTGTCATTCTATTACACTCCCATGTACATTATAAAGTACCGAGTTTCTGTTGTCGTGTGCCAGCCAGGCTGGCAATATGGGGTGCGCTGCTCCACTTTTCCAACGGAACCATATTTGGTGTGGAGTCCGACTTCTTCAGTACACACATGCCATAGGAACCCGTTTATAGGGTAGGCAACCGTTCACACATACATAAAGAAAGGACAAAGACAAGAAAGAGAGAGAGAAAGTACATCTATGCCCGAGCCAGGATTCGAACCCATCTGTAGTCAGGTACGCTAACCACTAGACAGGTTGGGCGGCAACCGAGTTTCTCATACATATGTATACACTGTTGAAATTTTTTTATTTTATTAATTTTTTAATGATTTTTATTTCCAACAGAAAGCATAAAATTTTGTTTTCTCAGAGAGTTTTAGGGAAAAATGCATTTAAATTGTGAGAAAATTATGAAATGTTTTGCAAAAATACTTTGTTATTTATTTCATTAACTCTATAGGAACTGCGTTTCTTTCCTATTCACCAAGCATTGTAATATGTGTATAGCTGATACAAGTTTGACGGAGAGAAAATCACTAATTAGTCAAAAAGCTGAGCTTTTGTTTGGTTGTAAAAAATATGTATTTTGACAAGTTAATTTAAATTTATCAAAGTTATATTATTCATGTAAATACAAAGAAGTAAAGCTATTGGTAATTTCTATACTTTTCTGGGGCGCATTTCAAAATTCATTAGATTTTGGAAATGTAATAGTGTAATTAATGCTGCTTAGAAGTAAATACAATTAGGGATGTGATGGATATTAATTGAGATTGTAAATATTGCTTTTAATAAGTAGAGTTTAATTGAGATTAATTATGCAATCACACATAAGTCCTGTTTTTAACGGTCTTCATTGAAGTATTTACTGCGTATGTTACAAATGAATCTCAATTTATAATGCATTATCAGACATAATTCATGAATTTGATTATTTGAGAGATTTTATTTATTTGGAAAGATACTTCACTTATAATATTTGTTATGTAAATTACTTCAATGTTTAATAATCAGTTAGGTAAATAAAATTTT
>JAPDSC010023218.1:0-12064 GCA_026290005.1 Latrodectus geometricus
AGAATTTATCCCTTTTATATTCCAAGTAAATATTTCTGAATTCTGTGGAAATAATTTTATTTGTCTAGTTCAATGATACAAAAGCTTATTGTATTTTAAAGTAATGGAAGCACGTACACAAATCAAGGATATTAACATGGAGTATTTGAAGATTTCATAGGGGAATTAATTGTGAATTCAGAGAATAATAAATGCTTCAAGAAATACTCTTAACAAATATCTAAATTATAAAGTTAGGTTATTGAATAAATATATTGATGTGTGAATACTTAAATAACAATAAAAAAAGGAATGTTAATTGTAAAATTTAAAAACAAAATTTATCTCAGAAAAAACATGGATTTTTTATTAATTGTGTAAAGTTACCATTTTTTTATTAAAACTATAATATTCAACTTAAGCTGTTTGTATTAAAATAAGTGATTTATTTAAAAATAATTGAATATAAAATATTATATTTATTATTTGACTTAATTACTTATATTATTTTGATCCATCTTTAATTTGTTTTATAAATTATTATAGTTTATTTTAAGGCATATGTATTTCTGCAAATGGTAAAAAATATGTTAAAAATATGTTAAAAAATATATACTTAATATTTACTCGTGTTATAATGTAATATTCCAAATTTCTTATTCAAAACAATCAACCAAAATACTATTGCATGTAGTAACCACTGTGAAAAATGTAATTAAAATGTACCTCACGTTTCTTTCATTTAAAAATGAATAAATTATATTTAAAACAATTTTGCTTTGCTTTTACTTTTCTAGTAATAATTTAAAATACTTTTCTTAAATTGACTAAATTGAATCCTACAAAAGAGTTAACCATATATGTGTAATATTTAATCATAATAGAAAAAAGTTTTAAATGGAAATACGTTTAAACAATTTATATTCAGTTTGAATGATTCCATAATAGTTCAATTCGAATGATTACATAAAGTTTCTTTTTTAAAAAGTACCACATTCTTCAAATTTTATTTAAAAACCTATTTTAAAATCCAAAGTTTTAAAGTCCAAATCTAATTTTAAAACGTTTAAATATTTTGGTATACTGTGCTAAAGTTTTTCATTTGATTTGCTTGGAAATTAAGTATCAAAATTATATTTGAACAAGTTTAATTATTATAAATTTTGCCCTTTAGTTTCATAAAATCCATTATTGGTAAAATTACTTATAATAAATAAAGTATCTTTTATAATTATTAAGCGTAAATGTCAAAAATGTTATATTGCTAAAAATTATTTTTTGGTGTCATTATAATTCCATTTGTTCTCTAAAGTTTATTATATTGGTAGATATATTCTATTTTATGAGAAAACTTGATTTTTTCTATTCCATATTCAAATATTACAAAATCTACAATATTGGAAGTAAAGTTCAAAGCATAAAAGCACTTCTTATTTGAAAATACTGATAAATTTTATCATTAAAAATACTAAGATAGTGATAAACAATATTTTAACTCATCTTTCATGAAAACAATTGCTAGATTTCATGTGTATGAAAGAATTAGGGAGTAATAAAATATGATTATCAAAAGTTAAAATGAAGCAAATAATCAGTTAGATAGAAAAAAATATTCGAAATTATTAAAAAAGTTTAAAGTTTAGGAATTGAGCTATTTTCAACTTTCAAAACATACAGCGTTAAGCCGATTAGGAATTTCACAAAACAAAATATCGAAATCGAAGCTCCAAACTTAGCAGCTGCGATAAACTTCCACTTCCAGACTTCTAAACCGAACAAGCAGCCATTTTAAAATTGAACCTCATCATTTCCACCTCACATTTTTCAAGAACATATCTCTCCACTTGCTTCGGAAGACGGAAAAAATCGTTATTTACATATGGAGTTTATCGTTTTTCTATTTCTTCTTTTGGCAGCTAATCCCGAAACGATCAAGTTGGCGCGAAAAAAATAAATAAAAAACAAAACCGTGGATCTTAGCGTGTCACGTCGATTCTTCTGTTTTTACGAGGTACTCCAGTTTCCTTTTGGAGTTAGTTTGTGTTTCTTTTAGCGCCAAGCGTATTTTGGAGAGAAAAATCGCTTTACTGGCTGCTACGGCGTTCAGGTTCTGGATTTATGGTCTTCCTACACTTGAGCAATCTTAATATGCGACATCGTTCATGGCTTGGCCTTTCTTTATTGGCGAGATTCCTTTAGAGGATACTCGCCATTTTTCAAGTCTCTTGGCAGTGTGGGTTGTTTCGCAATTCTTACTCTATCATTCTTTGTCAGCTTGGATTTAAAGGTTTTTGACATTAAATGACACTGACATGAAGAAAAAAAAAGCTGGTTTAAACCATTTGAAACACTCAATCAAAAAATTGATTTCTCGTTTCAAAGAACAAACTTATTTTTTATTTTTCGAGTAAAAGTAATATGATTGTCAATGTAAGTTTCATGGATTTGACAATAAATAGAATATTATATTATTAAGTACAATCTGAATATTAGATAATTTAATGAAAAGACATTTTCCTTCACATTTTGGAATTTATCAAGATTTAAATTTTCTGATTCACATTTGTTTTGCCTATCTTACAATTTTATTATTTTAAAATATTCTAGATATCGTTTGAAGTGTGTTTTTCCACCGCACTTGCGCAAAACAGGACTTACTTCAAATATTATAACACGTATCTAAGGATTCATGTCAAAATAATTATGACGTAATTTGAACTGTATATTTGTTCTGTACTTGCACAAAACTGTAGAACCACAAATACTGATCTTGTCGCTAAAATGGGAGGGCATAAAAGATAAATCATATAAGAACCCATTTCAAACTTTTTCTAATATTTGTAAATATTTCTTACACATTCAATTGCTATTTTAATTGCAATAATCATCATACATGCAACAATTTTATTTAGTTTTTAAAAATTAATTAATTGAAATTATAATTTTTTAAATATTTCCAAGATTTGAAAATTTTGATTTTATTGTTTCATAAATTAATGCAATTAAACTGTTAAGCATTTCAAAGAGTTTTAATAAAAATCAACTTTTAATATGGAAAAACAGCAAAACAACCAGAAGACTTTTTTTCCGCATTAGCCTAATGGAACTTGTATCTGAAGGCAGCTACATAATGGAAGGTATTTAATCCCCAACCCTTTGCAAACAATTTCCGACATTATTGCATTAAGGACCGCTTGCCACGGTGAAGAGAATTTTATCAGATCAGCAATTTTCAAACGAAATTAATCATCGCTGCTTCCCGACCACCCTCCCTTTGCGTGCCAGGAAAATTATTTCGAAGAGCGCAGATGATTGGTTGGAAGACATAATATATTTTTCATGAAATCCAGAGTTACGTCTGAAGCTTAAGATGTAACGGCGTTACCAGGTCCGAGTAATTTGTTGAGTTAATGACTAGCATTAACCTTATCTGATTTTGAGTTCGTTTAACGGAGGTTGGTATAATGCGGAGGGCGAAACTTTTTGCTTTGCAACATCTTAAGTATTGATATTTAGAAATATATTATTATAATACCTAAATATTTATGTGCATCAATAAATTTCTCTCTAATAATAGGCTATATTTAATTATTCTACGTAATTTAATTTTCTTTTGAGAAAAATTCCTATTTTATTGCTTATATCATTTATATTTCTTTACATTCTGTTGTTGTTACTTATGACACTTGGCAAAGCCAAGCCCAACCCTCTGGGACTGGACGAATGAAGTCAGAAAGAACCCTTCCATTTTTTTAAATAAGCACCTTCTCAAGAGGTTGAATTAAGTCTTGGCTCATAGATGGCAGCACCCCACCTGGGTATTCGAATTCAGAGATAGGGAGCCAAGGAAGACCTGAGGACCTCCTACCAATCTCAGAGGTATTAATTTAGAACGGGAACATGGAGGACAAGACTTATTTTACGTTTTCCAGTTGACATTAGTGAACACGACCGTCTTTAGTCAGAGAGGAATCGAACCTACAATCTTGCGATTGCTAGACTGACACTCTAAACAACTAAGCTACTGAGGTTCTTCTTTACATTCTAAATGTGTTTAATGTTTTTATAACAAGATACAAGTATTTGATCCTAGTTGTGTACAATGGTTTAAAAATTCTAAATTATATAATATTTTTATTTATAAATTATACTTTTTTTGACTTCTAAAGGAAAACCATAATAAAAACAATAGTTTTTAAATACGTAAGTTTGGAAACTAATAATCAGTGGAAGATATTTTTGTATGTAAATACTATGAAACACAATGTTTCTTTGCATTAGATTTTTTAAAAATTTATATCATTTAAGTGCAGTTTCCTTTTAATGTATTTTATTCGACATTTATTTTGTTATAACATTGAAACTAATTGTTGTAAATATAAAATTTAATTTTGAGGTATATATAGTTTTCATGAAAAAAAAAAACATCTAAGGCATGTTTTTATATATTTACTTTTTATTTCATTACCAAGCATTGCGTTTGTCAGTTGGGTTTGTTTGTCATTCTGAGGTAAATTTTTGAACATGAGAGTTAATTCAACCGGAAGTGAATTTTCAGCAAGTACAATCGATCACGCTCAAAATGGGAATCGAATGCTGAAAATGTTGAAATAATTAAGACATTTTCAGCAAGGGCGGTAAAAAGATGTTGATTCTTAAGCAGATTCTTCTTAAGCTTGGGCATGAGATAGTCAAAATAATTACTTAAAGTAACACTTAATTTTAGGAGTAAATTTAATTTATTTGATTGTTGAATTTTCTGCATTAACTATTCCCAGAAATGTCTAAAAAACATACATCACTCTCTTTGCAAAATAAATTAGAGATGCTAATCGCTTTCCTGATTATCCCGAGTTATATCGGATTCATTTATATTGTGATTTATCATCAACCCGAGATAAGTCGATCATATAATTTTTTTGTGCATTTTATTTTATCGCTTTCACACTCGGCCTAAAACTTAAAGATATATTTTCCTAATTGACAATATCCACGTCTTTTTTAATACCAAGCTACTAATTTGGTTTGCCAATTATCTAAAAATCCTTCTTTGATGACGGGTATTATTGCCACTGAATTTAATAATTCAAAGTGGATTCAGAGCAAGTACAAACATTTATGCGCTAACAGGGAATCGAACCAAAGAACAGTTGACACGAAGAATTTTATAATGGAATTCATAAGGACAAAAAATAATCATTTTGAAAAATAAGAAGATTTTTTATTTAATTTCGTCATGCTGGGGTGGACACATAAGGAATTCTATGGAAGAAAAAAATTCCCTCTCAATCTCAAATAACTATTATATGTTTAATATGTTTTTTTGAATAAACTGTTTTCGAAATGTATCATAAACTTCTGTTTGTAAAGCAAATTAGTCATAGCAGTCGCTTTCGAAATGCTATCAAAAGCATATTAGTGGCATCGAGTGAAAAGCTTTACGAAAATACAAGGTATTGAACAATTAATATAAAGTTTCCCGCATGGATTTAACACTTCATTCAACAACATGGATTGATTGAAATTTCAATTCATTTGTAACTCTTCGTTGTGTAACATTTTTATTATAAAATATTATTCAACTTAAATAAGTTTAATATATTCCAATTTCTTACCTCAATTTATTTTTAGCGATACAATTTTAAAATTCTATTGAATTTTCTTCTTCAACGAAATTATTCATATTCTATTGCATTTTAGTATGCATGCAGTTCAATATTTTAAATATAATTATTCAATAAATAATGATACATTCACAAAAAAGTTACAATAGCAATAAAAATATTTTATATTGTTTGAATTTCTACATTTAATAATTTATTAATTATTAAATTTATTAATTATAATAATTTAATAATTTATTAATTATTATAATATAGATAATTTATTTCTATTATACGAACACAATTTTAATCAAAATTCTGAAACATTAGTTGATATAATAGTTCGGTAATCTATATTCTGTTTATTCAACCTACTGGTTAGCATGGAAAATATAAACAAAAAGTAAACCAAATAATGAATACACTTTTTTCTAATTATTTGGGAAAAATTCATTCTACCAATAAGTCGTTTCATATTCCTCCTGAATAAGTTCAGATATTAAAAATATTGACTCTCATTTTATAGCATATTAGTAGGTTAATTTTATGGTGAAATAATAAATTTCCTTAAATTTACTGACAAAAGTTTCACGTATATTTAATTACTTATTCTAATAGAGTTAATCTGAACAAGGTCAATTTCATTAAATTCAGATCCATGCAACAATGGACATTGAAATCAGGATCAATGTAACAAGGGTTGCAAGGACTTAACTATAGAGTTTTCAAATGAGCAATAATACTTCCAATTATTTGTTTTTTCTGCTTATTTTTTTCTGAACTGGCATAAATTTAATATTTTTTCAACTACATTATTTCTGACAACTGATGTTTTGCCCAATCATATTTTCCATCAATCGTACAACTGTATGATGGGTCATGCACTTGAAATGCCAAATGAAAAATGGAAGGACATCGCGGTTGTTTCTTTTAACCACAACACACAAAAGATTACAAATAATCCATACATATTCAGAATTTGAAAGCGAGCATTCAACAGTCATAAATAACGGAGAATAATCTCATTCAGATCGGGTTTCTACCAGACGATCGTGACAGACGACTTTTTCCTCACAACTTTCACTTTTCCACCCCCACCCCTGCCGGATCGAAGACGTCGAAAAGACTCAAGATACTGTCCTGTCCATAGAAGAGCCCCTCTTTTATTATTTTTTTTCAGGAAGAAACTTTTATTGGCAATGGGCAATTATTGGCCTGGTGCCAAAAAGGGCGCATCCCACCCCACCAAAGAGTGTGTGTGCATTCTTCCAAGGAGCAGGGGCTCACCCCCTTTTAACCTCCTTCGAGGCAAAGGGGCGTTGTCATTATCGTCCCGGCTTCGTTGATGGATGAGATTACAGACGATGGACTAGAAATGTCTTATCTTCCCTCTCCAGAGCTTGTGAGTTCGTAGGGGATGGAACGAAGAGAATAAGGTCGGTATCCGAAAATCGAACGAAGAAGGAAGGAATAATCCATTGATATAACCAGATGTATTTGAGTTTGAGATATGGCTCTTCTCGAAATGACAAGCTTGTCTTTATTGAAGATTAATTAAAAGTAAATTTTGGTCAGATTTTAAGTTATTATGACTTGATAAATATTTGATAAAATCTTCCCGTGTGACGAAATTTATGAACGTTTCATTTTTCATTCTATCAATGGAATTTTAAGCCCCATTTATTTTGCAACTAATTCAAAATTTCCAAAGTATTTTATGTATCCTAAAAGGACCTGGACATTTTTAAAGAAATTTCAGCGTTGTTATTGTTGGGTCGTATTAGAGTTCTAGTTCGTAATTTCCTTTACACAAAATGACAAGTCCTATTGCCTTTTGAGGTTTTTACTTTGACAAAATTAAGAATCTAACAAACATAAAAAAAACAATATTAAATTTCCATAATTAATTATAGTTCTAGATTATTTCAAACCACAATGCACTGGTGCCAATATGATCCTTCAGAGATCCATTAAATTGATTGAGCTCGATTCCCCATCGGATAGGGAAAGTGCTCACTTAATTCCCTTTTTAGGGATTACTGTGTGGTTAAATGCCGCAGTTGTCATTAAAACTATTTCTACTATTATAAAAAAATATACAATGGTTATGTTCTATTCAGATGTTATATTATCTTCTATTTTCACTATATACATGTTCTACTAAGTTTAATTACTTGCCATAAATAAAAAACCAATAAAAAATTTTCCCATAGAATTCATTTGCTTGCTTAAGCGTAGAGTTTATTATAAAGCAATGTTAAAGTTATAAATTCTAAGACAATATTAAAATTAGTTTTTATTTAGATTTTAACTTAGATGTTAATTTTTAAGTTATTTAGATGTTAAAATTGCGTTTATAAACTTTTGAATTTTAATTATTATATAATATTTAAAGCATAAACTTTCATATGAGAATCTTAGTAGTACTTAATGCAATATATTTTAGCATGTAAATTTCTAATTAAAAAAATAAATTTCTTTATTTTTATATAAAATTAATTAATATACGAAATATTTTAGAAATGAAGTAATTTTTAATTATTTAAAAATAAATTACTATAATGCTATAAAATTTTTATCAGTCATATTTTTAATATTTTATTTGCTTATATCTGGATATAAGTTTTTAGTATATTATATATTTATCCCTTATTAATAAGTTTTTTAAAATGATTATTTATCGGTGAAATACTTTAGATAAAAATATATCTATAGTATAATAATTTTTCATTATATTGAACTTTTTTTTAATTAGTTTAAGTTTTATTGTACTAATTATTTCGAGAACTACAGAGCTAATTTAGATAAATAATGACAACGTACTTTCGATCAATTTTTAAATTAATTTTTAGGCTGTTAATTTCACATCAAGGAAACAACTAAATTTCATAAATTTTGGGGGGGGGGATAACAACCGCCTTCACGTAATGCATCCTGTGTGTTTAAATTATAGGACAGATAATTCATAGCCTTATAAGTATTGTAGCCACCTCAGGCATTGCTCCTTTGTTTTAAAGTTTCTTGAAGACAACTCAAGGACACTCATTTAAATTCTTTTTATGCTTCATTATTACATCATCAGGGTGTTCGTTAATAGAAGAGATACCTAAGTCTGCCCTAGGCTAAAAATAAATGTGAACAGTTTAATCACATGTACTCTACCGCTTATTTAACTAGAATTTGTTGAGTAGTACTTAATTTTAATTTCAAATGTAAACCAGAATAAAACTTACTACAATATTCTAATATTTTAAAATACGTGTCCTAATTGTTAGAATTATTAAATGATTTTTAAACCTTATCAACACACAGATTCAGTTAACTGTGTATCTTTGTGTTTCCTTCAATAGTTTAATGCCAGATTGCTTCAATGTATAAATTTTGAATAGCTTTTCAATTTAGTTTACATTTCCTGATAGCTTAAAATTTTTTTAAAACTTTAATAGCTTAATTTAGCATAAATATTATTTTAAGTATACTTTAAATATACATATCATAATCAACTTTAAAATTAATAAATCTGTCATTAACATGAAATATTTTAACATAATAATAAAGATTATAAAACCACACACACAAACGCAAATATTTGTTTCTATAGTATATATGTTACCGTGAAAGTCCGAAATCTAGAGAATGTCGACATTCGCTGGTGAATGTCAACATTCACGTAGTCGCTTGGTGTATGTCCGAAATATTTGCTAGATATCCTCATTTCTCACTTACACCGGCAAATGTCGACATCCACAATGCACTAATGGCGAATCTTGAATATGCGTTTCATCTCTCCGTATCCGGAGAGGAGAAATGCAGATTTGCATTTTCTTATCTCAATATTTCAGGCGTGAAAAACGTCACATGTGTGACGTAACTTATCGCCTCTCTTAGAAAGGAGGAGTGACCAATCACGGTGAGTAGAGGAAGTGTAGAGGATTTTTAACCCGCGGGACAAACCTGACAACAAACAAATTAAAAACAAATTAAATGCTGTGGTGGAAAGGGAAGCCCGGGAATGGCCTTCTGTTATCTCCTTTTCGAGCTCTTTAATCATCTTTTCAAATTCCACCAAAGCTTGTCTGTGATTGTCGACATATACCGGCGATGGTCCGAAAGTGCAAGAAATGTAATCAATTGTACGGTCTTTCACCAACGTTTTTGGTATGTGTTGACATTCACCGGTGAATGTCGACATTCTCTGATTTCGGTCTTTCACGGTAACATATATATTATATAGCATTATGTATAACAAATATATATAATATATTTTGCAATTTAAACAACTCTATTATGAAATTTGTTTAAACTGAAAAGGTTTATAGTTCGATAAATATTTATGAGTAGCAATTTAGAAAATGTAAATGATTCAGGACATTTTCTGTTCCCCATGTAGTAAATTCTTTCCTATCATTTAATAATAAAGAGAGTAAATTATATTACAATACTTATAAAAACAGAGAAATGAAATTTTAACTTAGTTGATAAGAAAGATTTTACAATTTTAATGAAAATTAATCTGAATATTTCTTTCAATTATTATGATATTTGTAATTGTTTTGACGAGGTTGGAACGATGTTAAAATTATTAATGAATGTGCATACGACTTAGTTTAATTTATTCAATAAAGATCTATAGATATTTCTGAGAAGATTCTAAAATGAAATATAGAAATATAACTGAATTCGATGGTGAACAATTAAGAAATCTCCAGTGAACAATTTAATGAAAATGAAAATTTCTGTATAAGCATTAGAATACAATTATTAAAACAAAAACAAAGAATTTTTGATGGTTGTTAAAAAGGTAAGATATGTCAATATAATTATTTTTGTAGAATACAGTATCTATCCATTATCTCTTTAGGTTTTTGATTATTTAATATTAGCATATTACAAGCAAAAGCTTACAAAGTAATTTAAATTTGCAAAAATTGTTTTATTAACTTCTAAATACTTAATTTATTTATAATTAATTCTAAAAAAGAATTGTAAGAACATTTGCTTAAATATTCGTAATATTCAAGAGACGAAAAGCATTTTCCCATATTTAATTTTTTTGTAATTAATTAAAAAAATTTTTTTAAGAACATTTACTTTAACGTCAGTTATATTCGAGAGACCAAAAGTATTTTTCCAATTTAGTCTTGAAATAGTTGCATACATTTTAAATTCACCCCAATATCGTGAGGTAAATATTTCATTCTTGATCATCTATTTACTGAGGCAATGAAGCGGTAACAAAGATTACAATGCGAAATGACAAATTTCAGGGTAATAAAGACACTAGCGCCCTCTAGTTGAAACAATTTTCCAAAAACATGTTTGGAAATTGTTTGTTGGGATTGTTACATACTAATTTTATACAATTTAAACAATTATTATAATAAAATATTATTAAAAATAAAACTAGTAGGTACAATAAATTAATGTATATTGATTTTAGTAATATTATCAGACAATCAAAAATACTTTTAAAATTTTCTTCTTTGCGAATTTATAATAGAAATGGAGTTATTTTCAACATTTTTCTTATACATTCAAAATAATGAACACAAATATATGAACATCAATATGAAAAATTTTGGAATATTAATATTCAAGGTATATGTATGTAAATTGCTCTTCAAACTTAGAAAATATTTTTAATACCGATAATTTTTAAGATGAACCTAGCATGCTTGTGTGTGTTAAATACTAAACTTCAGATAACATTTCTTAGAGACCACCGAGAAAAAAAATGCCTTCCAAATCAAATGTATCGTTTATCATTCAATATTTTATGGAACAGAACAAGATTGAGATTCATTATTTCTTGAAAAGACATTTTTTTCACGAATCTGCTATATTACAAGGAAGCACGCGCAAATGTCTTATAATCTTGATCAGAGATTTTGTGTTAAGAAGCTTGTGGTACATAGTTGAATGTAACATTAGCAAGGAATGTCGAATGTAAAAGAATGTTAAACACATATATGTTGGATACATTAGACATTTAAGTACCGTGAAAATTTTCAAAGATAAAAGAATATAACATTGGGATACTTTTTGTATATGGTTCTAGACAATTCGACACTATTTCATACTTAAAAGTTTATAATAGAACTTTGAAATATGATTAACTCGAAAAATAAATATATAGAACATTCTGAAACTTATTTATTTCGATTCTTTAATGTCTAATGACATAAGTGTTGGATTTGGATGTGCAAAGATTTGTTGAGGGCATAAATTCAAATTATAAAAAGCTTCAAATAAAATTTTTCTTTTGAAAATTCTTTTTAGACTCCATAAATCAGACTTAAATTAGACTTGATGAGATTATGGACACACAGTGAAAAAGCAAATCAGAACAATAAAAATTCCACTGTATAAATAATAAAAATTAATATATATATATATATATATATATATATATATATATATATATATATAAAATAATTAATTATAATTATTTAATCTTTCATTGAATGTATTTCTTTACTTAA
>JAPDSC010023226.1:9314-30413 GCA_026290005.1 Latrodectus geometricus
TATATATATATATATATATATATATATATATATATATATGTACTGAATTAAATTATTTGAATGAAAGAAAATTCCATTATCCCTGTTCAATTATTAATCAGCAAACTAATTTCCCACAAAAGAAAAAAAAATTTTTGACTTACTAAAAAAAAAATGTGACATCAACATACAACAACAAAAAAAAGAAAGTTAAACTTCTCTAATTATTTCCGACGAAAATATTTTTACTGCGATGATTTTTTCATCATATTCTCGTGAAAGAAAAACAAAACCACTAATTCGATGAAACTAACTTGATTCTGAGATTAAAAAAGTAATCAATATTTTCTTATATTTTCATGAATATTTTTTTAAAAAAAATAATTATAAATATAAAATATTATTAATTAGATGCATTTGTTTTTCCATTAGTTCAAAATATTTTCTCCAGAGCTCACTCCACTTCTTTAACTTATATACACTATCAAATTTTCTGGAAAAACTTTTATTGTACTTAAGAAAGATGGTTTATAAGTTTTGTCACATTCCCCTGCAATCTAAGAAGCCCTTTTTAATGCAATTATACTACATCATGCATTTATACGGAAAATGAGCTACTGTGGAGTCTGGCGCCATTTTATCTCGCAAATTACGCCACTTCTCTATATTCGCAGCCAAATAGGGATCTGGTATACTTAAAGAAAGGCTTGAAATTATAACTTTCTCCTAAAGAAAGCTTTTATTCTCGAGCTGTGACGACACCCGAAGAGGCACATCTGGATATTGTCTCGCGATTCGCTTAGATCTGAGAAGAGAAAAAACACATCAAACTGGGACTCTTTTGATAACAAAGTATGCTGCTTTTGCATATTTTAAAGAGAATTCCTCTTCTGAATAAAATAGCTTTTGTTTTATCACTTTAGGGATTTTTTTCCCTCTGCAATTTTATTCAGAGGGATTACTTCTGTTATTTGCGGAAGCTCTTACTTAAAGAAAGTTTATTTCCTTACTTCAAGTGATTTATAATGTGTTTATATTCATTTATTTATGTTGTACTAAATGTATAAATAGGATTTTTGAAAACATGTGATGTTAGATTAGTTCTTTAAAGGATATTTGTAAAAACAGCATCATATTTGAAACCAAAATTAGGTATATATATATGTATATATATTAAAGTGAAATTTATAATATGATTAAGTTTAAATTAATATAGATGAATCAAAAAATGAATAATAGTGAAGTACCAACACTCCCTGATGAAGTTTATTGGAACTTCACTATTATTCACACATTTTTCATTTTATCAATTCATCTAAACTTATTCATATTGTAAATTTCACTTTGTATGTACTTCTTATGTATTATATCTTTTGTTTTTGTAACTTTAAACAATTTTCGAGTATATACCTTATGGTGCTTTTGAGTGAAATGTATTGTCATACTTATATATTTTTGTGTACATACTTATAAATTTTGTATGTGTTTAATTGTTTAACTCTAATATTAGTAAATAGGCATTATATATATCGTGCTCGTTGATGGTGGTTTATATAAGCAAAAAAAAATTTTCGCATTGTCTTCCAAGTGAAGTGATACCTCTGAGGGCTGCAAATCAAGTTTGAGGTTTTTCTACGTCTCTGCTACTGAATTACGGTCCATTTTTTTACTCTTTCTTAAGAGGTTTTCAACCTCAGAATATTCTAAATCTTATGGTAAATTGAACCCATATAAGTTTCCTTACGGCTATGAAAAACTAGGCCACATCCCCAACAATTCAGAAGAATTAGAGACAACATATGCGTATGCGTTATGAATTAGCTTTCGTTAATATTGGCCAGAAAAGAAATGTTAAATTATTAAGCAGTTCGTCCATTTTTTCCCAATTAATATGTAAATTAAAAAGAATAATTACAGTTATCAGCATGAAATCACAACACAATCATGTTCGGAAAGTAATAGTAACAGTTCTCTCACCCAAAGAACTATAAAGATTCTATGATTTTATTATTTTAAAAAGTTTTAGTATCCAATTATCCTCTATTGGTATGTTATTGAGGTTGGTAATGAAAGAGATGATGAGATATCTTGTCATTTATATAATTGTGCTCCAAAATTGTGAACCAAACAGCTGGGTTTAGAAGAGATACCCGGGCACAAGAAAAAAAACACAACGAAGAGCCATATGGAATGGTTTAAGTGTACTGACTATCCATGCTCCTATCTTCGCAAAATATTACTACTTACAACAAACAAACAGCTGATTTAATGACATGTCGTACGCCATATGGTGCGAGAAGATTGTCCCTTGGCGTAGATCGCCACAAAGCATCAATGCCACAAATTAACATTCCACAACAGTTCATCGCTTAGAATTCCAGTCCTTTCGAGGAAAACAATGGAACCCTTTGTCATTTTCAACTGTCACTGTAACTGGTGGCCGCCACAGCCTGTTAATAGACGCGGATCGTCACTAGTCGCCACTAGCTAAGCATTATTTTTCCTTCTCAAATTTATCAAAACATCGAGTCTTTTGTTTTGCCGAGAAAACAAGAAGCTATGTGGGACATGTTGGAACAACGAAAAACGTATAATCTCCGCACTTCGTTCCGTATCAGTTTTAGTATTCGTATCATCACCTTCTTTGGATGAGATAGAAGTCGCGCTTATCCTATTTATTGTGACACTTGATGTGGCGTCCATGGAACTGAATTTAAGAGAAGATGACCTTATTTGTGCCCTCACTTGAAGTCTTGAGTTTCTATATGCTTTCTTTGTGTATGATTTTTTTATGATATTATGGTGTGCTTTTTATTAGACTGATGTGGTCTTTCTGGCTAACGGTGAAAACTAGATGTTTGAAACTTGTTCACACACACACACACACACACACACACACACACATATATATATATATATATATATATATATATATATATATATAATTCTGTAATTTTGTGTATTTAATAACATTTTAGTAGATAAACATTGGATAGCTCAAGAATTTAGAATTTATAAACGGTATATGCATTCAAAAACATTAATAAATATTTTGTATCCTGACAGTCAATACTGAGTGGCTATCGTTCCTGACTCCTGGTCTTTTGGTCCTGGGTTCGAATACCGGTTTCGGGGAGGATGTTTCCTTTTTCTCGCTTTGTGTATATTTGTCTCTTTTTTGGATTACCTAATCATATAGTTTGGTGCTGTTGTTTGTTGTACCAGCATGCTTCTCTGTACTTAGCCCTGTGTTTGGCTCTAGTATTCAGATGTAAACAACCGGGTGAATCGTTATAATCTCAGGAAACTTATGATTCTAGACTAAGGTATTCCAACGAATTTTCAATTTCATTTTTTTTTTATTTCTAATCCCCGGCTACTATAGGATTTCCACCTTTCAGCAATATGAGGGGTAGAAGTGATGGCAACTTGTATAGGGGGGACCTAGTGTGTGTACAATCGTTGCTCCGTAAGTGGGTGCGTCTTCGTAATTTGGAAGCAGATATC
The DNA here is from genome assembly GCA_026290005.1 of Latrodectus geometricus. Taxonomy (NCBI): domain Eukaryota; kingdom Metazoa; phylum Arthropoda; class Arachnida; order Araneae; family Theridiidae; genus Latrodectus; species Latrodectus geometricus. Next base: position 12,801 of record JAPDSC010023226.1, read on the forward strand.
AAGCAGAAGATCCCCGAATATTTGACCTGTTTCCCCCAGAGGTATCATTTCACTTGTAGGACATAACGACTTTTGTTGGGTGTCTTTCTTTTCATTGTTTTCCCTGCAAAAATGGAAAGGTGACTTTTTGTGGGAAATCTGATATCATATCTAAGCATGTGACCCAGACATTCCTAATGCGAGATGTTTTTGTCGGCTGTTGGTTTATCTCATTTATTGCAATACGTAAGTATGACGCATTATGTAAAAAAAGAAATAATAATAAACATCTTTCCAAAAGGTAACAATTTCTTTCTGCAAAATGTATACAAAAAAATCTCTTCGTAAGATATCTATGAAAATTCCTTATAAAAATATTTACGAAAAGTTCCTTTCGAAAATTTTCTATGAAACAGTTTTTGGAAAAATATTTACGAAACATCATTTTAAAAAAAAAATTTTTTTTAATGTCTATGTGATGTATTTTTGGAAAAATAATGTCTTAGAATAACCTGCGGATGATGCTATTTATCATTTAGAGTCACCCATTAATTCATTAGACATTACATGGTCGTTATGTCTAATGATTGAATAAGAATTGCTGGGAAAAAGAAAGCTGAATAATTATCAGGAAAGAGTTTACTTATATATAAAATAGATGTCGGAAAATAATTTATTTTTACTTAGGAGTTTTAATGTGTCAATAGATCAATTTTTTTCTAAAACTTTCCAACGCCACAAAAATGTCTTTCTTTTTTATTTATTTTTAGTTACGTAATTTTTTAAATTATATAAATAGAAAACTTTCTGATGGATTCATGCATCAGAAAGTTTTCTATTTATATAATTAAAAAAATTTTATGTAATTTAAATAAATTTTCATTAATAGGGGCACTCAAATTTCTGAAGTTTTGCATAATATAAGAAGAATAATTTTTTGTGGTAAAATTTAAAGAGATCAAAGAAAAAAAATACTACGACTAAAAAGTGCTACGACTTCTAACAAGTGGTTAGCTTCTATAGTTTTCAATATTTTATCCACTATTCCGATGACGATGCTTCCGTGCGAGGAGCATCCTTAACATTAAAAATACTTGACCTGAATTGATTCTACCAAAATTGCACATAACTGGCTGTTACAATATTGGGACTATATACACCATTTAAAATTTCAATCTCCTAGTTTATATTTTCACCTTCATCTAACAAAAACTGTAAAATGTGCAAAATTTTCTCTTCGTAGAACTATGCAAAATTTTCTCTTCGTAGAACTATGCAAAATTTTCTCTTTGTTAATGTCACTTTTAACACTCTATAATTCATAAATGAATGGACACAAAAAAAAACCCATTTAAATCGTCTTTTCCGATTTAAACTAAACATAAAGTAGACATTATGATTGATTTATTCTTGTACAAACAATCAAATATTAATAGTTTATGTGCTTCACACGTTATACATGAAACAAATTTGTCTTTCTTTAATGATTAATAAGTATTTATTTTTTAATTGCGGTATCAAGAGAGACAAATCTTCAATAATATATAAAATAACCAATCCCACTAAGATATTGGCCAACATTTTCTTTCCAACTGCTCACTGAAGAACTAATCCCACTGACTTGTTTTTGATGAGTGGACAAAAATGTATATTCAACATTATAAGTGAAAACGATTATTTGTTTCACTCACAGACCAATTACAAGTAAAATAAAGTGACGTGAATATGATCTTTACTGTAACGAAAAAAACAACCACTTTATGTTTAAAAAAAAAAATAGAGCTAAGGAATATTTTTAATATAAAATGTTAACTTTACAACGAGCATAAATCTGAAACTGCTTTACCGATACTTTATGAGATATCGATCACTATAGCTTTCTACAGAAAAAATAATGGCGTACTTTTTTTCCCAACCTAATATTTAAATTTTATTTTCATAGAAGCTAAATTTTACAAAAGAAATGCAATCATTATCTGTATTATATTGCATATTCGCTTACATTCCATCTGAAAAGAAAATTTGTCCGCTATTAATGAGAAATGCGCAAATAACGAATGGCATATTTGTACGAGTCGACTGCATTTAAGGGTCCTAAAAAACACCAAAAATAAAATGTCCATTTTGTATATGGAATAACGCTTGGGTGCGCTCCGGAAACGTCTTTCGACACTGTTTTACCTCTTGAAGGAAACGAGCAAGTGGGGAGAGCGAAAGAAAAAAATTGGAAAAACAGATTCCGAGTATTCCACCAATTTGAAGGAAAGCAACTGCTGCATACCAAAGCAGACATTCAGCAGTTGTCTCTCCCTTTTTTTTTCTGGTGGGCAGAGGAAGACTGTGACGCGAGGACACACATGGCCGGTATCTGAAGAACAGAATGAAGCCCCTGTATCGCTTTTTTTTTTTCTTTCCTACTTCGCCTGGTTCTTGAAACGGTCCCGCCCGCCCAGGCCTGGCTCTTTTACCATATGGCCCACGTCGTGGATATGGTTACAGTCGCAGTGTCTCCACGTGATATATCTCAAGACAAGTGGCCCGATCACTGAGAAAAAGGGGTGAAAACGAGCCCGTCTCCGATAAGGTTCCAGCAGCTACTTCTGAAAAATTATACAGTATCTCGGGTGGGATACATAAAGCAAACGATTTTTTACATTTATCGTTCGTGTTTTTCAAGAACTTAGGCATACATACTGTATAAATAATCCATGTATATACACAGCATCACACAAATTATATGTATGCGAGTAATATTTGACGTTCACAAGCAAATTTATATATATATATATATATATATATATATATATATATATATATATCGTCTTATGTAAACCATAAAATATTTTTAATTTCTTAATTTTTTAGAAATTGTTTGCATACAATTCATAATCACTTAATTAAAGATTATCATTCAACTAAAGATTATTAAATTAATTTACAACGCAATTTTTCATTGAAATGTATATTAAAACTTAGTCACTAAGAAATTGCTTGCATATAATTCACAATGTGAAGTGCTTTCATTTAATCAATAATTAAAGATTGTTATATTTTAGCTTAAAGCGCAATTTCCTTTAAAATTTATAGTTATTAAGAAACTGCTTACATATAATTCACAATAAAATATCTTCATTTAATCAATAATTAAATATCGTTTAATAATTAATTATATATCACAATTTTCCATTAATTTATACTAAAGCTTTTAGTCAATAAGAAAATGCTTGCATATAATTCACATATTTCTTTTAAAATTTATATTATAGTTACAAGGAAACTGCTTGCATATAATTTACAACAAAATATCTTCATTTAATTAATCTTCATTCACAATAAAATATCTTCATTTAATCTATAATTAAATATCGTATATAATTAATTATATATCACAATTTTCCATTAATTTATACTAAAGTTTTTAGTCAATAAGAAAATGCTTGCATATAATTCACATATTTCTTTTAAAATTTATATTATAGTTACTAGGAAACTGCTTGCATATAATTTACAATAAAATATGTTCATTTAATCAACAATTAAAGATTAGTTTACATCACAATTTTCCGTTTAAATTCATACTAAAGTTTTTAGTCATTTTGAAATTTCTTTCATGTAATTCACAATCAAATGCCTGCATTTAATTAATAATTAAAAATTGTTATATTAGTTCAGCACAATTTTCCTTCAAAATTTATATTAGTATTTAGTTATTCATAACCGATCACCGATGTTTTTATTGAAAACAAGTATTATAATATTAATTTTAAAATAAAATTTAAAAAAATTGTATTTGAAATTGATTAAAACGAACGGGAATCAAAATGTTGAATATTTCAAAATGGTTTTAATTATGTTTATAAATTTCAGTCATTCGAACAAATATGCTAATAATTTCGAATAATATAGAAGTCTATTTTTATTCTGGTCTTTCTGTATCCCTTACAATTCAGTTTTTATTTAATTTTTTGTGGAGATTGTAATAATAATCAATCATTTTTAACACAGTAAAAATATGAATTTAGGGACAATCTATGAACATGGAAACATGAATTTGTAAAAAGTGATTTAATAATAACAAAAAAATTTTAAAAATAATATATTCACGAATTATTCACTATAGAAAACAAGATTGAAGTTTGTGAGTTACTGATGGAGGAAATAGTCAAATGAATGGGGGGGGGGGGGTAATTAATGAGAAAAAAAAATCAGTCGGAGAAAAAAAATATATATAAATCAACTCTAAAATCAACTAACAGAAAAGTTACTTACTCATTTCCCCCAATCTTATGCAATTTTTCGCAGAAAATATCTACAGATTATTAAAAACCAAAAAATCAGTATAAATTATCATAATTAATCATGATAGGCAAATTGTAATTCAATAGTATTCAATTTTTTACATAAATGATTTAGTGTATGCACATATTTTGGAATGAATATTATGGATAATTTTGATTGTTCCCGTGAAATTCAAATTAATAAGAATCCACTATATGGTTATAAGTACAGTAAGACCCCGCTTAACGCTGTTTCGTTTAGCGCTGTTTCGGTTTAGCGCTCTTTTATTTCAACCCGGGGATTCCACGAAATCGCTCGCAGCATACAGGGATTTCCCGAAATATTATGCAGCGATAGGTTTCAAATACATATCCGAAAGAGTGTTCTTGAGTTTCTTGTTTGGTGTGGTATTGTGCAGACATATTTTTATTATTGTAAACATTTGTTGACATTATTGTATGTAGGTATTAATTTACATATTTAATACTATATTACAGTGTCAAATATTTTGATCTTTAGTTTTTACTATGGGTGATAATGAAAAAGAAAAGAAAGCAACCAGAAAAAGCATTTCACTCAAAACTAAAATGGAAGTGATGGAAAATAGATGCTTTTGTCACAAAAAGGCAGAAAACTGAATACGCGGAAGGCTAACTAAATATGACTGACTTAGAATTTTATTTGTTTTTTTTTTTTTTTTTTTTTTTTTTTAAGAATATTTGTTTTGTTATTTATATTTCGTTTTTATTTTTGCAAGAAATAGTAATGTGGTATTAATTTGGGCTTTAAGAAATAAATGTTTGGTTTTATTTTTATTAAAAAAACATACTTTTTAAATTTAATACCTAACCATCTTCCCCTAACCCCAATATTTACATGTAAAGATAGCCTCGTTTAGCGCTGTTTCGCATTACGCTCTACTTAGATGGAACGTATCTCCCGCGTTAAGCGGGGTATAACTGTATTGCTGTAAAATAAGATAACAACTTCATATTTAAACATCATTGCATTAATCATGTTAACCTTGACCTTATCTAATAACACGCACGTATTTTTTGTTAGTGTGTGATCGTATTTCGAATCGACCACGCGTAAACCGTGCATTTAAAACAACCAAGTAATCCGAAATAATTCTTTTCTTTTAAAACCCCTCATGGATAAATGTAAAAGAAAAAAAAAATATATTATTTTAACGATGAAAGGGAACATCTATATTATTTCGTTGATACAAAGGGAAGTGTATTTGTTTGTTGTGTAATAATAGTGTTGCGATTCCCAAGAAAAGTAATATTGAACGACATTTTAAGACCGTTCATACCAATTTTGATAGTGACTATCCAATGAACTCTGAAATTAGATGAAATAAAATTATTTCTAACCAGCAAAGTTTTTTTACTAAACCACTGCAACAACATAAAGCAGCAACGATCGCGTCATATAAAATATAGCATTTGCTAGCTAAGAATAAAAAACCATTTACAGATAAAGAATTAGTGACAGAAGCCATGTTAGAAGCTGCTGATTCACTTTTTGAAGAATTTAAAAATAAAAAGGAAATAGTTTCAGCTATAAACACGTTGCAATTATCAGCACGAACTGTTACTAGAAGAATTGAAGTAAGTGCGGAGAATTTGGAGGCAGAATTAGCAAATGATATATGAAAAATTGTATTTTCTTTTCGCTACAGATGGATGAATCGACAGACGTGACAAATATATCACAATTAGCAATTTGCGTGAAGATGGTATTTTCTGATTTTACAACAAAAGAACAATTACTTTTCTGTCAGTAAAGGGATATCTTTTCTACTTTTAAAAAGTATGTAACGGATGTAAAATTACCTGTACACACAAAATTTATCGTCAATTACAACAGACGGGGTACTAGCGATGACTGGTAAGAAAAAAGGATTTATTGCCTTATGTAGACAGAATTCCTTATTCCCGAAATTTATTTCTTATCATTGCCTCATACATCAGGAAATGTTATCCGCAAAAACAATCGGTTTTCATCACGTATTTACGATAGTAACAAAAATCATTAGTTCCAATAAAGATCGGGAGCTATGCAACACAGATTGTTTAAATTACTTTTAGAAGATGAGGACGTTCAGTTCACATATCTTCTTTTACATACTGAAGTGAGGTGGCTGAGCAGAGGTAAAATACTTGAGCGGTTTATCATCCTTTTGCCAGAAATAAAGGAATTTATTGCATCAAGAGGTGAATTTTCAGAGCAATTAGAAAATAAGGATTGGCTAATTGACCTCGGATTTCTGAAAGATATAACGGCAAAGTTGAATGAATTAAATTTAAAAATACAAGGGAAAAATCAGCATATCGCTGACATGATTAGTGCAGTAAATGCATTCAAATGCAAGTTAGTGTTGTTGAAATCCCATCTATTGAAAAAATCATTATCACATTTCCCAAATATAAAATATACTGTTGAGAGTTTAAATTTGAATGATGAAAATTTCACTGCTACATCATATTTAGAAATTATAGATAAGCTAATAGAAGAGTTTTCTTCTAGATTTGAAGATTTTGCAGTATTAGAAGCCGTTCTAAGATTTTTCATAAATCCATTCAATGTTACTGAAGATGATGTCCTTGAAATAGTTTCAATGTATTTCGAGCTTCGTAATATCGAAGACCTAGAGTTAGAAATAATAAACTTGCAAAGTGATATTATTTTAAAAGCGCATAGTAATGATAAAATGTTTTGGAACTTAGTCTATGAAAATAAATATCCTATTTTAAGGAAATGTGCGCTAAAAATTTATTTATATTGTACAACAACATACGATTGCGAGTCTTTGTTCACAAATATGAAATATTTGAAATCAAAATAGCGAACAAAGCTTAATGATTCACATTTAGATAATTGTTTAAAGACCGGGAACTCTAAATATATCCCCAATTATAAGAAATTAGCTGAAAATATGGACACCCAAGTTTCACACTGAAATATATGTATCATTATGTATGAAACCCAACAAAATAAAGTTATAAAGAATCTGTTATATTTTTAATGCCTATTTATATTTGTTGATTATCTGTAAAATATGCGCCCTCGGTGATTAGTTTTAGTATTGCGCCCTTAAGGACAAACAGGTTGCCGACCCCTGCATTAATCAATTAACCGAATGCTTTATTTATTACATTATCATATATTCATATTAGCAAATTATTGAAGTAATTTTGTTTTTACAAAGTGTGAATGGTCAGTATATAAATCGCATTTCTCTATCGTCCCTGCTGTAAAGGATCGAGCATTTCTATTCCTTTCTGAGTTTCAGTTTAATGAATAGTTTATCAGGTTTCACATGTCCTGTCGCTTTAATAATTTATATTTAAGAAAGATATGGTCACTAAATTGCATCCTATTATTCACCTATTTATATATCTCTATAAAATGTAATATATAGCTCTACATATTACACTTTATAGCAGAAACAGACATAATTTATGATGAACAGTTTCTTCTATAAAGTGAAATAAATATTGCTTTATCATCCTCAAAACTGACCCATAAATTTACAATTTAAATGGTTAAATATATTCAATGTGCATTAAATATTATTTATAAAAATCAGTAAAGGATAAAGGTAAAATGTAATGTAGAAAACTGTGGAAAATATATTTTGTTCTATTATATTCTAAAATGTTTAAATGGCTTTGAGATTGCACACTGCTCTTCAAAGAGGAAATCATGAGTTCGATTCCAGGCGTTGTTGAACAATGGGAGATGGATAATGCCTTGTGCATGCTCGTTTTTTCGAGGTTGGTGCTTGGGAGTTTTCTGAATACTCTTCCTTGCACTACTTGCATATGGCCACAACTATCTATAAAAAGTTCTAGTGTAAGGCAATTATGTAGTGAATATTATAATGCCTTAGAGAGACTATAAGCATAGACTGATGCCAGATTAGATATACACGGTGAATTGTTAATGATAACCTAGGCCAAAGCCTAAAAATATCATGCAAAAATAAATTTTAAGCTAGGCGAGATGAAGAAAAATACTTAAAATTCAATTTTAAAATCACTATGTGGAAAGATGAAACTGTTACTATAATGTTAAAGAAATGAATCACACAGACAACAATAGCCAATTAGTACACCACGTAGTAGACAACAGTCTATGCCTGTAAAGCTTTTTATCATCCACCACAGTGATTCACAACTTTTTTTTTTTTTTTTTTTTTGTCTTGGCACATTTTTAACGATTTCAAAATTTGGCGGCACACAAAGAAAAAAATCGCTTAAAAGTTATTTATTCACCTATAATGCACTGTGTAAAATATTTTATGATAATAATTTTCAATAATATTTTAAAATTAAATCTATATTATCAAAAAAAAGAAGTTAGCTCCTTTTCATTCAAAGTTAATTCAAATACAGAAGTATTCATTATCAAAAGTAGATTACGAACTCAATCACATTTTTTTCTTTTTGTATTTCGAAAATAATTAATAATTCTCTCCTCTAATATTGTCAAATGGTCAATGACAGTTTTAGAAAAAGTTTTATTAAATCTTTTAGGACTGATTTAAGCGTTTCCAAATTGCCTTTCTGAACTTCCTCTAATAAAAATTGTTCGCTGCCTATTCTTCATTAGCCGATATACGACGATGTGTCATTAATTTAACTTGGTTTAAAAGTACGAAATATTAGTTTGGGGGAAAAAGCAATCCATTATTTTTTCGGTAGACGTCTGTAGTGATCGATATCTCGTAAGGTATCTATCAAACAATTTCAGATTTATGCTCGTTGGAAAAGTGACATTTGACACTAAAATATCCTCTTGGGGTTTTTTGTTTGATTCATTCAGTTACGAGTACAAGGTTTTAAAAATGGAAGACAACAAACAGAAAATTCGATACATTTTCGTTTTTTTCTTGTAACAGCGAAAAAGATAGCCGGGTGGCTAAAATTGTGAAAGGAGTTTATCGTCCTATATAAGACTGTAACAACCAGTTACGTACAATTTTCGTTTCGTCGATTCCGTTCGGGTATTTTTGATGTTAGAGATGCACCTCGCATGTGGATACAGCATCGTCGAAAATGTCTATAAAATATCAAAAATGATCGAAGTTAACCGCATATCAGCAGTCGTAACGCGCAAGACCTAAATATCTACATGAAAGCTGTTTTAAACCTTTTTACAAAGTGAATCCACAAGAAGTTACATAAAGTTCACGTAAAAATAATGGATTTCTTTTTCCCCAACCTAATGTTTATAGTGTATTTTAGAATATTTTTAATTTGGTAATTGTATATCGTGTAATTTAAATGAAAAGTATATGAATTTAGCTGTCATGGAAAAGTACACAGAAACTTCATACACATTTATTATTTAACACTCCTCGAAATGTGTTATTTGCTAAAAGCATGGAGCTTTCCGTCAATTTTATGACTTGTTTATCTCTAAAGTTCCCCAAGAAACAAGAAACCTCCCCGCGTCTGCAATTACTTTTTCGTCAGCGGCTGCACATCGTGACGTGCTGCAGTTGCCACCCACATAAATCACAATTACCCCGAGAATTCTTCCCGAAGTCTAATACTGACAGACACGGGTTAAATGTCGGATTCGAATTTTGTCGTCATTCCTGGGGAAAAAAAAAACTCTTTAATGAGAGCCCAGGGACGGCCGACAACGACCAGTGACCCGTGTATGTGTGGTGGAAGCGTCTCAAATTAGGTGACACTGATTCGAAACAGGCCGAGTGTACACTCCACAGAGGTGTCTTCGGTTGAGTCGGGTTTGTGTCAGAGGTGTCTTCAACAAGTCGGGGTTGTGTTTCATGGAGGAAGGAAAAAGCAAAATATTTTCCCTCGCGAGTGATTAAGGCAATGAGAGAAGTCGGTGCTTTTGCGTTCGATGGCAAAGAGGCAAATGTTTCCCAGCTTTTACCAAATGTGGGCATGTTGCAGTCGTAAGGAAAATAAATGTCAGAGAAAGATGCATTGTAGACAACCACGTTTTTTCTTATTTAATTGCCTGCTTTTCCTAAAAAAAAAAAAAATTAAATTCCATTTAATACAATATCAATCAAATATTATAATATTTTGATCAGGAAAATATATTTTTATAGCAAAAAACACATTTTTTTTAAAAAAAAAAAACATGATTCTAATTAAACATTTCATAATTGTATTACAATAGTTATTATTTGTTAATAAGTTCAATTGATATGTTTATTAAAGTTAATAATTGCTTATAAAGTTGGAAAAAGGACAACTTATTATGTACTAGGATAAAATCCTAAGAAAATATCTGGAAACAATTTTTAGACATCCATAATATCTTCTGAGTTATATTTTTATTTTAAGTACTATATTGTTTAAATACCGTATGCTTAGAGGTGTGTCTATTTTTATTAGTATACAATATCAATTAAAATGTATGGCATACCACTTTTTGTTGGTGTGTAATACCATTAAAGCTCTTCGTCATTCTCTTGGAAAGTCAAAACTCAATAACCAATAAAAGATCAAAACTCGAATGTTGTAACCAATAACAAATTAAACCCAATATCTATGATCAGTATTTTTTTAATATAATATTTTTATGTTGTTGTGTGACTTATGGACACATCAGGATGTATGTCAGATACCTTCCAGAATAACATCTAAAGAACCGTCTACAACAACAGTGATTATTATGCTTTTTTCCGCATATAATTCCAATGATAAGATACGATATTCCCTTGTATTCAAATCAGAATCCGGTGACTGTAACCAGTATTGCTTAAATAAGATAATCATAATTGAAAATCAACATCTGTATCACTATATGACCCAAAACCTTGCAAGATAGCAGATATTCACCGGAAGATCATAGAAATGAGTTACAGTAACAGTGACCAGTATTTTCTTCTTAAAATTCCATTACGATGTCTTAGTGCTATAAATTTATCTACGAATAAATAAATAGCATAATAAATAAACCAGACCAAAATTTGAAGCCCTTATTTATTTATGAAGGTTAGTAAAAAGGCAAGAATATAGCTTCTTATATCAGAATAATAAGCAAAATTTTAAGGAAATTTAACAAACAAAACTATTTACTTTCGTAATTAACTAGCATCTGCCGTATATTCCAGCAAATAACAAGTATTTTGAACTGGTATGGAATTACTTTAAAAATCCACTATGCATGTTGAATGGGGAATGTATGTATAAATTGTTTATATAAATTTTAAGAGAGGGTTAATCACAAAAGTTAAATAAACTTATATTTTTGTTATTTAATATGTATAAATAATTTGTTTTAATATAGTTCTGTCCTACCACTAGTCACTTTCTAACAATAAGCCTAAGTTACAATAAGCCTATGAATTACTTTTAACGTTAAAAAGCTGCTCTTGGTTGCTTGGAATCTATTTTATTTGAATGAAAACAAAAAGATTTTATAATTTTTTCAATCTTGAATTTTAGGACTTTATTTTGTTTACGTAAAATGAATACATTACTAAGGAATTTGGAAAAAAATATCTAACCATTGATGTATTATTCATAACTGTCAGTTAAAATAAGAAGACATAGGCTATAAAAATAATATATATGATGTAGATATAAATTTATGATATATATTTTATTCTAGAACATACCATGAATTCATTATTTCGAAAATTGTTTAAATTAATTTTCAAAGTTTTATTCGAAACTCAGTCAAAAAGTTGTAGCAATCAATTACCATGAAACATTCGTGACGTAAAAGCAAATATCAACGCTTTTATCGATAATTTCATCGTTATTTTTTCTCAAAATATGCAGAAAGCAAAGAAACTGTCAAGCTCAGTGAAGGTATTTAAATTAGATCTGTCATTGTAACGTTTTTACAACATGTATATTCAGCTATCCTTGGAAAGATATTTCATTTGAAAAAGAAAAAAAAAAAAAAAAAAAACAGAGAGAGAGATAGATGCAGTAAAAGAAAGAGGGAAAGACCAACAGTTAAGAATAACGAATTATGGACTCCAATGGATTTAGTGACTACAAGCCGGTGTCAAAGCCTGCTTGTAAAATCTAAAGATTTACACAAAGTGCTTGATACGAGTCTGCTCTTGAATAAGTCTTTCGCTGAAGATTTTCTCCGCGTAGGCGATTCCAAGAATGCGCTAATAGAGCCTGTTGGAATTCTGAAACTGAGGATCATCATTTTCTTGAGGTCGTTTTCGAATTTTTATCACAAGAGCGTGAGAGTTGTTCGGAAATTTCGTGATTCCACAAATCTCCCCTTCCCCCTCTTTTTTAAACAAAAAAAACCTCGTTTTTTATTTTGTTATTTTTTGCGTAGTTTTAAAGGAAGAGTAATTTGGTAATTGCTGTGATTGATAATGTGTGTTCGGACTTCTATACATTGTATGAAAACGATTATCAGAAATGGTAGCTTTGCAATCATTAAAGAGTCATCTGGTGGTAAGGATATATGCAAAGTGGCACAAGCCATCGTGAGTTTTTAACTTTAAAAAGTAAAAAAAATTTTAATGAAATTATCATACATTTAACAAAGACATCACGAATTGAAAAAAAATAAGATAACTTTGTTTAAAATTCATTCTTATCCTACTTCTCATTTTGTTATTTGGTTCTTCGATAGGCATACAATATTTAAAAATAAGCTTAATACAACCATTTCGAATTTAAAAATTGTTGAATTTATACTTAGTTACAATATCAATTTTCCTAAGATTAAATATATTTAATTTAAAAGTGAAATTTCCTTTGTTACCGCTTATTCACTAGCCAATTTAGAGATCATTAATTATTATAAAGCGATAATGTTATAATTTAATATTTTGTATTCATAGAAAGCGAATAACGTATTAGCTTTTGATTGGCGAGTTATAATTTACAAGGAAGCCATAGGTAAGTACCTTTCTCAAAAATTTTAATCAAAAATATATTGTATATAAGAATCAAAGGCAAAAATCCCTTAAATTTTTCAAACATCTAAAGTACAAGCAAAATCAATGGTTCTAATGTAGCACAATAAAGTTGTAATTCAAATCTCAAAAAAAAATCATTTTCAAAATCATCTTTGTGACAAAATGCTCAAAATATCAAACATTTTTTATTCATATTACTTATGGCCTTAAATTAATTAAACATGAAAATTTTAGTGAAATCTTTTTGGTTAATAAATATAATAAATTTTAATCAATAATCAGTTTGGTTGATTTTAAAACAGCAGTTAGAGCAATTGATTTTAACAGAACGAAAGAACATTAAGCCACATGTTTTCCGAAATATCATTCAGGGTGTTTTGAAAAAGAACGCTTATCCGTTGCCAGAGATAATTTAAGAAAAAAAAATTTAAAATAAAAGAAGAAAGGATTGAGTGTAAAGAAAGTGAGAATTTATACGCATATTATATAAAAGAAAAAATCATTTGTAGTATCTACAAAATTGGTTACAAATATTGCCAACAGGTGGGGCTGTATATTACAGCTTCAATAAAATCCCAAATAGGCTATATCTCAATTAATAATAAAAATAATGTCAAAATTATTTTCAAAATTTAAACAAGAGGATTATCATAATGAAATCCACACAATAACTATATCTAAATTTGTATGTATTAGATAATAATGTGTGTTGTTCCAAACTCTTATTTTATAATAGTTAAAAAAAATTGAAAATTATTTTGAATGAAAATATATTTTAACTTATTAATAATAATCATTTTAAAACCCAAAATTTTAAACGAGGGAAATTTTTTTTTTAGATTAGTAATTTCTTTTTTAAGTTTAAATCCATGGATATTTAACAAAACTTGGAAATATTAAATGAGATATATTATAATTATGAAGGAATAAGAAGCAACTTCAATAATAGCTATTAAAGTCATATTTTTTTAATAAATAAAATTTTTAACTAAACATTTTTAAATAGCATAGATATCAATAAATGTAAGATTATTATTCCAAGAAATGGTTTATCTCTGTTAGTCAATTAGTCAGTACAGATATCGCCAATGTTCAATCAGTCTCTTGATAGACAGCAACACATGCTTTTGATCGAAGTCATCAGCTGTTTAGAGAACGCAATGTTTGCTAACAACGAAAGAATCTTATCTCGCCAAGAAACAAAACCGTTGAGATAGAAAACACCAGCTTTTCCAAATCTCCAGCAATAAATATCACTGCATTGTTCTGGGAATTGATAAGGGGTCACAAACACCCACAACACTCGGCACCGCTGCCACCATCTTTGGAATGGGATATAAAGATCATGGGAAAAGTCAATAACAGAAGTTCGGTACTCTTTTGATTGGAGGGTCAGGCAAATAAGACTTGGCGATAAAAACGCTGCCAAATCAAAGGTCGAATCTGAGGAAATAGCTCTGATAAGGGGCATTCCGACAATTCTTCTCTTTTTAGACCTGGATATCGCCTCGGTCCTCAGATTCAAGAGCCACTAGATTTTTGTGTATTTGAAGAGCGAGATCCACTCGAAGATGATAAGTAACCGTTGAAGTTGCACTTCATTGTGAAAATAGAACTAAAAAAAAGTAATAACTACTATAAATGAAATTTAATTTCGAAATTAAGAGATATAACTTACTTCGAATTACAAGGAGAAAGAAGGATTTTATTACGCTTGCCAATAATTAACGGTATTACAATGACTTTAAAATGCTGAAAATAATTTAGAACTTCTAAAGGTACTGACGAATCTAGACGAAAGGTCACTTTCCAGTTTAACTTAATATTTAGTTTGCCTTTTTTAACCATAAAATGGTTGTTTCTTTTTGTTACAGTTGAGATCATGTGTACGTCACTTTATTTTACTTATTATTGGTCTGTGAGTTCAACAAATAATCGTTTTCACCAATAATGTTGAACCAATTTTGTCCACCCATCAAAAACCAGTAAATTTGTCAGTGGGATCAGCTCTTCAGTGAGCAATTGGAAAGAAAATGTTGGCTAATATCTTAGTGGGATGGATTATTTTTGTTATTGGAGATTTATCTCTCTTGATACCGCTATTAAAAATAAATACTTATTAATCATTAAGTAAAGATAAATTTTTCATGTAGCATGTAAAGCACATTAAATATTAATATTTGATTGTTTATGCAAGCAATAAATAGATCATAACATCCATTTTAGGGTTAATTTAAATCGGCAAGGACGATTTAAATGTTTTTCTTTATTTTATTATTTATTTAAATATCTTAGGTAAACCTAGAAAAAAATAATAACTGCTTTTACTACTATTCTAAATTTTTGAGTGTATGTATTTCGCTCTTTTTACTATTTTATCATACTCAATTTGTTTACTTATGTTGAAGGTCTCTAGTAATTGGATTGAAAACGCCTCCTATAACTCAATTAAGCTTATTTTTATTATTATATTTATTTAAATTTATTCTTATTCATATATTTTAGGGATCCTCTCAAAATTGGATTCTGAGTCGCATTGCTTATGCTGTCTACTCGAATAGACCCATAGAAATATTTTATTATTTTTAAAAAAAAATTAGCTTCTATTAAAAGCAACATTTAAAATTGTGAATTCCATGAAATATTACCGGTATTTTTAGATTTGAGCCTATCTCAAAGGTAGATTTTTGTACTAAGTTGGAATATATTTTAAACTATAGAGGTCCTCATTCGAATTGTATCTCTGGGGTAAAAGAACGATAGTAAAGCAGGAAATGATCTGAATTTAAACGTACCATATCATAATTTAGAGACATGAGGAAAAGTGCGTTTGCAAAGATTTACATTTAATGATAAAAAAAGGTAAAACTATTTTTTTTATTTATGAAAGTTAAATATAAAACAAAAGATTGACTACAATGCGAAAACAGAACAAAAAATTATTATTGAATGTCCAAAACTTTTGCTCATAAATATTAAGAGGACTGATTTTTAATTCAGTAATTAGAGTTTCGATTTCAGCCTCAAGTGTTGATGATTCAAAATTCATCTTAAATTGTAGATCTCGATCGAATTAGCACGCACGTGCCAAAAGTGACCAAGCAAGAAAACTAGCAAATAAAGAAGGGATTCATTAAAAAAATTATGGTTATTTGTGAAGAAATAAAAAAAAATAAATAAATAAAAAACTCTTGAAAGAAATGGTACGATAATTTTCTTTTAGATATAACATTTATGATTATTTTTAAAGAATGCCTTTTATTTTAAAGTACAAATGAAAATGTTGGAATTAATTCAAGTTACAAGGGCAAAGAGCTTTACGCGAAAATGTTAAGTTAAAAACCGCTTAGAAAAATAGGAATAAGTGTTTGATTTATTAAAAATGAAATTATTACAAAAAATTCATTTTTTCATTATTTATATTATTTTGCTTATGGAAACATGCAAGAAAAAGAAAAAAATTTCTTTTCTCTCTAATTCACTTTCAAACTGAATGATACCAGCAAACCTCAGCAACAAAGTATGATACAATTATTCGCGGGTATCATTGGTTCTGTTACATGAACTAGATTAAATAAATATCGTTTGGTTTGGGATTTACTTAAGACTTTTATTAACTAATTTGCATGCGATGAACAAATATTATAAGTTATTTTTCTATTGGTTGTAATTTACAGATAATTGCTTACACAGTGAATTAAAGAAATAGTTTTTAATTTCAGAACTGTAAAAAAATATATTGTTTTATTCCATAGCATTTAACTGAAATGTTTGTTAAAGCATTAGTAATTTGCCCCAGTTTTTGTTATTTTCAATATCTGTGATTTATAATGAAAACTGAAGTACTTAATAAATTTCTTACTCAAAAGTCAAATATCGTTCTTTATCTTTGATTGTTTCCAATAGCAATCAAAATCAATTACCAATAATAATCATAGATCAAAATCGTTCTTGTTATCCTTTACGATCATTCTATGCTTTTCTTTACTGATTTAGATATTGCCCTTAAGAAAATAAAAATAATTTATGTAAAACTATTTTTTCAAATAATTCTTAGAAATGTTTGTAAAAGATTTCAATTTTTGTAAAAAGTTTCCCTTTTTATTGCTGATGTTTACCCAATTATTTAACTGATTTTTTTTAAATTTATTTAACCCATTTTTCTTAAAAACTGGCTTCAAAAAGATTAGTTTAAGGCCTAAGTATGTATTGATTGACTGGTCCTATGAGCTTAAGAAAAGTTTGATTATTGGCTCTAAAAGCTCGTAATAACTGGTTTCTGAACTAGTTATCGAAATTCTAGTTCATCAATATGAATATTCATGAACAAGAATTGTGTATATTAACTAGATGAATTAGAAATGTGCAATATTAATGAACAATATAAGATTGACCGGGCCTATGAGCTTAAGAAAGAATTTGATTATTGGCTCTAAAAGTTCTTAATAATTTCTGTA
>JAPDSC010023226.1:30423-41829 GCA_026290005.1 Latrodectus geometricus
AGAAAGAATTTGATTATTGGCTCTAAAAGTTCTTAATAATTTCTGTACTAGTGATCGAAATTCTAGTTCATTAATATTCATGAACTAGAATTGTGTATATTAACTAGATGAACAAGAAATGTGCAATATTAATTTTGATGAACAAAATAAGAATGACAGGTCCTATAAGCTTAAGAAAAACTAAATTATTGTCTTTAAAAGTTCTTAAATACTAGTTTCTGTACTAGTGATAAAAATTCTAATTCATCAATATTATTTAAAACGTAGAATCGCCAAAATCCTCTTTTATACAGTGTTTCCGTTGTATCCATTCCATGCCCTGTTGTTTCCATAAATACTTCCGTAACTTTGATCTTTTACCGCAAAACTAATCCTAAGGAATTTCCGATTCTATCCCACAACTATTTCGGATTGCAACCACAGATGTTTCTTCGCAGAATTTTGTTTTCATCATAACACATTAAGTCTTTTATTCTTAATTTAAAATAAATAATTTATTTTTTATTAATAATTAAATCAAAAAAAACTTATAATTTATATTTTATTTTAAATTATTGGCATTATGATAAAACAAAAAGTGATATTTATTTCACTCAGCTCAATTGATGAAAATAGAAATTTTTATTCCGGTGAAATTGTTGTTCGCTTGGCGAAAAGATAAGTTGCCAAAGTAGGCACTCCTGCTGATATCACCTGTTCATCCGAATCGACAACCCTAGACGCGCTTAACTTAATGCTACCGTGCTCGAATCATCATACTGTGATCATCTCTAGTCCTGTGAGCAGGCAAATTTGAAAAGCTCCCTCCAGCAGTTGTTGTATACTGGATTTTCCGCAAAATGCAAATACTTTACCGATGAATCATGTTTTTGTTTATGAATGTGAATATTTGAATATTTCGTGATATTTTCTTGTGTGTTTGGAATTTTTTGTTTAAGAAAATATATTTTGTCATTTTGAAATAATACGTGAAACGACAGGTGCACAGTAAGCATATTTGATAAAATTAACCAAAGAAAAATATATCAACTATTTTTTGGACTAATTTTATTCTACACAGACCCCAGCTTAAATTAAGTAAGTATTTTTTATAAAATATCTTGTTTACAAAATAATTTATTTTTGCACTTATATTTATGCATGCATTTTGCAATTTTTTACATTTAACAGAAAATATTTTATTGTCAATATGCACGTGTGTAAATCAGTTTCTTCTAAATTTCGATAACATTTACAATTAATTGGTTGGCACATAATATTATTCTTACATATTTTAAATTAATTATTTTATATATTTATTAATCATCTTTTTAAGTTTAAAATATTATAATTATCAGCAATTGCATTTTGGGAAATTTATTTCATAATAATAATTAATTTCTATTAGTTAAATATTTATTAAAGCTGAATTTATTTATTATTTATTAATCAAAAACTTTTTGTGGAATTTGCTTTAATAATCTGTTAATGTAATATAAAATGTACTTTTTAAAAAACATGATCATGTTTATATTTTAAATATAATTTTAATTATTTTATGAATTAATTTTGTACTTTTTTTGTTCTATGCGCGCAAGCGAGCATTAAACAATAAATTTATTTAATTATAATTAATAATAAATTTACTTTTATGAATGTAAAGAATTTTACTATTCACAGATATGTCCGAAAAATATGTATTTATAGTTAATTACTGCTTATTTTTAAATTAAAATAACGATGATGTAAATATTTTTTAATTTTCTTTCCGTTAAATATTATCCGCGGTTTCTTCTTTTACAAAATGTCGAAAACTGAAACCAGATGTTTCTAAAATTGCTCAAAGTCAGTTCGACTTATAGTTACGTTAAAATAATTAATCAAATATTAAATATTTTGATTATTTCAATTCATTTTGATAGTTTTCATTTATTTTGAAAGAATTACGAAACAATGGAATTTGGATTATTCAACATCTACGTTACAATAAAACATTTTGTAGTAAATATAGGTGTAATTCGAAAGCATTGTCTTTTAACTGTAAACATATAAATTGACAATATTTGCTGGATCATATGAAGAAAAATAAATGTATAATATTTTTTCCAATAATTAGACGCAAAGCTAGAATAATATATTATTTGCAAAAAAAAAATATTAAGAGTTTTAAGTGGTAAAAATTCTCTTTCTTTTGTTTAAATCTATATTATAATTACAGAAACACAATCTTTTAATTTTTATTTAAATTTCCTTATTTGTTTTATCATTTTATTAAATTTTAAATAATGCAACATCAAAAGCCTAATTGTTTTTTTTTAAAAATTATGCGAATATAGAACATTTTTGCTATAAACAGCGAAATATTTTGATGTTAAAAATGATACATTTTAATTTCTGTGAGTCTGATTTTTTTCTCATTTTCCACTGTTTTTAGGTTTGAATATTCTTCTATATAGAATTGTTATTAAGTTCTATAGTAACAGAAAAATAGTATTTGCTTGAAAATATAAATATTATATTGATAAGAAACAAAACTTTTATGATTTACATTTACTTGCAAAAAATTGAATCCAAATCTTACATTTTTTAAATATATTATAAATGTCAGATTTGTCGTTTTAATTTGGAGTAGAGAGTTTATTATTTGATAAAAATAAAACTTTATAAATATGTCGACATATTTGTAAGTAAATACAAATAATTTAAATAAATCATTTTTCTTAGAATATAGGATATTAAAATTGATATAAATAATATAAAAATTTACTTCCGGTTTCGTTAAATTCGAATCACTATCGTATTGTACTGTCATATACCGAGTTATTATCATACGTATAATGTTTTTCCGATAATTGAAATTATCTGTAAGAAATTCATGAACCAAGCAACTCTTATTTAAAAGTAAAAAGAAGTTTAATAACATATGAATTATCAGATAAATTAATAATTAAAATTCAAAGGTTATGTATAATTAATAGTTTTTCTATTTTAAGTCGAATTAAAAATTTAATATTAAAGAAAACATTTTGTCTTTACAAAAGGAGATTAACTTCCATAAGAAAATAATTGTAAAAAGTTATTTTTATGTGTATAAGAATCTCTATGAATCTTAATCATTAAAATAATTTGAATTTAATAGTAATATTTAAAAATGCGCTTGTATTTCTTGCTTAATTACTCTTGTGGTTACGTGAAATTAATTTCTGCTTCTAATAAATTTCTCTTTTTCTCTTCATTAATATGATAATGAGTTCCTAATAACGTCACTCATGTTATAAGTCAATATATTATTTGTTAAATTTTAATTATTTATTGTATATTTACATCATTTATTGGTTAACTATTAAATTAATTTTCATTTGCTCAATTGCAATTTACCACTAATTCTATTTTTGAAATTGTTTATAAAATTTTACATCTTAATAAAATATCTAAATTTTATTTCTTATTGTAAAGAAATATATCTTTTTGTACTCATTTTATTCAATGGCTGATTTATTTTACATTTGAGTTAAATATATTTTTACATTGATTGCTTTATTATCATATTACATGAAATCAATTTGCCAGTAACGCACACGTAAATAGCAACTTACCAACGCAATTTAGTTATTAGTAGAAATAGAATTGTGTTTATTATGTTTCTTATTTTGATTATTTTGCAAGAAAGGAATTAGTGTTAATTTAAAGAACTATTTAAAACATAAATCAAGAATTATAAGGCTAAAAGAAAATAAATGATAAAGCTTCATGTAGACTACGTTTATTTCGTGTCACAGCTAATATTGTTGATGAGATGTGTTGAAAAGGTAAGAAAAATTAAAGATAAAGGCAGAAGCTTCTATTCATGGAAATATTAACTACGAAGCGAATTTCCGCGTTCAAATATGCATTATCGACTTATAAAAAACCAATTATCTCAGAATTGACGTAAAAATGCCGCCTGGGGCGACTTCCTAAAGATGAGCTACTGTGCAAAGTCAAAATTCTTTTAAGAGTAATTGGTCTGATGGTGATAAAAAAAGAACCATTCCTGACATGAATTGGCGCCGGTCTTTTTTGCGCCAAACCCACCCCACTCGTATTGAAAGGTCCTTATCTAGTCACATTAAAGTTCCAACCTTTCAATTGTGTTCACCTGAGTAAATCTTCTGAGGGGATGTCTTCGTTTCATTGTCCTACCTGAAGAAAAATTTCTATGGTAAGCCTAAACGTAAACAACCGGGGCGCATCCTCATTAAGTCGTTAAAGCTCTTACAGTTAAGTTTAAATAACCATAAAAAATGTTTTCCGTCAAGCCAAACTATGGCTTTATGCGTGCCGCAATAGCCATTACTTCATGCTTTTTTTCCACCAATTTAATGTTCCGCTGTTTGGCTCCTTTTTTTAAGATATTTTGGCTTCTTTTCAGTCTTTGTTCGAGTTTTATGGATCACCAGAACCAAGTTGACGTTTTTAGTCTCCTTCATACAATGTTTTTACTGATATGTACTTGAAGTTCATTGTATTGGTTTTAAGGGCTTAAAAATAACATTTACTTTTTATCGCTCAAGTGACAGCACAAAAAGAAGACGATTTTGAGTTTTGGAAGATGAAAAGATGATTAATATCGTTCTATGTAGCATTGAAATTCTTTGTTAAATTAGAAATTAAAAGCGACCCAAAAAATGTTATATAATAAAACCTTCACTAAAAATGAAAAAATATTAGCTATATAAAAGCTGTGTTATGCAAATTTTTCCTTTTTGAAGTTAGACTTTTTCTATACACCTAAATGAGGGGGGGGGGAAGTTATTGAAATATTATATAGACAAGATTGCTTTACTATTTACATTAAATTATAAGTTTTATTTAAAATATTAAAATAGCTAATGGTTACAACTCTTAAAATTTCGTTGATATTAAATATTATTTGGATAACATTAAATATGAATGTTTTTAACGATTTCTTAAATTTAATTATACTTTTATTTTTTTTAAAAAAATAGCGATTAGTACTAAGTTTTGTGGGATCAAAATTTTTAAGAATGCAGTTAAAAATTTTAGTGTCGGCAAATATTTCTTTTATATACACGTGTATAAGCATCTGGATAAAATTCGGAATGAAATATATGAATTATGGCCACAATTTGAAATGTAAGATAAGTCATGACTATGACTATGACCATAAATCGAAGTACAAACAGAAATACGATAGCAGTCGATAAATATGAACTTAACGATAAGACAATTAAGAATGCTGTAGATATACTTACAAAGAGAGAATACAATCTCAGGTTCTCTTTTACTGATTGTGTTTTTTAGTACATTAATGTGTGCTTTGCTATAAGAACATGACTGTATACGCAATAAATATGAGGTTAGCTATACAAGTTATAATATATGTGATTATGCTCATTTTGACGATAAATTTAATCTGAGATCACAAAAATCGTCATAACCGCAGACGATAACATATCTTCTGGAACAAGCAATGCTCATTTTGTTAGTTGTAGATAAGAAAACAAACCATGACTGCGGACAGTAATATGATCTTAATGATAAGACGAACCATACCTAAACGACAGAGATAAAATCGGATTCATCTATCTTTTAATTACAAAGTAAAAAGAGTCATGACAGTTCGAAATGAATGACGATCGTGACAAAGATTGGTATATAAGATCCTCCTTTTGAGATTTAAAGTAATACGGCGAGTAGTAAAATATGTACACTGATTTGTACATGGTCTTAAATATGCACAGTATTTATTCTATAATGCATTAAAAATTATGCGAAATCTAAAATATATTTTTTTTGTGTAAAATAAATACAACAATACATTTTCAATTTGTAAGTACCAAATAATCTATACATATACAAGAACTTCTGATCAAATATCGATATCGGACATCAGATTAAATATTTACTAAATTTATCGTTTGGATGTTAAACATGTCGCTTGGTTGGATTAAATATCTGACATTAGATTAAAGCTTTGTTAAATTTGTCGTTTGGTTGATTCAATTATTACTAATCAGATTATATTTGTAAAACAATATCGTTTGATTGAATCAAATATCGTACATCAGATTAAATATTTGTTATAATATCGCTTGGTTGCACTAATCAAAAAATGGATCCTTCCTTTCAATTAGTAAGGACATCAAATTAAATATTTGTTATAATATCGCTTGATTGCACTAATCAAAAAATGGATCATTCCTTTCAATTAGTAAGGACATCAAATCAAATATTTGTTATAATATCGTTTGGTTGCACTATCCAAAAAATGGATCATTCCTTTCAATTAGTAAGGATATCAGATTAAATATTTGTTATAATATCGCTTGGTTGCACTATCCAAAAAATGAATCATTCCTTTCAATTACATGATTGCTTATCGTTTTCACTTTTGCAGGTATGTACAAGACAGACAGTGAATACCTATCCGGAGACCTGAAGTTCTCGCCGCGCCTCCCGGTCGAGACTGTCGAGGGTGTTCTGGCCGAGCGAAGTGGCAACGGTCGAGAGTGGCTCTCCCACATATCCGAATCCTCTCGGAAGAGGAGGGACGCGTTGCTCATCAAGCAGCGAAAAGAGAAGATGCGCCGAAAGAGGATGGTGAAAAGAATAGAATACCAGAGGCTGCGGAATATGGTGCCTTCCATCGCCACTAAACCCCTTGTTTCCAAAGTGAGTATTTATAATACATTTTCCACAGTAAATTTCGATTAAAATTTGTCCCTAAGATTCAGGATTCGAATTTCGGTAAAATCGTATCGCAAAAGATTTTTTACTGTTTGTTTTAAGAGAAATTTTAGGATCGTCTGAGCAAAAATAAACCCTTTAATTAAAAATAGTGGTGGAATGCCATCAATACAAAATAAAGTACCAAACTTATGAATCGATGTTATTTTTCTATTCTAACCTGTTTTACAAGTTAGAATAGTTAAAATTACTCTTGCAAAATATATTTGTTTTTAACGTCATCTTAAATTTGTTGCTATTGAAATCTTCAATTGAAAAAGTTGTTTGTGAAAATATGACTTTAAAATAGAGTTATTATTTGTTTTGTTATAAAAATTAGATGCATATTTACTAGACCCTACCCTAAAAATATTAAGACTTTATAAGTTGTGCTTGAAATGTATTTAGACCGTCTCGTCCGTCTTTTTATAGCGAGACAAAGGTATTAAAAACAAATGAATATTTTTTGAAGTATTGGAAGAAGATATGAAAACATTACTTTCTGCGTTGCTTTGAGATTAATTTCATTACAGGAAATATTAATTATCAAATATTCATATTTCTCATAGTTACACTTTTTATTTGATTTATAATTTCTAATATCTTTAATTATAAGATAAATTGTCGTCTGCTTCTCAATCGCAGTTTATTTCAAAAACGATTATCCGTTTATTTTCAAAAATGACCTAATTATCGCTGACATCAACTCACATGATATTAGATGCAAACGAATTTGATTGTATAGTGATCAAGAATTAGATCAGACGATTTTCAGTAAATATATTTAAGTATTTCTTTTTTCACCAAATATATATAATTTAGTAATAGAATCTAACTCCAACTCTAAACTTTCATTTTAAAAGCAGTGATTTCTATAGTTCCAAAAAAAAAAAAAAAATATCTTTTTTTATTAACGCACGCGATATGATAATCTACAACCTCCTAGGTGCCTCTGAACTAAGAATATAATCAATTTTTATGAGTTAAAGATTTTTCTGTTCGTTCACGTGCAGGTGCTGGCTTCAGACGGGGGCATCGGACAGAGCCTTTCCCGCCGGGGAAATCAAGAACTAATCGTTTGAAAAACTCCCCCTCCGCAACTTCCCCCGGAAAAAATGAGTTGTCAGAACAATGTTATTATTTCTAGCGACGCGTTATCTGATTATAAGAAAACTGTTATCTAGGAATTCTCTTAATAAACCCTGCATAGCAGGTTCCAATTGGGTCACATCTACGCCACAAAAAATACTTGTGATTTTTTTTTTACATGAATTATGATGCATTGTTCTAGTTAGTTGTGGGTACTGGACGGTGACGAGATGTTTCCGGTGTTTCTCAGCCCTCCCATTATGTCCCCTCCCAAAGACGTTTCATGATATCTCAGATTTTAGTTCCGTTTTTAATGTTCTAATAGTCTTCATTTGTCATTAAAATGTTTCGTCTTGGCGATATTTTTCGTTTGGAGTAAAATATTTAAAAAAGATGACGTGTCGTTCAGACGTAATCCTTTTAAAAAACGATAGCCTATACATATTTAAGAAATGATCAAATTATCGTTTGCATCTAATAAAATGAGATGTTAGATGCAAACGATAATTTGATTTCACAGACGCTAAAAATTAGATCAAACGATTTCAATAAAAATATTTTTGACTAAAGCCTGAATGGAAAAAAAATCATGTGTGCTATTATTTTCAAGATTACGTAGCAAAAGATAGGCAACGACATATGTTGATTAGTAACATACTCATTCAAGCATCTTACAATTTGCATAGCACTGTTATAGTGATGCCACTAGAATAGACAAACTTTAGACTTACCGAAATCAAATTCTAGAAGTGTACTTTTTAACGGAATGCGGGGACAACCAATGAAAAATATTACATGAAACCTATTACACGGAATGCATTGCGGCTTACAACCTATGAAAAATCCTTCCTGGAGAAAAGTTGGGGGGGGGGGGCTTAAGTGCTTTACAATAATATTCATCAGTTAACATGTCCACCCTTGGTGAAAATCATAAACTTTCATGTCCTATAGAAAAAGTGTTATTCGGGGTGATTTATTAAATGCATGAGTAATATCAGCTTGACTGTCTGTAACTGCAACTGTCTAAGCCAGAGATCGGATAGATTGTTTCAATGAAACGATGAATATTTCCGATGGAGAGCCAACCAAGTTACCACGAATCTAAACTTGTTGACGTGCGAAAAACAAATCAGTTCAAACTTCAATCTAAAATTTGCATATTATTCTTTTAAACATAATTTTTTATGAAATTTTCATAAAATATATACTTGCCTCCCAAATAAAAAGAGAATACAAGTAACAAGATAGAAGAAGCATTTAAATTGGTTTAAAAGTGACGTAATTCAAACTGGCAGAATAATCAAGCAACAAGCTTGTTCTTATTGTTGCAGAATCATTAATAGTTATTAAATAATACCATCCTGAACATTATACTTCTGTGCCGTATCTGTCTTGATCTAAATGATGTATCCGTGTTCTCGGAGAATAAGTCATTATCTAAGATAATTGGTCAGAAATGTTTCCAATCACACATCTCAATAGCAGTATTCAAAGTTTTCTTTTTCCACCATCCCCTATCAATGACATAGTTATAATAAGCTCATTAAGTGTAATAAGAGACATAAATTACACTATTTTTCTTAGCTTGTCTATTGTTATTAATAATGAGCAATCTTCTTAAGATAGGGCGCGTTTTTTTTCTGCATGACGTGGTCTTTTGGTTCTGATGCTCATGATTCGTTCCTGATATTAAATGGGTTCTTTTTATTAATTATTTTGTTGATTTAGTAATCAGCTTTTAAGATTTTTTTTACTCGTGATATTTTCGCAAAATTATTCCTCGTGTTGGTAATAATGTGCTTCTTCATCATTTGGTGATATATCACCAATCGTATACCGATTGATGAAGTTATGTATTGGAAATAATAGGCTTCTTCACCAATTGGTGATATTTCAGCAATCTCGCCAAATATTCAAGTCCTGGTGATACATTTAGTCGCCACTTTTGTACACATAATTTCATTGGCGAAAATTATTCGGAATTTCGCCCTTATGTTGATTTAATTTTAAATAATATTAATCACATTGAGGAATTATGTATGTAACATTATTTAGATGTGTATTAGAAACTAGAAATTTATTTTTGTTTTATTTATTTAAAATGTACTATCTTATAATTGCAGGTAACTGTTATTGAAGAAGCTATTCGTTACATCGACTATTTACACGGAGCTCTCTTGACAAGGTTGAGAACTAAAGGGCTTCCCAGTTGCTTAAGAGGTAAAAATGATTTGAATCTACACACATTATTCAATTAAAGATTAATAGTCGTTATTGTGTAATAACAGTGATTTCTGTAACGTGTTACTATTATTTAATTAGAACTAGAGTCCATCTCTCACTGCTGTAAGTAGCAGTTGATCAGACATATTTTATTCTCAAGTACACTTGCTGTAATTATGATTAACTAAATAATAAATTAATTATTATCAATCTGAATTAATGCAAATGACCCTAAAATTAATCAAATAACTAGTTCTGATAATATTTTTAAATGCTTTAAAAAGAAGAACTTATTATTTAATGTCTTTTTCGATATTTTAGTTTTAAGAAAAAATTTTCTATTAATTTTCGAATATTCCATTTTGTAATAACTTACTTGAGGTAAGCGTAAATTGTGCAATTTTGTTTTCCAGTGTAACTAGTTATTAAAAATACATTGTCTCACTTGTTAATTTTAAAAAATTTACAATATTATTAATTTTTTAATTTATATCATTAAAAGCTTAGAATTAATTGAAAATAATAAGCACGTGAAGGAAATATTCCTTATGCAATGATAAGGATGTATTATTTAAATGTAAAATTGGTTTTAAAACTTTTCCAGTACATTTATAAGTCACTGTGTGCAAAGCAAAAAAATAAATAAATAAATAAATAAAATAAATAAATAAAAACACTTTTGACCAAACAAATCATTTGGAACTGACATGCAGTTGTTTTTCCTTAGTTTAGCAGAATCTTATCTAGCTCGTTCCTTTTTCCCTATTCTGGAATGTTTTTGTCGATTTATTTTCGATGAAGTCACGTTTTTAATATCTGGAATTTAGATCAGTTACCAAAAATAAATCTAAACAATAACATGCGCAATCAAATAACACAAATATCCAAAAAGCCATTCAAAAATCTTTTATTACATTCCGCATATTATAAAAAATAACTTTCGATTAACTTTCTCGCACGTTTCGTTTTTTTCCGTTCTTTCTTTTTTGAGAAAAAAAATAATAATAAATAAATAACTTTCCGAAGTAGGGGGGGGAGAAACTAAATCGTTCAAACGCACCCCCTCCCCTATCAGTACTCTTCAACTTTATCGTCTGTTCACTTCTCATTTTACCCAATACAAATATATGTGCAGGAGAAAAAAAAAACTACCTTCTGCTTCTTTTCAAATAAAAAAATCAGAATGTGGGGAGGGGGGGGGGTGCTGTAGAAAGATGTGGGTGATGGAATTTCCAACAGCAGGTGTTAACGATGCTTACTCGAACTGATCTTTTTTAAACTCGCTTCAATCTGTTCAATGTCAACTACAGTTCCCTGTTCATATAGACGCCCTTTCACTGGATCTTACTGTATAAAGCTTTAAATAAGAAAAAATAAATAAAAAAA
>JAPDSC010023230.1:0-15638 GCA_026290005.1 Latrodectus geometricus
TTAATTGACATAATTTTTAGTTTTAAATGCATTATTCTCTTTTATTTGAGTCTGGTACTAATGAAGGAATTGTAATTTTGTGCCAAAAATTTATTTGGTCTGATTTCATTGAAAATAAACTTTGATTTCACGTGCAATATTTTTTAATTCAATGCATAAATTGAATAATTTGATGCTCATTGGTTGAATTTTTTTTGTAGATTTTAATGCAAACTGTTTTATTTTAAATAAATTTGCTTGAAACAATATATTTTTTCTCATTTTAAATCTGCATGCATTCTCAAATTTATTCACAGAGTTGGGTAATAAATAGAATTAGTTTTTATTATGATGAAATTTTTCACCTATTTATAACAGAATATCTATAATCATATTCTGTTATAAATAGGTGAAAAGTTATTTGCTAAGAAACATACTATCTGTCTAGGAAATGGTAATTTAATGATAAAATAACAATTTTTTTTTTAGTATTTTAAGCTACATATTATATTAATTGTTGGAAATATTTGATATAACTTATTTAAACTAATGATAAATGTTTTTTCCCTTTTTTATCGAGAGCCAGCCAAGCTGATAATATGGAATGCGCTGCTCCATTTCCCACAACTGAACCATAATTTGGTGTGGGGCTTTACTTCCTGAGTATACACATGCCATAGGTACCCGTTAATATAGTTGTCAACCATTCATACTCCATTCATACAAGAAAAGTACAGAGAGGAAGAGAAAGCACTTCCCCATTCCCAAACCAGGATACGAACGCAGTACCTTCCTATCCACAGTCACGCAAGCTGACCATTAGATAGGGTGGGTTACAAGGATAAATGCTAACTTAAGAATTTGTTCCTGTTTAACAGACATTTTAAGGTCTTATAATATATTTGTGAGATTTGAGTGTTTTTTCTTAATTTTCATTTTCAGTAGTTAATTGAAATTTGTGCTCTTATTTTTTGGAAATAATTTATTTTGAATAAATAATGACACACTTTTAAAATTATTTCAAATTTGATTTCTTCGTAGATATATTTACAATTGTTATTAAATTACGTATCAAAATGCAACGCTTATTGAGAAATAACTCAATGATGTGAGATATAAATAGCAGTTTATCTAATATGTGTATTTGTTATAATAATATTTTAAATAAATCCATTCATTTGGGCATTCTTAATATAAAAATGAATCAACAAAACGTCTGAATTATTTAATTTTTAAATAAATGATTACTGAAAATTCCTCATGGTAAATTACTAGTAAATGATAATTTATTTAGTAGCTATTATTTTTCCTCATTTCAACATTACTTTCACTTTGTAAGAAATAGCTTTAAAAACTCGAATTTTAAAATTGAAGATGGCAACACTAATTTCTCAGCTGATTGATCTGCTTCGATAAAATATGAATAATTTTAAATGTGCAATTTTCTATATTAATTATAATCGTAAGAAAGATTTATTGAAATGAAGAACTATCCCACATTTTAAAAACTAAATAATAATATAAGACAATATTAAAAATATAAAATATATATTTGGCATTAAAACGTTATTACATTTGGAAATTAACTGAGATTGCTATACAAATGGATTAAATTGCTGCATAACGTTACTTAAAGAAAATGTCAAATTTAGATAACAGTTAATGTAGTATTTTATAAGAAAAGTATTATAAAAATGACTAATTGAATAAAACTGAAAATTAAAGTTTTAATAAAGTGCTAATTTCAATTAAAGTAATATTTGATTTGTCGATAGTTAATAACTTTAATCAAGAATAAATTAATTTTCATAAATTTCGTAATGAGGTAATAAAAAAATGTCATTAATAAGAAAATAATTTATGATTAATAAATGAATAAAAACATTTTGAATAATTCATTTTCGTTTTTAATTGCAACTATTATGATGAAAATCATTTTAAGTTTTGTATTAAGCAAACAGGAACCTGATAACAAAAAAAGGCAATAATTTATGAAAATACATTTTATTCTAAGAAATATATTTTAATAACTATATTTCAATAATTATGTGTAACTATTCCTTAATGGATCTTAGAAATGAAGAAAAAATAAGACGATTTTATTTAAGAAGAATTTATCCAGAAATTTGAAGGAGGAAACAGATAAAAATATGGCAATAATTATAGATTTTAAAAAAGGTAAGCAATATAATTTATAAAACGAAAACAAAGAGAAAAATATTTATGAACTAAAAACCAAGAATAAAATAATTAATTTCCTCTAATTAATTATAGAAAGATTTGTAGTGAATTATACGCGATTTAATTATTTTAGTATTAGAGAATTATTAAAATATCATACGATGGTACATGCTAAATCAGTATTATAAATAATAATAATAAAAAAAAAAACAGAAATATGAGAAACAAACAGAGTTAAAAATGTAGAAAACGTGATTTGCGAAACGAAAATAAAGAGAATATTTATAAATGAAAACCCATTAATGAATTTCTTCTATTTAATTATAAAAATATTTCTAATTCATTATAAGTGATTTAATTATGTATACATACTATGGTATGATAATTATAAAATATCATATCATAATGTATGCTAAATTAGAACTATAAAATGTTTTATCCAAGGTAAAAAATTATAAAAAAAGAAAATGTTTTTTCGCTTTTTAAATTTTTTTAACAAAATTATATTTGTTAAAAAATTTAAAAACACAGAAATGTTTTTTCTATAAAATATATTTCGTTCTTTCATATTTTAAATCTTGCTCAATAAATTAAAATTTATATACTCAATAAATATAAATTTATATCTTGCTCAATAAATTAAAATTTATATATATATATAAATTTTATAAAATTTATATATATTTTTGGTATTTATTATGGATTTTTTCTCAAAAGATGAATTGCATTTGTTTTTTCCTTTCAATTTAATTTTTTTTACATTGCTAAATATTTTTGTATTAATTTGTATAATCATTACATTAGCTTCTTCCAAATACTGAAACAATCGAAACATAATTAATTATAAGAGTAATTCAATAATATTTACGTTCATTTAGTACTAGATTTTTATGTGATTTTTACAAATGTTTTCTTTAAACTGGATATTCAATAGTAATTTACTTTATTGAATATCCAGTTTAAACATCTATGAGACATCGAAAAATGCTTTAGTGTCGAGGATTCAAGCTGTCAGAAAAAACGTCTTCCGTTTTTTCAACAGAGCACCCCTACACGTGAGTGGAAGTTTGACTTTTCACTCATAGACGGCAGCACCATCTGGATCTTCCAATTTAGAGTTAGAAGCCAGAGAAGACCCAAAGCCTGGCTCTTAACACCTGTAGAGGTATAAATTACGAATAGGAACATGGAGGAAACTTTGCAACCATGACATATTTTACGTGCCCCAGTTGCCATTAGTAAACTCGAAAGATATTTGATTAAGCTGGGATTCGAACACACTACCTTCCAATAATGAGAACCATGCCCTAACCAACCAGGCCATCATTGTCAAAAAAGTCTAAGTAAAGCTAGAAATCATTCATGTGGATTCATTTTAGTTGAATTTCTCTAGTTTTTCCCTTTTTACTGTGACATACATGATTATTTAGAAATAATAAAAATGAAGTGAATCTTAAACCCTATAAATGAATTAATAATAAGAAAATACCACACATATATATTATCTGTATGATAAAATATTCTACATAATTTTTAAGAACATCTAAATTACCCTTTTGATACTTTTGCTTGTAAGAAATTCTAATATTTTTTAAAAGATCAAATACATAATTTACATTGATTTACTTACTCAAAAATTTACTTTCAGTTCATTTTTAATCTGAATAGTCCAAATTACTTTACTTCAATGTTTTTATCATCGTATTTTCAGCACAGTTACTGAAATCTAATTACAGAATGAAGCAATCTCTCTTAAATTTAGAAAATCCTACAGAGCATTAAGGAACGTTTACTAAGTATCTCACAAATTACTTTTTTTATGCCTAAAAAGAAAATAAGGAAAGCAATAAATAATGGATGCTCTTTATTGCTAAGAATATTAAAGGAGGCTTCTTTTATTTACTTATTTTCTTATAATACTAATTTAGCAAACATTATTGTATTATACTTTTATAATTCTAATATCAAATAATATCTAGATAATTAAATCAAGATAATTTAATACCAAGATAATTAAGCAAGCTGTAAGTTTAAAAGATAATAATGATATAGCTCATTATAATAAAGATATATTATGGTACGATATTTTTATAATTCTCTAACATCAAGATAATTAAATAGCTTATAAGGTTAAAAGATAATAAAGAGACAGTTCATTTTATGTATTAATATACATTTGATCTCAAAAACTTTTTCTTTTAAAAATTTTTAAACAGTTCATAACAAGTAATTAAACATATCATAGCATCAGAAGTTACTATTTTTCCGTATTAACTGATTTAGGAAACAATTAATCACAATTTATACAATATTAGATTTTGCTGAATAAAATGTAATTTTAAGAATATTTATTTAGTATTTTAGGGCATTTAGTGTTTTGAATTGCTTATAAATTACCATGTGGATCCTACTCTTAGTAAATATTTATTTACATAAAAAAGTTTAAATGCATGCTTATGTACAGTGTTTTCGTACCTGAATTAATTTTAAGCATAGCAACCAATATGTATTGTTTAAAAAATGGTGTCTTTTTCAACTGTAAAATTTCCTTGAAATACACAGAAAGTCCTTTTCTCATTTATTTGTGTGAATATCACTGAACAAATTACTTAGAAAGGATGAAATATATGCTGTTCAGGAATTAATTATAAATTCTTCATTTTTTAAAATAAAATATTTTATATTTCCTGTATGTATTGATGTTATTATTTACACATTGATTCTATAATTTTATTTATTATTAGAAAATAATTCTATATAATTTTAAACAATAATTTGAATATTATTCTGTACTGATGGTATCATATTTTTATACATATTGAACGCATATTCTATAAATTAAGTGAATTAAGTTTTTGTTCAGTTTATAGATGTAATTCATGCAGATGTTACTTTTCATTTGTTTTTTAATTTTATTCAACATAATAAAAATAAGCTTTGATGAGTCAAACGATTTAATCACGTTACGTGTTTCGTACCATAATATCAACCACATAACATGTGTTGAATATTTTAGCAGAAACAAGAATATTTTTATAAGTTCCTGCTAATGACATAATCCGAATCAAATGTATGTTTTATTTTAAGTAAGAGTTCTGTGATAATTGCTTCTAAAGTTCCTTTTTAGGCTGTGATTTCAAATTTGATGCTATTTGTTAAAAGTACCAGTCACATAAAAGAAATAGATAAAAAGAATATTTCAGAAAAAAATATTTAAAAAAAAATAAATTCGATAATGTATATAATGCATTTAATATTAAATAAAACAAGTGATTTAAATATATGTGGATATTCTTTGATATCACATTTTATAGCATTAAACACATGCGTTTTGAAAGTCAATTGAAACACAAGTTTATACAAAATGTTAAGCGATTTTCATCCTAAAAACATTTTTCAAAATGAAATGAAAATCCGGAATTGTGAGTATTTTGGACCTATTACAACAAACCATTTAATATAATTTAATTATTTCTACAAATATAGCCCCAGATATAAGTAAAACTAATAATCACACAAATCTGTGTGTACTTTGTAAGATAAGGCGTAATTGAAATTACAGTTTTTTTTCATAATTATATTTATTATTATAAAACGAGTACTTGGAATACATTTAGAAATACTTTTTACATTAAAAATAACCAATATTTTAGTTACAAATCATATTTAAATAGAGATATGTCTAAATATTTTAATATAATTTTTATTGTTAGGCTGATTCAGAGTGACATATTTCATAATATATGAAATTTCTCAAGTAAAGTTTTTTTTTATAATTAAAACGAATACTTGGAATACATTTAGAAATGGTTTTTTTATTAAAAAATAACCAATATTTTAATTACAAAGCGTATTTAAAATTAGATATGTCCACATTTTATAATTTTTATTGTTACGGCAGTTCAAAGTCACATATAGCATTAGAAATTTCTAAAGTAAAATGTTTTTCAATAACTAAATTTATACCTCGAGTGACTTTAGAGATGTAGTTCATACTAAATGCACCTGTCTATTTTAATATAGATTTACTATTTCTTAAGAAATAACCAAATGTTGGAATTTATAATTGGTTGAAATACCAAACTTATCTTGGACATAAGGAGTAATATAGTGAAAAATATTTCAGAAAAAAAATTTTTTATAAAAAAAGAATGATTAAATTCGATGAGGAAATACTTTTTATTCAATATAAGTCGAATGATTTACATACATAAGTATATTACTTCAGCTGTAGCCATAATTTACGACTGTCAAAGACATGCAAAGTGAAAGTTCATTATAACATAAATCGATAAAGAATGTATGCTATTAACCTCCTAAAACATTTATTATAAAATTAAAACTTGCTATAGCGTTAAGTTAGTATTTTCTAGGAACTACAAGTAACTATTTTAATATAGCATAGTTATTTCTAGAAATATAGCCAAATCTTTAAAACTAATAACCACACAAATCTGGTAGTACTTTGTCAGATAATGCATAATTCTTTCCGAGTCCTGACTTCACCCATTAAGGTCGTATTTTTTGAGCGCTTCTGAGATACCGCGTTAATGCTTCGGTGTTCGCGGAGAGTTTTGCTGATTTTTTTTGACTTAGTGTTTTTTCAAGTTTATGTGTTTGGGAATGTGTTGTTGTGGACATCCGCACAAGCTGAGTAGTTTTCTTCTATCAGAAAAGGACTGCGTTTTTGTCTGTGGGATGAGGAAGTGGGTTCGGAATGTTCTCCCGTTCAAGGTGAGACTTCGTCACTGAAGAGGATGTAAGGGAAGCGTGTGCTCTATCCTCGCAGGAGATGGAACTAACCCCCAAGGACTCCCGATTTAACCATGACGATACCGGCAAGGAGAGCAGATTATGCTCATATCAGCGTTTCATTCAAAAGTTAAGTGAAGACACTCCGAGGTCAGTGCAAGTTTTTGTCTTTCAAATTTTAATGTTTCTTTCAACACTCTGTAAACTCTGCATGTGTGTACTCTGACTCTCTAGTTTCCACTAGTTCTGTGTATTCTGAAATATTCCTACCAATGCTACTGCTCCTTCTTTTTCGTGTCATGTAAATTTTGTAGATGTTGTTGATGATACTATTGTTGTTGATGATGATTGTTGTTAATAGTCATGATGATTCTAATGCTTTAGGTAATGCTATTGATGATAAATGTATTGTAAATTCAAAACACCTAGAGGAAAATAATGAAGTAATTGAAAATAGAGAGAAAAAAAATTAACTGAAAAATCTGAGACTAATAAAGTATCTCCCATTATAGTTAAAACCAGCACAAAAACTCTAATCAAAAGTATAAGTAGAGATAATTTTCAATTTAAAGCGACAGGAGAAAACCTTAATGTCTTTCCAAATGCTATTGAAAATCATAGAGAATCAAACAAAATTTTTAAAGGAAAATAAAATAGGCAACTTCCTAATACCACAGACAAATGAAAAACCAATGAAAATTGTAATAAATTGACTAGCCAAAAACACCCCAGTTGAAAATATAGAAGAATTAAAAGAGCTAAATTATAATGTAATTAAAGTTACACAACTTAAAAGATCTAAAGATCAGGCCCCCTTACAAATGTTTCAAATCCAACTTAGAAAAACTGAAAATATTGAGGAAATATACAAACTAAAGTATGTTGTGGTGTCTATTGAATCATTCTGGACCAGAAGTAGTGCTTTTCAGTGCTACAACTGAATGGGATGGAATCACGGGTCATCGCAGTGCCACATTCAACCAAAATGTCTTAAATGTGCAGACTCCTATCAAACTAGAGAATGCAAAAAACCAATTGAAGAAAAATCTAAATGCGTAAACTGTGGAGGTGACCACACAGCAAACTATCTAGGATGTGAAAAGGCCCCCAAACTAAAAACTAAAAACAGACCCCAAATAAATTTAAACCCAATTATTCAAAATTTTATCTATGCCCAGGCTTTAAACAAAAATAAGGTAAACAAGGTAACAGAAAAACCAAAACAAGCAGAATTAAGTGTCCCCAAACAAATCCTACAAAATGATAATACTGAAAACCTACTAAATGAAAATGCTCTAGGCAATTTGACTGATGTAATAAGATTCTGTAACATAATTAGTAAAGTTTGGACAAAATTGAAAAGAAATTAATGATAAACTCGAAAGCATAGATATCCAGGCAAATAAACTTTTTATTCTTGTAAGCTTTATGCAGCAAAATAATAAAGGAACTTTAAATAATATTAATAATGATAACTAATAAGTTGTATGTCTTTTTAATGTGTCACCGGAATTGAAACAGTTTAAAAAATAAAATCCCAGAATTCAGAATCTTCGCAAACGATATAAATCCGAATTTAATTCTATGACAAGAAACTAAATTGAGCGCAGCCGAAAACCTTAAAATTGCAAACTAGAGCTTTTACCACACACGTAGAGCAGGATCAGTACACGGAGGCACTGAGATTTACATTTAAAATCACATACCCTATAAAAAAATTCCAAACCCGCCACTTAGGCAAATAGATGTATCATTAGTAAAAATACAAATTAAAGAAAACTTAAATATCATTGTAGGTTTAATTTTTGTCCAACCGAATTTTTAAAATAGATATAGAAAATCTGTTAACCTTAAATAATAAAATAACTCTAGCAGGAGATTTTAACTGTAAGCATATACTCTGGGACTGTCCAAAAGCAAATAGAAACGTCAAATATATTTTTAATTTTATTGAGAAAACTAAATTAAACATAATCGTGCCTGATACACCAACTAGATTTTCTAATACTACAGCCAATGTAATTGATTTTGCAATAAACAGAGATATTGATTTTAATTTTTCAACAGAATCTTTGCTTTGATATGAATCTGCCAAATCAGAAATTAAAAAAATAATATAAAAAGAAATTGGGAAAAATATCAGGAAAATTTAAATACTAAAAAACTTTTCAAAAATAAATAATATCACAGATTTGGAAAATAGAGTTGAGGAAACAACAGATAGAATTAAAGAAGCGCATGCGGAGGCATCAACTGAAATTAAAAATAAAAACTTTAACGAAATACCAAAGAATACAAAAATATTAATTAAAGACAGAAAAAAGAGAAAAAACCTGGCAGAGAACCTGGAAAATAATAGAGAAGAAAATGCAGAAACGGTGCTTTTGGAACAAATAAAAGATCCAATTAAAAAACTTAAAAGACGGGGTAAAAAGTATAATATGGTTAAAAATCTAACTTTAAAATTTGTTGTTTAGTTAACATTCATTAAAAAAACCCGATGTTAAATTTAAAACACTTCCCAATAAACTGGAAGTTAGTAGAAGTAAAGTTTTTATATCATGACTAAATTATTATCTTTAATGACTTGAGTGCTGCAGCTCATATTAAATGCGCTTATCAATTTTAATATAGATGCGTAATTTCTGAAAATATAGCCAAATAATTAATTTATAATTGACTCTCAAAATTCAAATTTACATAAGGAGTAATACCTATAAAGTTTTCAGGAAAAAATATTTTTCTTTAAAACTAAATAAAGAAATTCGATGTTGTAATGCATTTTATAATTAATAAACCCGGTGATTTAAATAGATATTTTATCTAGGACACATTTTATAACATTCAATGAAATGCAAGTCAATCGTAACATAAATTTATTCGAAGCGATTTTTCAAATAAAATGAAAACCTGGCATTAAATTTGGTGAGAATTTTGTACCAAATACAGTTAACCATTTTAGTATAATAAAGTTATTTTTATGAATATAGCCAAATGTTTAAAGTTAATAATCACACAAATTAGTAAGTACATTGTCAGTTAAGGCGTAATTGAATTAACATTAATTTTTTCATAAATATTTCTATTATAATAAAACGAATACTTAGAATACATTAAGAAATGTATTTTATATTAAAAAATAATCAATATTTTAATTACAAAGCGTATTTAAATTGAAATATAGAAACATTTTTTAATTTTCGCTGTCCCTCCAATTCAAAGCCACATGTAGCATAAGATATGAAATTTCTCAGGTAAAGTTTTTTTTTTATAATTACATTAATATCTCTGAAATTTCTTTAGAGATGTAGTTTAACTAAATTCACCTTTTTATTTACATAAAGATATGTTATTTATGATATAAAAATGTGTTGGAATTTATATTTATCTCAAAGTTATCAGTCACATTAGAAGTAATACATATAAAGAAATTTTTCAGAAAAAGTAATTTTTTATAAAAAAAGTGAATGAATAAAATCGAATTAGAAATACATTTTATATTAAATAAACCAAGTGATTTATATATATATATATATACATATCTTCATTATTTCATCTAGGCCACAAATTACAACTTTTTATTACATGCAAATTCACAGTCAATTGTAACATAATGCTGTACATTATGCCTGGGATTTTCCCCAGAAAAATATTTTTCATAATAAAGTGAAAACATAGAATTGCACGACGTCAGCATTTTATACGAAATATAGCAAACCATATTAATATAGGAAATATATTTCTATAGATAAAGCCAACTGATTAAAATTAATAGCCTGATAAATCTGCAAATAATTTGTAATGGAAATAATAGGGTTTTTTTTCAGATACTTATTTATTATAATATAACTATTTCTTGGGATATATTTTCAAATGCATTTTTTTTTTAAATAATCAACATTTTATATAAATCTGAATTTAGTTTGAAAGGTGCTCTATTTAACGATTTTCCCATGCCCAACAATTAAAATTCATATTTAGCATAATATATGAAATTTCTCACGCAAATAAACCCAACGATTTAAATACATATGGATATTTTTTATCCATGGCCACATTTTATAACTGTTAAATATTAGGTTGGGGGAAAAGTTATCCATTATTTTTTCGGTAGAAGTCTGTAGTGATCGCTATCTCGTGAGGTATCTATCAAACAATTTCAAATTAATGCTCGTTGGAAAAGTGACATTTGACACTAAAATATTCTCTTGCGGTTTTTTGTTTGATTAATTCAGTTACGAGTACAAGGTTTTAAAAATAGAGGACAACAAAAAGAAAATTCGATACATTTCAGTTTTTCTTTTATAATGGCGAAAATGCTAACCAGGTGGCTAAAATTGTGAAAGGTGTTTATCGTCCTATATATGACTGTTATAACCAGTTACGCACAATTTTGGTTTTGTCGATTCCGTTTGGGTATTTGGATGCTAAAGATGCACCTCGCATGGATACTACATCGTCGAGAATGTCTATAAAATATCAAAAATGATCAAACTTGACAGCATGTCAGCAGTCGTAGCTTCGCACAAGACCTAAAAATCTACATGAAAACTGTTTTAAACCTTTTTACAAAGCGAATCTGAAAGAAGTTACAAAAAGTTCACGTAAAAATAATGGATTTCTTTTTCCCCAAACTAATATATGTAAATTTAAAAGTCATTTGCAGCTTAAGCCTACATAGAATGTATGGGATTTTTCGCGTAAACATTTTTCCAAGTGTATTTCATTTTAAAAAATAACTAATGTTTTAAACACAAACTGTATTTATTTTGAAATATTGCCACACTTTATAGTTTCTATTGAATGTCTTATATAGCTT
This sequence comes from Latrodectus geometricus, assembly GCA_026290005.1. NCBI lineage: Eukaryota > Metazoa > Arthropoda > Arachnida > Araneae > Theridiidae > Latrodectus > Latrodectus geometricus. Next base: position 11,732 of record JAPDSC010023230.1, read on the forward strand.
AATATATGAAATTCCTCACAGAAAGTTTTTTTGTCATTATAAAATAATTACCTAAAATGAATTTTGGACTGCGTTTTGTACTAATTGTATCCAGCCTTTTTTATATATAATGCATTCTTTTGAAGTTGTATCCAAAGTTTGAAGTTTATATAGCAATCAAATAGCAATTTCGATAATATGATTTCATTTTTCTGAAAAAAATGTCTTTTTTTTTTAGTAAAAGAAATGTTTAAAATAAATTTTTTAGAAGAGCATTTTATATCAAATACACCAAATATTTAATTGTATTTGGGATATTTTTTTAGTTTTATCCACATTTTTATAATATTTTAAAGCTTGAAATGTTAGTCCCATGTAGCATAAGGCTAGACATAAAATAAGTAATTTTCTTTCTGAAAAATAATTCAAACAATAAAACGAATACTTTGAATTGCTTTAGGTGTGCATTTTATACGAAATTCACCTAACCATTTATTTATAGACAGCTTATTTCTAAATGCATAGCCGAATGTTGAAATATGATAATAATCGTAAATCTCATAAGAATTAATGGTTATCTTCTCTAAAATCTTGTTAATAATAAAATGAATTCTTAAATTACACTTAGAAGTGCATTTTATACTTAATAAATCAAATGAGTAAATCCTTTTTTTTATCGATGGCTACTTTTATTATTTTGAAAGTCAAGCTAATAGATAGTCAATTGTTTGGCGCACCCAACCAACCAACCAACTAAAGAGTCACGTGTAGCGTATCACGTGACGATAGCGAATGTATGGTATGTGACATTTAAATTCTTTTTTTCATAATAAAATGATCATCTGGATTCGTATTAAGGTTTCAGTATAAATTAAAAACAGCGTTAATGTTTTTGTACAGGTTGGATAATTCTCAACATATAGCCAATGAAGAAATGTATTAATCACACAAATCTTCACGTCCTTTTTCACATTAATAGAAATGAAAGGTTTTTAATTTTCGAAAGTCTATTCTTTATAAAATGAATATTTTTATATATTTTAAAGTGCATCTTATGACCTATAAACAAACCTAATGATTTAAATATAACTGGATATTTATTGGTATGTGGCGCCATTTAGTAATTTTTAAACGACAGCAAATTCAAAGTTACATACAGCATTAGGTGATACTAAAATTATAAGATATTTCTCCTAAAATTTATTTTTCATAGTAAAATTATTGCAAGGAATAGATTTAGGAAGAAATTTTATACTAAAAGTTCTTAACTATTTTAATGTAGTTGGATATTTCGAGAGATATAGCCAAATGTTGAAATTTATTAATCGTGCAAATCTCTAAATTCCTTGAGACAATAGCTGTAATAGATATAATGTCGTTTTTATGCAAAAATAATTTTTATAACAAAATGAGTACTAGGAATACATTTAGAAATACTTAATATACTAAACAAACCCAATGATTTAATTATCTAGTGGATATTTATGCCACATTTTATAATTTTCCGAGATGGGCGAATTCGGTCACGTGTACCATAAGGGGATATTTAAATAATCCAAAATTTATTCTAATAATGGATTTATTTCATTTTAATATTAAACAACAATAAATAAAAGGGTTTTTTTTAAAAAAAATATCTAAATAAGAATTAATTTTTTATTGTACTGAAAGAGTTGAGATGTGCATTTTTCATATAGAAATTGAAAATATGATCTCTTACATTTTAATAATAGTGAGGATTGCACGATTGCCTTCAGTTAATGATTTATCTATGTTTCAATCAAAAATGTTTATTAAGTGAGGATTAAAATGATTTTGATTTGAAGTATCGATACTTTAGATGTACGAAAGCGAAAATCAACTCTATCTTATATCTATTTCAACATTGAATCCATGTTTCAAATATTAGCAGCACAAAAGTGCTCTATAACTATTAGTAACACATGCAGCTTATGTATGTTTACTGTTAAAATGTGGGCCTTGGTTGTCTGGGTGGTTAGGGCGTCGTTCTCGTTACCAGAAGGTAGTGAGTTCGAATCCATGGTTATCGTGTCCACTAATGGTGACTGGGTCGCAACATGTCTTGGTCACAACGTTCTTCATGTTCCCACTCCAAATTAATAAATCTGAAGGTGTTAGAAGCCAGGCCTTGGAATTTTTTTCTGAATTTCTATCTCTAAATTGAAAGACTCAGATAGTGCTGCCATCTATGAGATAAGTGATACCTCTACCTTCGTAAAGTGTTGCTCTGTTCAAAAACGTAAGATACTGTTTCTGACTGCATTCGAACAGTCTTTAATGGGCGGGCTTGGCTTCGTCAAGTGTCATAAGTAACAACAGCACCATTAAAATAATTATTACCACAGTAACTACAAATATTCTTGAATATATTAGATACAATATGAAGGAGCATATTAAAAATATCTGAGCTTAAAAATATAAATACATTTAGAAAAAGATAATTATTAATTAAGATAGCATTCAAAACATGATATATTACCTTTTATTTACAATACTGAAACAGCATAATCTTGTAACGTAAAAATGATAATTAGGAGACGAAGTATATTTGTTCTTTTATTTTCGTAATATCAATGGTTTCCCCTATTTTCACAAATAAATTGATACTCCGATCACGTGTGAAAACACTTCTTCGATTCCGCGTGTAAAACACTGAGTGATAAAACGAAAGAGGGAACGAACATTTCGAGAGTCAGAGCCTCTCGCATTATAAAGAGCTCGGAAGAAACGTGATTACAAGTTGCAGGACCTTTCTGAGACGTGTTCTTACTCCTGATTTTTCCCCATCTAATAGAATGAGTGTTTCAATAGAACGAATAAAATTGTGAAAAAGGGAAAAATATCCCTCCTTACATTTTATATTATCACGTGATATCTTCTTATGTATTTTTACTAGGTGAGATTTTTATACATGTATTCTGAGTTGATTTTGGTATACAGTTTTTATAATTTGAGTAGTTTATACTTTTCGGTTAATTAAAATTAATTTGTAATTACAATTATTTTACCAAGCCTATGCAATTTTTCACTTTAAAAATTGTATAGGCTTTGTAATATTAAACTGAAATGAAAAAATATTAAAATTAATTGAAAAAAATACATGCTTTACAGTTTTTCCCTTCAAAAATTGTAAAGCATGTATTTTTGTCATTTCATTTTAATATTTTTTATCAAACTGCTTAGATGAATAAAAAACAAGTATGTATATTAAAAGGTAAAAAATTTTCACAATGCACTTAAATATTTACTGTAATGATTGTTTTTATTAGAGACAGATAATCAAGAGATTAAGCATAATTTTTATCATTTACAACAACAACATTATGAATTCAAAAAGATCTCTCTAATCATCTAGCACATCAATCAGCTCTCAAAAGTAGTACCAACTGTTGCCAAATACAGCTTAAATAATTATAATTTATTGAATACAATATTTATATATCAATTACATCACATTAGCAACAAATTTTCCTAATATTTTTAAATACTTTATTGTTTGTCAAATGCAAGATAAACATAAGCAAAATGTTTCAATTTAACAGATGAAGGTTATTTGTCTGCTACAGACTCAATAATTTCAAATGTCTCTTGCATGACATTTGAAATTATTTTTCTCCATTTTGATTTAAATAATTTCTGAAGTGGTTAAAAAAAAATCTGAATAAATTGTATTATATTTTTACAGTGCAGTAATATCAGCTCTTTGAAATACTGATCTGATTTAAATTTAATAAATGTTCCTTGATTTTACTTAAGTTAAGAGTTTATATCTTGTTAAATCTCAATTAACAAGAGATAAATTTTATTCTCCTTTCAAGACAAGATCAGAATGTTTATCTGAAAGCGCACGTCAAACTTTCCTCTGTTCAACGCACTTTAAATAATACAGCGACAAATAACCAAATAA
>JAPDSC010023264.1:0-16976 GCA_026290005.1 Latrodectus geometricus
TCATTTACTGTTTAAAATGTAAAACTCATACAGATAGTAAAGACGTTATAACTACTACATCTAAAAATGGAAAACCTATGATGAAAGGAATTTGTGTCAATTGTAATTCAAAGAAAAGTAATTTTTTAAAAAAACAAATAACATCTTAAAAGATGTATATTATGATCCTTTAAAAGGTTATTGTGATATCAATGAATTAAAAAGAAAAACAAAATCTACTCAAAAAGATATTACTGATTTTCTTCATACTCAAGATATGTATACAAGATATAAACCTATAATTCGTAAATTTAAAAGACGTAGGATTTATGCTTCAAACATTGATGATCAATGGCAAGCAGATTTATTATTTATAAAACCTTTTAGTAAATATAATGATGGTATCAATTACATATTAACTGTTATAGATATATTTAGTAAATATGCATGGGCTGTTCCAATTAAAAGAAAAACAGGTGAGGAAGTAACAAATGCTTTTAAAAAAATATTCAAAGAGAGAAGACCATCAAATATACAAACTGATTATGGTTTGGAATTTTTATCTTCTTTAACACAAAAAGTCTTTTCAGAAAATAATATTCAATGGTTTGGTACTAATAATACAGAAATTAAATGCTCAGTAGTTGAACGATTCAATAGAACTTTAGATGTAAAAATAAGAAAATATTTAGCTGCTAATAATATAAAGTGATATATAGATGTATTAGATAAATTAGTTTACAATTATAATAACTCTTATCATAGATCTATTAAAATGACACCAACAGAAGCAAGTAAAAAAGAAAATGAAAATATTGTATACAATAATTTGTATGTTAAAAAAATTATCAGAAAACCAAAATTTAAAGAAGGTGATAAAGTAAGAATTTCCAAATATAAAGAAACTTTTACAAGAGGTTATCTTCCTACATTTACAGATGAAATTTTTATAATATCTGAAGTGTTAAAAACAGATCCAATTACTTATAGAATAAGAGATTTAAACAACGAAGAAATTAAAGGTACTTATTATGAAAATGAATTAGTTAAGTATGATAAAAATGATAATATATATAAAATTGAAAAAATAATAAGAAAGAAAGGAAACAAATTATTTGTAATGTGGTTAAATTATCCAGAAGAATATAATATTGGATAAATAAAAAAGATTTAATTCAAGGTGAGTAAATCACCCACCCCTTTAAAAATGATAGTTTTGGGTAGAGAGAATTCTAACCCCCCAAGAATTGTAATTAAAAGATCATTCTAATTTAGGAATCAATTTTTCTATATCTTTTATAAATTTTTCTAAATTATGTTTTTTGAATTTCATATGATTAAAGTACGTATCAATATCGGTAATATTTTCTTTCATTCTATTATAGAGATTAACTGAATTAGGATTATAAGGTATTTCATGAGCTATAGATATTTAGGGATATTTTATTTTTTTAAGAAATGAAAAAATATCAAAATTTTATTCATTTCTTAATTATTATGCAAAAAAATACAAAAGATTCTAAATATCCATATTATGTAATTAGATGCCAAAAAACTATATATAATTCTACACTTAAGAATTTGAAATCTTTTCTGCGAACCTTACTGATTGCCTGGGGCATGCATTTTTCACAAAGACGTTTAGTACAGTTTAGTGATACAGATACTAACCAAGTGGTAGATTAAGAAATTATTTAAAAAATATTACCATATTATTAATATGCTTTTGAAATTTTCAAGATAGATAGTAAATTTTAACATCATTTTTAAAAGAGTAAGTAACTTTTTTCATTAAACTGTATGGCGTTTTTGTAATATTGAGTATTATATGAAAAATTTACAAGTGGCATACCACATTCAATGGAATTATTATTTAATTAAAAATCTCTTGTCCTTCCTATGAATGATGATATTTAAATAGTTTTTAAATAATTTTCATATCTTATTCTTAGATATAAATATTTTATAAAAAAAAAAATCCGGAATCGTGTTAGCATGAATAAGGAAATGAAATAAGAATTACTGTTTATTGATGAATATAAAATAATCATATGTTATTTGTAAGAGCTGAAACATTTTTTCTTAACTTTAAATCAGATATCCATCATCTGAAAATATTATTTAATTTTCCGTTGATTTTAAATTCCCTTGTTATTTGATAATTGTTTTTCATAAATCAATTATATAAAAATAAATTATATTTTCTCTATTAAAATAGTCTAAATGAAATATATGCGTCAAATAATTTTTAAGTAGTTGCTGAATATTATTATTATATTGTATTCATGTTTGTAGCATTACTAAATATATATAATATATAATAAATTCTAAATTTAAAAAGGTGCCTAAATGGTTTATCCTAAGCGGTCCTTAAATATGCTTTCTATGCCATTGATTATAATTAATGACTATTTATACAACGTATAAAAATTAACGGTATTGTAAATGAAATATTTTTTTACCGGAAATAATAATTTTTATTCAGAAATGTCTTTATAAATTAGGAAAATGTAAAGCCAAATAAATTCATTATTTCAAATAATATATTTCAGCCTTCACCAATTTAATTTTGTTCAATAATGAAAATATTTAATTAATATCTTTATGTTGTTTATTATTATTAAATATCTAAAGACTGTAATAATGTACTTACATGTATGTGCTATTATACAAAAAAGCAATAATCATAAATTATATGAAGCAATGCTATATTAAAAGGCGACTATAATGAATATATATTTATATATATTAAAACTTTAACTCTTATCTATATAAATATATATAGGAAACAACGATTAATATTTTCCTTTTCTTAAGTTTTATTCAATTTTCTTTATATACTAAAAATTGAACTTGCTTTAATTAAAGTAATTTTTAAATAAACTTTGATTAAATTTTTTTAATATTTTTCTGTCAAACGATGGTATATTAAACAGGTGAATCCATGTAAGAAATCACTTTCCTTGTGTAACTATTCTTATTATGCGTCTATAATTTATGGCGGCAATGAGTATGCATGTTTCTACTCAAATATAGAATTTGACTTTGATATAAATGCAACAATATAAATGTATTAAACATGCATTTTACAAATTTTCCTGCTTCAGCGTGGTATAATAACAAACATCTGTAAAATTGAAGGCAATATTCTTTTTGTTAATTTCAATCTATTTTGATAAATTAGTTATTTTAATATTTTAGACCCCTGCCATACTTGCAATTAATATAATTTTTTTTATTCTGCACTTCATGAAATTAATGATAAAACAATTAAATACATTACGATTTTTAATGATTTTAAATTACATTCTTATAATCCTGTATTTTGTGGAATAATTCCTGTTTTTTTAAGCATTATTTCCAAATTAAGTAGTTGAATAAGAAGTAACGGTAAATTTTTTAAAAAAAAAATTTTTTTTCTTTTTGCAATTTTTTTAAACATGTTCTGTGATAAGTTTCTGGATAACACTGTTTGTATTTCATTGGATAGCCACGAAATGAATTTGCTTGTGATTGTATATTAGATTTTATTAATATAATTTTTAAACAATGCATAAAAAATATTTTAATTTTTGATATTCATCGTATATTTCATATGGGTTGATATCTATGTCCTTACAATTAAATTTTAAGAGGTAAATTTAAAATTCTATTGAATAATTGCCAAATTTTTGTTTTCCAGCATAATAATCGCTAAATATTGAATGTTTACGTTCCTTAAAAGCTTATGGGATCAGTCATCACAGTAACTTCAAAATGTAAGCACACTTAGCTCGTAGACTTTTTCTTTATTTCTACACATACTGAACACTTGGTCAACTTAAGTGCTTATTTAAACTATATTACCATATTATTAAAATATTCTTTTAGACAACGTATTGCAAAAAATATATTTTTTGTTATATAGTTGTATTGTAATTACATAATTTTATAATAAAATGTCCTATTACTCATTAATGCCATGACAATACTATATATAGTTCTGTTGGGGATATATTTTTTTAATATATTTAACATATAATGAAATATTAGATTTCAATTTTTATAAAATTTATCCGTTAATCATTGTGTGTATATATAGATTGATAGATAATTTTATGAATTTGAAATCGAGACAAGATATTCTCTAACCTAATCGTTATCAATTAATATATTAGTTAAAATACATTAGTTTAAAATGTTTTTCTTCCGATTTTTGTCAGTGAATTTTTGATCATGGATGTTTAGACATTGGTTATAGGTCCAAACTATAATGTGAAACTAAAGATGAGTTTTATTTTAATGTTAAATTAGAATTATTGTCTAAAATTTAAAATTTTTTCAGCAGGCCTGATTACTAATGGGAATCCTAATTTCTATACAGGTTATTTTCAAGATGGTAAACAAAACTAATAGTATTTGCCAAAAGGAAATAGGAGTGGAGAATGGAAACCAAGAAACTGAGAACCATAATCCTCAAGTTGATTCTGAAAGATTATTGTCTAGCTCCATTGAACAAAATGACTTAACTTGTGCTATTTGCATTGAATTTCTATCATCTGGACGAATCACACGATTACCATGTAGTCATTCATTTCATTTTAATTGTGTGATATCGTGGCTTGATAACAAATCTACATGCCCTGTATGTCGTCGCGATGCCGATAGTCTTTCCTTGCAAAGTTTGTTCCTCCGTCGATTCCATGATTCTATCGATGAATATTTGGCGATAATGTTCATGAAGTAAAAGGTAAAATAAAAATTTAATAATATTTAATAATAATATTTAATTAAATGTTTCCAAGTATTTAGAACCATAATTGTAATTAAATATTAAGGGGTTTGTGTTGAATTCGTATCCCGAATGTGCACAGTAACAAGCCAGAATAGTGGTTGAATCAATTATTTCTTGTAAAAAATGAAAACACAGGAAATACAGAATATCTTTTGTATTCATTTTTGTAATAAACAAATATAAGAAATAGAATGCCCTAGATAACTAAAAAAAGACATAATGATTTATAAAAAGTTATTTACTGTATATAAACAGTGTTAGAAAGCTGAACACAGATTTAGTATTACTTTTTCAAAAACAGATTCAGTTGTAGCTGACAAGAGTTAACTCATTTATCTATAACAAAATTTTGATAAAAATAATTAATTTAATTAGAAAAATGCGGTATATAGTACTAAAATTTAAAAATTAAAAGCATTTAAAAATTAAAAGCATGATAAATTAGAAATGAAGAGTATTCTCACACACATACATATTTATATAAAAATAATTAGTTCGTAAATTAGAAAGAACTGAAGTTATAAAACCAGTTTTTAATATAATAAATAAATAGCATAAAAAAAGGAAAATAAAATTGTATACCAATAATCGAACAATTATGCTATAATACTTTAAATCGTACAAGTCATGGCATCTTACATCACTTAATGTCGGCAGAATATATAGAAAAAGTTGAAAAGCTTTTTAGATAGACATATTCCACAGGATTAAACTTCTTTTAAGACTTACAAGAATTAAGCTCCTAATATTTAATAATATATAATTTACATTACAGTTGAATGTTCTTCGGATGATTTAAAGATTTAAAATTGTATCAAAACTGATAAAAGACAAAAGTTTCGTAAGTTCATAAAATTTTTATAAAAATTCTTAGAACTAAAATTAAATTAATTAGAGTAATTATGTATCAAATTAATACTATTGAAGTTCTCTTACAATTTAAATACATCGCGTGGGAACTAATTTCTCATAAAAGTTATTTATTTTGTTATTATTAATAACTGTTGACATATAACTCCTATATAATTTTACTTGTTATTTTTATAGGAATTCCGAAATATGCTAATTTAATAATGGTGGATACTGCAGATGATATATGACGTACGCTTGAAATAAAGTATCTCCACTTGAAAGGTTAATTTTATAGGAATCCTGTATTATTTCTACTCATTTAGGAATGGTCGACACATCGATGCTATTTGACGTCACACTTACGACATTATGTCTACATGAATGTTATTACTGTAGAATACTCTTTAATTGTGAAATCTGTAAAATATTGATTAAAAATAAAACTTATTCTTATTATGCATGATTTTCATTTAAATAAATAAATATATCATTAATGGTAAAATATAAATAATTTTTATCAATTTTTATAAATATTGAACTAATTTTAAAATGTTTTTTTTTATTTAACTTTACTGTGGAAAAAATTTGTAATTCTTTATACTTTCAAGTTTGTTATAATCTAATAGTGATATACTTAATTTTAAGTAATTATAAGAATTTAACAATGATTTTTTTCTAGTTCTTTTTTCTAATTTAATTGAGGATTCATTTGGCCGCATTTAATGTTTTTTGAACTTTTTGATTAAGATTTCTTGATTTAACATTTATTTAAAACAAACTCTGTGGCAAGACAGCCCATTAAGGCTTACCATGCTCATATCTGTTTTTCAATCAAGGTCTTGAGGGCGTTTATAGTATGTTTATGTTAGGTCGTCGGCCTAATGCGAAACATTCGGTGTTCAGTTCCCAAGCATGTTCGATTCTCAATTTTCTCGTTCCAAAATTGTAAGAAAGTTAACATCTATTTATGTTCTTTTTATTTAATTTTCCTAAGACTGGTAGTTACTGTATTGTTATTGTTTCCACATTAAATTTATTTTGTGATAACTATTATTTTATTTTGTGATACAAAATATTTGTAAAATATAAAAACAAAATAAAATTTTTCGCGATCAGTATTCAGTTATCATTATTCCAGAGGGAAATGAAAGCAATTTTTTCAGTCAAAATTTAATTATGTCAAGATTATAAATCTTTTAGAATTTCAAATATATTTTCATTGGCGTAAATATTCTTCATTTTTCATTTTCTCCCAAATTTTTAAAAAGTCTGACAATATAAGCATTATAATTTAATATTTATAATCTTAAAAGCAAAATTAAGTTGTATTGACGGTAATGAATTAAAAAGATAAATGAGGTCATCAAATTTATTTCATTACTAAAATTGTGTGAATGATAATAATAGTAAAAAAATTAATTTACAGTGGTCAAATGTTATAAATTTTTGCAAAACAACAAAGTACATTTTTTTAATTGCAAAATATTTTTTATAAAGAGTTATACTAGCTGCCGTTGAAGCACTGAAATTCTAGAAACAGAAAAATTGTTTTTAAATATTTTTAACAAGACTCATACATCCAATTTAGAAAAATAAAAAAGTTCTTAAAAGCCATTTCCACATTCATCTTTTGTTGATATTTTTGCATTACGTGGTCAGTTTATAATTTTAGTTAAACTTTCAAATTGAATCCATTTGGATTTCCACTTTCATTGACAGCATTTTTATATCGGCAAATTAATCTGGAGTCTTGAAACAAGATAATTTTATCTAAACATAATAAAACTAAAATATTTTAGTCTAAAAACATTTCACACGGAAAGATTAAAAAAAAAGCAGATAATAAAACTAATTACAGGTGACACATAACCACTATATTTATAAAAGAACTAAGTATAAGGTTCCATGAAAATTTAAATATAACTTACCTTTGCAATTCCGTTTTTAATGATTGCATTTCTCACATTTTTTATAAGATTGGGAAAGTCAAAGAATAATCATAAGCATTTTGTGCCATCATAGGTATGTTTCCTTTTGTTTTTATAATTAATTTTATTTTCATATACAACTATTGTCACAGAAAAAACGACAAATAAATAAAAATACTGAACAGAGGAAATTGCAGAAAAGTAAATCCCGATCATCTTCCTGGACAATTTTAAAACATCTTTATGGTGTAATCGAGTCAGTGAGCTACACAAAATCATGGACTTACTTTTGCAAAATTGTGTTCGAAATTATATATATGTATACTAATAGTTTTCGAATTCACTAAAATTTTATATTCTTATTATTTTTTCTTATCTTAAATATAATAGGCGATCATTTTTCCATTTTAACATAATTGTTAATTTACAATAATAACAAATTTCTACTTATTATTTTATTGCAGTTATCTCCTATGTTTTTTATGGAGTATTAATAAAATTTTTTAGCGAAACATTTTTTTTAAATGTTCGTCTCGAAGCTACTCTACTAAGAAAAATTGCATTTGAAATTGGTTAACCATGTCATAGTATATGCCAATTATGCCTTTCTTCTAAAGAAAAATGTAATTTTTTGATCTTAAATTTGAAAAAAAAATATAAACACTCTTTATTTTCTTTAAAACATAAAATCCTAGCATTAAAATAGCCTTCAATAAAATCTCGAAACCGCGCAGATAGTTCTAATTATTTTAAATTTTTCATAATGATGGGTAAACTGTTAAAGATAGTCAAATATCGATAGCATAATTTTAAACCCATTGCCCAATAATAAAAATTTCTCTAATTTATTTAGTTTCTTTAATTTATATTACTTATTAAAATTCTAAATTTAACCATAAAATATTTCATAATCGTAATCTTTAATGGATACTTCTCAGTTAATTTTTTTTTGTCACTAATATTAATTTTTTTTTATTTATTGCTTATATTAAAGTGTAATTTCATAGCTTGTTGACACACAAAGCAAAAGGGTTATTTTTTTCCGGTTATTTTACCGTGTGTTTCAAAACACACAGTAAAAATGTATCAAAAAATGCGAAATTTAAATATCTGATGATTTTTCTCAGAAAAAATAATGGGTTGATCGGAGAGCCATTTTGTTTTTTCTGAATCAGTTTTTTGATAGTGAAAACAAACTATTTTATGAGTACAAAATCATGCTACTCCTAGAAAGATGGTGAAAGGCATTGAACTGGAATTGAGATACAATTCAAAAAAATATTTAGTTGTTATAGGTTTTTCATTTTCATATAAAACGAAATAACTTTCCGTACAACTCAATAAATGCTTAGAGAAGAAATTGCAAATTTCCAGGAGAAATAATTTCCCTGTGTTTAAAAAATTGAACAAATCTTGCGTTACGTTATATGTAAATTCATTTAACCATTTGAGTGCTAAAGAGTTTTCTTATATATATGCTAAAAGTGCGGAATGAAATTCGTAGTAAAAATTTTTTTTACCACTTTATTTTAATTCTTATATTATTAATAACCACAATTGTGTAAAATTAATAAAAACTGCGATTGATATGAATTCATTTGTACTCAATAGATGCGAAAAATTATACTAACCAACAGCAGCGTCTCCGCATCTTTGGTGCAAAACAAGAGAAGCGCTATTCCGCTTGTCCGCATTTTTGGCGCATAACAAGCTAAGCGCGATAGTGCTTCGCCGCACTCAAACGGTTAAAACAAAAAATCCAAAGAATTTATCCACCTATTCATCTTAATATCTTATAGTAAAATCAACTAGTTATGAAGTAAATTAAAAATAAAATTAAGAACTTTTTCATAACTTTATAAAGTTAATGTAATACAATTTACTGTCATAAACATTATTGTATCCGTTTGATAAATTATATCCTAGCTTGGCTTCATTTGCAAAAAAAGTTTTTATACATTAGTTTTACAATGAAGAAATAAAATAAGTGGAATAGTTACTTCTATGAATTTATTAAATTGTGTGATTTTTACGAATATCATTAAGATATCTAAACTCGTATATATTTTATTCAAATAATGAAATTGAATTTTAATATAATTATTATTTAAATAACATTTTTAAATAAAATATTAAAATTCCAAATATCCAATCTTTTTAATTTAGATCTAATATATTTCTATTTATCTAAACAATTTTAATCACACAAACACACACATGTTTACTCAGTTTAAACCTTACTTATTTATCCTGGTGGAAAGAAATTTGTGAAATATTTAAATATATAAAAAAAACAGTGTAAAACCATTATTTCTGTTATCTAAGATTTAAAACTAATGTAAGAAACGCAAGAAAATATTTAATTTTTTAAATTTAATAATGGAAGACTTCATAATTCTTTTTCATATTACTAAATTAACTGATGAATGAATGTTGACTTATTAACTTATAATCATTTTGTTTCAAAAATTACGAATATGCTTCGAATGTGACGGAGTTTCGTGATTTTAATGTTTTCCAATGGATAATGCGTGCAAATCATGTAATGAAATTAATTTTTTCCTGGATGTCGCTGAGGGGGTCAATTTTTATGATTGATGTGTGTATGCTATATAAAAACGTGAATGGGAATATTATTTATTATCATTTTAAAAAAAAGAGAAATTATTGAAAGATTTCGATGCACATAAAAAAATAAAGTTTATAATTGAAAATAAAGCATGAAAAAAAACCTGAATTTTAGAAAAAAATAAATGAAATATAAAATAAAATTTACAAGCTCATAATAAATATAAATAATTATAAAAACAATTTATTTTCACCAAACAGAATTCACTACAATAAATTAAAGGTAATATATTTTCATTTCATTAACATCAAATTGTCATACTTAAAAATTACAATAATTTTAAATAGAGACCGTTCGATAATTCTTGAAATTGTCATTGAAAAGATATTTAAAATGCTTATTTTCCTAAATTTTGCGACACAGAACGTGTCTTAGTTCTTTGGAATCTGTATATTTTCTCATTAAAAAAGAACTATTTGAATTTTCTTATATTTTAGTAATATCAAATTTATGCAACAACCAAATATACACAAAAATCTTATATTTTTGGTTTCCGAAATGTTAAACCAAGTTAGTTTTCTCAAAAATTACTTATAAATTTCACATTTCTCAGTAAAATAATATCAATACATCTTTTAGGTTCTATATATGTTAGTAACACATGTTCAAAAAACTATTTTTGCAACAGTCAAAATTAATCTTTTTTATTAACCGTTCTGTTTAAGTGCTTAAATGCACCATCAGATTCTGATTTTGAAAAAGCATTCTCAATTGCTATTTTTAATAATGCAGTTTTATAAAAGCGACCTAATCTACGGCTGTTATTTTGTCTCTTTCTTTTTCTCAGTGGCATCATTTGGCAATTTCGTTTTACTTTCAACTCACTTCTTAATTCATCATTATTATTAGACAGATCTTCTTGCATATGCCGGAAATATGCCGCTTCTCGAGCTATATCCTCATTTTCAAAGATTTGATGAACTTCGCTTTAACAAAGAGGACAATTTTCATCACGCTTCATATGATCCTCTATGCATTGCGCGTGGAATATGACTGCAGAATAGGCACGTACTGTCTTCCAAATTTATTAAATTCAAGCAGATGGAGCATATTACTTCTGGAAAATTTCCATCATCTTCCAAATAGCAAAATTCATGTAATCACGAATGCTTTTTTATTACCATGCTTCTACAGAATTTTATTCCTTTTCTTTCGTTAATTTTATTAATTTATCTATTAAAAAAGAAAATTAAAATATAATTATTGAATTTAGACTAGCCATATCAAAGCAAATATCAATAAAGCAATCATAAAATACATATTTAGCAATTGCAACATTATAAAAATTAATTTGCATTCAGATTTTCTGTCAAATATTAGTATTGAAGGAAATCGCCAAGCTAATCATTAGTTTAAAAAAATACTAAACATTGCAGCTTAAATTTTTATATTTCATAATCTTATTATATTTGGAAATAAGAATTAATTGTATTTTATAAATTCTTTCGGTATTAGAATAATAAAATGCAGGTTTAAAAATACTTACAGTCAAGTTTCCATTATAAAAATACAATTTTCAAATACTTTGTACTTATCGGCAATTTGAAATTAGAATTTAAATAACATTTAGATAAAAAAAATTATGTTAATAAAATTACTATAAAACATTTGTCATCGTGCTAAGGGCTATTTAAGGTTCTCGTAAGCAATTGTCTTTCAGGTAAAATTCTCATAGATTATGGACCATGTTCTTGTATATCAAGGGGGGGGGGGAAACAAGGAAAATCCTCAAGTACTTACCTCAATTTTCCAAATAAATACCACGAGTACGAAATACTTTACTAATATGACATTCATTAAATACAAAGGAAACTCAATTTTAATAGGTTTGACAGCTCTGTTAATAAAAGTTTTATAAATGAATAATATGGTTACAGATTTATATATGATTATGTTATATGATTTACAATGGAAAGTTACAATGATGAATAATTTATATAGTTAAAAATATTAATAAAAACACTTTAATATACAAGAAAAATGCATTAAGAAGAACAGTGCTTAGGTGTATACTTACTGATGATTCATTCTAGTCTGCTGAAATATACTAAAGGGTATTAATTAATAATTTGAAGAACAAAAGGTTTTTATTGGACAAGCTCTTTTAATACTAACCAAAAATTAAGAATTGCCAATTATTAACAAAATAACAAACGAGATCACTTTGCGCTTAATATTAGGATAGGGAAAAAGAAATCCATTATTTTTACGTCAACTTATTGTAACTTCTTTCAGATTCGCTTTGTACAAGGATTTAAAACAGTTTTCATGTAGATTTTTAGGTCTTGTGCGAAGCTACGATTGCTGACATGCTGTCAAGTTAGATAATTTTTAATATTTTATAGACATTCTCGACGATGTTGTATCCATGCGAGGTGCATCTTTAGCATCCAAATACTCAAACGGAATCGACGAAACCAAAATTGTGCGTAACTGGTTGTTACCGTCATATATAGGACGATAAACACGTTTTACAATTTTAGCCATCTGGTTAGCATTTTCGCCATTATAAAAGAAAAACTAAAATGTATCGAATTTTCTGTTTGTTGTCTTCCATTTTTAAAACCTTGTTCTCATAACCGAATTAATCAAACAAAAAACCGCAAGAGAATATTTTAGTGTCAAATGTCTTCTTTCCAATGAGCATAAATTTGAAATTGTTTGATAGATACCTCACGAGATAGCGATCACTGTAGACGTCTACCCAAAAAATAATGGATAACTTTTTCTCCAAACTAATATAATGTTAAAAATTGGAGTTGCAGCTTTCCAATCATTAAATAGTTATTTGTTGAACAATTTTGTTCGTGCCGAAAATTATGTCATTCTGTTTTACAAAATGAATTTTATTAAAATTACTAAAGCTGACTATTGCATTTCTTTATGTCAATGAAGAAAATAAATCCCAGATGGTTGAAAAAGGAAAATCGGTTCAATAATTTGGATTATAAAGGCGTATAACATATTCGAAAATTAAGTGTGTATGATCTCTTTTGCGAATCCTGTCAAAGGTAAAAATTAAAAATTGGAAACAAAAAATATTCTTTAATTTGTAATAGTATATAGCAGGAACTAACATGAAATGATTAATTAAAAATAGATTCGATAAAAACAATTGAGCACAAAATTAGAAATTTAGTTTTGGTTGATGAAAGCATAACAAATATTCTGTTCTTTCAGTATCATCAGAATGCGAGTCTACGTATCCAGATAAAACGGAATTAAGCACCACAATAGAAATTATATTTGCTATCAACATGCGATGATTCCACATGCTTATATAATAGAATAGTACAATTTAATGACGTGATCATTAATGTAAGCACCTGTATGCGTAAAATCAGTTATAAAATTTAAAACACTTGGTACTTTTCCTTTTCGCAGGAGCAAAACTCATCGAACTGAAATTTTTGTTGACAACAAAATAGATGAATAAAAATTGCAATTTATTACAATCTAGTGAATTTACCACTTGCAATGGCAAAGTAAAAAAGTACCAAATATTTATTCAGGGTAATGTGCAACAATGGTTTTGCTGTATTTTTTTGTATACAGTTGGACTCGTGTGCACAACTATATTTATGCAAATTGTACTGCAAAGTTTGGCATTTTCAAGTAATGTCCATTGATCCCATTTCTTCAATGGTTGTTCACAGATGGAATATATAAAGTTCATTACAGGGAGATTCTTTAAGAATTTCATGCCTCCTTTGAACACCATTTAGCCAATCAAATATGAAAGCCATCTGAAATTAAAAGAAATGGATAATATTTCCGAAACGTTTTTAGTAAAGAAATTTATGTACTAAAACAATTACTTAATTACGCGTAACTTGATTAGTTGTATACATCAGATCTAATAAGAGCATATAACTAAACTAATTCTAAAAAAATAATCTAAGAGTATTAATTATTCTTGAAATTCTAGAAGAAGTTGAACAGCTCAAAAAATAATTTCTTGGAATGAATATTGGCCGCCCACCCTCTCTGGTGATTAAAGTACCTGACTACGGATGGGGAGGATCTGAGTTCGAATCCCGGGTCGGACATGGATGTACTTTCTCTTTCTCTCTCTGTGTTTCTTGTCCTTTCCTCAGATGATGGATGAATGTGGCCCGCTCTATACACGGGTTTGTGGTGTGGGCGATGCTAATCGTACCTCCGTGACTTAGTTCGCAAGTGCCCACCGGGTAACGATAAAATGAGTAGCAGTTTCTGGGCTTGTTGCGGCAATTGGGTTAACTACTCAAGTGTGCCCGGTGTTTGAAACAAAAAAAAAGAATGAAAATTGTCAATACCTTAAGAAATAATTTCTTTTAGTAAAAGGATATGTGTCCTTTTTAGGTGTGTAAAAAAAAGCTTCGCACCGAAATTTTATTCTTTTTATTTTAAACTCATTAAACTTAATACAAATGATATAAGATTTTTTGACATAATGTATTTTTTCTCTACCAAACATGAAAAGATCTTACTTGTCATAGAAATACCATTTTATATCCTTCTAGTACCTGTTTTAAACATGTTTTATTTATAAAATGAGTTTCTATAATGAACATTTTTAACGATATTCATTTTGCTGCATACATATAGAATATTAATTCTGTAATTTGCGTTGCTTATATTCTCACTAAGTTTTAAATTTTCATCTCAAACAACATTTCTCTACATTTCGGCATCCGCTGCCCAAATTTCAATGATAATTTTCGTAGCGCCCCTCACATACAATGACGTATATACAACAATAATATAAATTAAATACTTTGGTATTAAGCCTACAAAGCAACCTTAGTTTTAAACCTCACAAATCATAGAGAATTAGGAAATTTGTTGGGGTTTAGTAACACCAATTCTCTCCATCTTCAAAAATAGAATCCCATGCGTCTATATTACTCTTGCATTCACCATGTCAGACATTCTCACAGTTTTGGGAGAAATTCTTGATTTCTCCAGAACACTTTGGAAAGTTGACAAGATATCATTTCGAGGGTGATTTTTTTTCCATAGGGAGTACGAGACTGATCGATACCGCCAATTTCAGTTCAAACTAATCTCATTCCAATCGATCCTTGTATCCCTGTCAAATCTATTTTGAAAGTATGTTATGTATATATTTCCATGTTAATTGTATTTATTATATGGAAAGCAAAAATATCTTTCAAAAACAATTTGTGTTTGAAAAAAAGTTTATATTGCCTCGTGCAACGATTCATATAAAATAGCCAGATCTAAAAAAGCCCCACTCTATTGTAGTAGAGCTTATTTTTCCAGCAGCAATTGAGACTGCGGGAACTATGTATGGAGGTAGTTTTTGAGAAATACTTGCAGTCCATACCTTTTCCAAATGATACAGTTTCCCTTTGAATAAGTAATATAACTGAAGAAGTAGTGCCAGTTTTTCACTAAGTTGTGCGTTAAATTTTTTTTTTATACATTTTGATAAGGCAACAGATACTCCAATGAATTGAGCATCTATATTACGATGTCGGATTTCTCCTATGTCAATAACGAAAGAACTACATTCCTGCAAACTAATAGAATTTAAAATAATAGAATTCGCATCATTTGTGATTTTAATTAATTTTATGCATGGTGAAACAAAAATTGTATCGAATTATGAACCGATGGTGCTCGTCCACTGTTCAAAAGATTGTAAAGTATACCATCACAATCGTAAAATAATAATCAGCACTATTATTCTAAGCACACTACATAATCTATCGAAAAGTTCTGACTTCCAAAGGAATGAGCGTTGTTATGAATAGGGTGTTAACTACAACCGTAGTAAATTATTGTAACCGTAGTAAATTATATAAAAACATGTCCTCTGAAATCTAGATTCTTTACCACACTTTGTAAAGACATGAGTTCAGAATATTCAGCGTTATTATTTTATCGCGAGGCAAGATTTGTATCACGAGTGAAATTCTTGCAACGTGGTTATGAATTAAGAGAAGATATTGCCAGTTTTCTAGAATTGGAAAACAGATCCAAACAAGAAAACTTTCTCCGTTTGTGATGCAATTGAGGTACTATGTTGACATTTTTTAAAAATTAAATAATTAATAAAATAATAATAAAATAATTAATATTATTTTCAAATTCAACGATCACACACATATTGGATACGAGTGACATAAGTTAATGATTTTTGCAGATAACTGGAATTGAGGAGCAGAAATTTAAAGCAAAAAACCCGACAATGTTTTCAAATGTCGTTGATTTTTGTAATCAAAAAATCACATTTAGTCATATTGGACAGAAATTTTAAAAAGTTTTTTTCTTGCTAGACTATCTAACAGTCAGTTGGGAATAGTTTAGTAATCCATTACACAATATTGTATGTAAGAGTGTATTATAGTACAATAAATAGTTAACTAAATACAGTTTAATAATCTTTTACATATTTCACACTAAAAATATAAATGCAAGGAAAATATTATCATAACTAAGTAAAATATAATAATATAAACACAGTGTCAAATATTTTTCACTTTAGTACAAGATAAAAAAATTTTAGAATGAATTTATTAGAAATAAAATTTATAAGCATAACGTTTAACTCTAAATTATTTCTATTTTGGGGAAAATTTAAGTATATAATATAAGAAAAAATTAATTATTACATTTGAACATATGGACTGTTGCATTTCTTTTTAAAATACGATTGAAGTTTAGAAATTGATACCTTTGATTGTATCATTTAAATTGCATTAATTTCAAAATTAACTGATATCAAAATCAAAGAAAAATAAAAGGAAATTATGTAAACTAAAGTATATTTTAGGCATTTATTTCAATTGTCAAAATATACTTT
>JAPDSC010023266.1:0-25540 GCA_026290005.1 Latrodectus geometricus
ACATTGATGAAAGACTATGCAGCGGATGTTTCCAGGTTGGCCACTATGGATATGAATTTATGGATTAAAAATAAACATCTATTTGACATTGGCTGTGGTCGTAGTCTGGATATTTATCGTAACTCGCAAAAATAAGCAATTTAGCAGATATTGTAAATGGAATACGAATATTTGTCTAAATTTATTACGTTAATTAATAAAGATATTTTTTGTAAAATTCCTTTAAGTGTGATTTTTAATTATGATATATTGATATTTTCGTGTTAATTAATTTACGAATGCATTTGAATGGAAGAAAATTGTTCAACAAACTTCGAATAATTTTAGGATGTTTAGTTTTTTGTAATGTAGTAATTATTGCTTTCTTCCTTAAATTTTATGTAATTATTCATTTATTTGATTGTAATAGTAATTACATGAGATGATCTCCAAGCACAGAGAGAGAAAATTTAAAAGATTGGTTGGCCTATACTTAAGGGTGCCCTCAATAATCTCGCTAAGTTGTGGTTGCAGTTGATCGCCAAGCTGAGCAAAACCCAATCGTATTCTGATTGCAACACAGCAATTGATTGTTCTGTGCCAAAAAAATCGATAGCCAAACAAAAATCGTTATGTTTTCCAAGGTACCCTAAAATATAGTTTTACCGAAAGACTTTAATGTGAAAATGTTTGTTTAATCGTAATTTTTTATTGAGGATTGAACTTTTTTATATTCTTTATAAACAACATAGAATTTTTTTACATCAAGGAAACGTATTAAAGATATTTTTTTTTTAATTAGAACCACGAATTTTGTTAGATAAGGGGACTAAAGACCAAAAATAAAAGTTATCGAGATTTGCTAAAAAATAAAAAATTTTTTTAAAGAATTCTAATTTTATTTTTGATTGTTCCACTGTAAATTATAAATAAAAGATAATTTATTATTATATATTATTGGTACATATTATCTCATAATTATTTATGTCTTTATTAGAAACAGTTTAATTAATTTGACGGTTTTGCTATAAAATATTTTGAGGATGGAAGAAATTAATATTTGTTAATTATTATTACTTGTGGAATTAATATTTGTTATAGATACTGTGTGTAACTTAAATGTACACAATTCAAATGGGCAAGAAAATGTGACTTGTTTTTCAAATATATATGCAAAACATGAACATTTAGTGATTTAAAATATATAAGTTAATTAATATTTTACAAAAGGAAATTTAAAGTTAGTTTGTTTTACATGAAATAAATCCTTATTGTGTTTCTTCATTAAATCTTGGCTCGGGGCAGAATTGAAAATGGTTGTATGGAATGAAAAGAAACTTTTATTGAGATGTTAACTGAAAATAACTAACACTAAATTTAATTATTAAGTTTATAACAATGTAATTCACTTAAGTGATTTAAAATTTTGTTCTAGAATATTTTTCGATTCTAGAGAACGAGTGACATTTTCCTTTTTTAAAATTGTCATTTATGTTATTGTTAGATGTAAAATTTTTATTATAAAATGAATACATGCAATAGGTTTAACCCTTCTTTGCATAATGGTGGAAATTTCCATGATAACCTATAATGCCCAAAAATTATATAAAAGAACAAGTTCACTTTAAGTTGATCGTATTTGGATACCTTTTTAATGTCCATTGCATAAAAAGAAACATAGCTGTCAAAAATAAACAAGTGTCATTATCAGTGAAACGAGCTTAAAGTTGTCTCATTCCGCTGTTTGTTGTAGTTGCAATAAACGTATGATTTCGTTTATAATTTTGTTTTATTATATTAGAGTTTCTATTGCTAAAAAATTGAAAATGAGTGGAAGAAAGGTTTGTAACACGTGTTTCTGTTATTTTCCTCTTTTATTTCTATTTAGTACTAAGCTAATGATCTAACTTTGGATGATGATGGAAATTTTTAGCATGTTGTTTTTTGCTAAATTTATACTATAAATATATACTAAGATTTTTTTAACCATTTTTCCTTTAATTTTGAACATGAATTATATCAACTTGATTAATTTCCCCAATAAAGAAAAAATCATGCAAAGAAGGGTTAATTTTATACCGTTTGCCATCAACGGTTTGTGTATAATATGGATATTTTGTCAGATATGGTCATATTTTGACGAACCTACGCGTTCCTTCTCACGTGACACTTATGAAAACAAGGACGTTTTCTTTATCAAATTTAAAAACATTTATCAAAATCAAATCCATAAGAAACATTGAGAGGTGCATTTTATACTCAATAAACATTATAAGTTTGGTAGGATATCATTTGTCTTTCTTGAAAAGTGTTCACTTATATTCAAGTTAACTCTATTTCAGAAACACGGGCTAAGTGCTGCAGAAGGCAGCCCGTTTTTCTCGGAGAATTTAATTTTTATAATAAAATGGTCACTTCACTAGCCTTAAATGTGATTTTTATACCCTTCTCCATCAACGGTTTGCGTATGATATGATTATTTTGGCAGATATTGTCATATATTGAATATCACAAATGTCCTTGTTCCTTCTCGTGCAACACTTATTAAAACAAATACGTTTTTCTATTAAATTTTACTGTTTATTACAAAACGAATCCATGAAATACATTAAGAAGTACATTTAATAATCATTAAACAAAAAAAATTTGGTAGAATATCATTATTTTAGTGTGTTAAGTGTTTTGTATTATTTTGAAAGGAACTCATGTTTAGTCACATGTATGGAAGAAGCTCCATGAACAACCCCATTTTTAACATATGAAATCCTATTTTAGCAACTATGAGCTTGTCTGGTGTCAAACGTTTAGCTTGTGCAAAAACTTGTGGTGCCTAATATCGTAAGTTTGAGGTGAAAAATTCAAGCTATTAGTAAGTATATACTGTAGGGGGTTCTTTAAATAAGAGTTTTCGATAAACTGTTTCCTCAGCAACAGTTGTTAAAAATAAACTTAAATTTGGAAAAATTTCCCCTTTTATAACAACATAAGCTGAAATGTCTATTTCTTAAATCAACTAAAAAATTAAAGTGGGTAAGAATGTCACCACTAAAATTGGTTGCCACCAACGAAAAATTTCCATCGAAATCGTCAGGGAATGCTAAAAGTACATCTTAATTGACCAAAATCATGGAATTTTTTAACCAATTGCTGCAAAAATATCAATAGTTTCGCCAGAAATAAAATTTTTCTTCATAAAATGCGATTTGGAGATAACTGAAATCGCAGCATCCTAGATATTTGCGGTTGGAAAGTCTGTCATATATAAATAAGCTATTTAGTTTATGACTGGCATCTGTAGTTATTTGAACAGAGCTTCCTGAATTTTTAACGTAATTGCAACAAATTTAACATCGTTTTGTTACCGCCTAATTTATAATGATACCAGTGTGCTGACCACAAATGAATAAAAATTAAATTTTCTTGTGGTTGGCAATTATAACTATTTGTGAGGAGGCTGGGTAATTCATCATGAGGAGAATTCATGAAGTAAAACAAGGGGACAGCCAGGAACCGGTTTTTGGGCTGGAGCAACCGGAAGCCTGTCGAGGGAAGGAGAGTGGTTCGAGACGCCTGCAGTTGCCTGTGGAGAGAATCCTGACGAGATCAACGCCGAGGGAGAACATGGTGTAGTTGTGAACGAATATAGACGATAGATTCCACTGGAGCTGAAACATATTGATGTTTTCACGAGGTGGTACAGGAAAAAACACGAGGTGGTAGAGTTCGTCTAAATGATTTCTTCGATTAAACAGTCCTGTCTAACAAGTTCCAGGGTTCCTGGTCCAGTAGTAAGCCTAACAGCATCCCACGTGGATTACCCATGCGTCTCCAGATAAGTGATTATCTCGTAAGTAACTCGGGACATTCTTTCTTGTACTATAGTTAGGATTGTAAAAGGCTTTTAATTTCATTTTTTGATTACAATTGTGTTTTAGTAATTAGTGCATTAAATATTACTAATAATGATGAGATAGATTCGGAATTAAGCTTGGCCATGTTGTTTATGTCATGTATGTAATTTTGAATTAATCGTGATAATAAACCTTTTTAATGAATATGAACCTGGGATTTTATTAAGTGTCCATTGTTAACCTTGTTTATTTATTAAATTATAATAAGTTAAGGTATATAATCTAAAGACACTTAATACACCAGCACTGAGATTTCGAAATTGTACGGTTTTTCGAAGTAAACCGAAGTTTAAAATTACTCTTGTTTGGAAATCGCGATAAATGTTGAATATACTATGGTGTGCAACTTAATCGTTTATTAAATAATAGCAAGGCACACCATATATTGAAATTTAACTAAATTTTAAGAAATGCCAAAACGTCGCGAATACAAAATCTCTAAGAGAGAACTGGTTTCTAAACTTATCCACTCACATCATCGGGGAAAACGTGAACTGCTCTGTTGTTCCTCGTGCAGGTTGGTTGGGTTAGGTTTTATGTCACAAAGTCCAAAAAGGACAAGCTGCGCCAGTTGTTCCTCGTGCGCTGTTGTTCCGAGGAGATTGGAGTTGCCAATGTTCAGGTAGAAAGTTTTTCTAGCTGCTGCCAACTTCCGAGCAGAAGTGTTTCACATTACTCCCCCCCCCAAGTGCCTAAGGCACGAGGAGTTTGAGATATCGTGGGTTGAAACGAACTCTTCTGCCGGATCACGTAGTTTGCACAGGGAGTTCTTCGTTTATATCAGTCTTGAATCAAAGGAACAGGCGTCACTTTCGGAGAGTTTGGTGAAGCTTGGGTAGCAATGGGAACAGGAACTAAAGATACAGAGGTTTCAGACATTAAAAATGCTGGTTTTAGACGGTCAACATTGATAGCGGATTCTTTTCCTTTAATGAGGAGAGTGTAAGTTTTATTAAGCCGTTTAAGCACTTGATAAGGACCATCATATGGACGAGCCAACGGAGGTTGTACTGCATCCAGCCTCACAAACACATGACTGCACGAATCCAAAGCTGGATGCACGAAATACTTAGGGTTGATATGAGTTGAAGTGGGCACTGGTGCAACATTTCTGATAGACTCGCACAGCTTTTGTAAGAAGGAAATGGATCCAGGAAGTAGAGACACTTGTTGGCTGAAAGAAATCTGCAGGCAGCCGAATTGTTGTACCATAAAGCATCTCGGCAAAGGTACCACCAAGGTCTTCCTTGAAGGCTGATCAAAGACCTAGCAACGTAATGGGCAGGCTTGATGTTCACTGGACGTCATTGTGGCACATTAATGATTGTTTTAATGATCGGCGAAACCTTTCAATAAATCCGTTCCCGGCAGGGTTGTATGGAGTTGTGCGAATTCGGTGAATGCCAAGGATTTTGTTGAGATTCGTGAATACGTTCGACTGGAACTGACGACATGGATCGGTTGTTATGGTGGTAGGTATTCCAAATCTTGCGATCCAATGGGCAACAAAAGTTCGGGCGATGGTTTCTGCGGAAATGTCACGTATCGGAATTGCTTCCGGCCAGCGAGAGAATCTGTTCATCATTGGTAAAACATTAAAATATCCTTCCGACGAGGGTAAAGGTCCGACAATGTCCAGGTGCACATGTTGAAAGCGTTGTAAGGGGACTGCAAAGGCTTGCAAAGGGCTATGGTTGTGTCTGGAAACTTTTGACTTCTGGCAATCAATGCATGCGCGAGTCCATGCAACACAGTCTTTTGAAATTGAATCCTGGGGACAGTTCCATCTTGTGTAGCCTTAAAAAACTACCTGAAGTTAATAGTAATTGATTGAGTTCTGCATCATTTTCCTGGATTTCACCTAAACGTGGGACTACTATTGAGGGCGTTATTACTATTGATGGCGAAAATACTTGATAAGACATCAGCAACTGGGTTGTTTGATCTAGAAACGTGTTGAATGTCAGTGCTAAATTGAGCAATACAATTCATATGGCGAATTTGTCTAGGAGATGCAGAATTTAAATTTTTCTTAAAACAAAAATGTAAGTGGACGATGATCAGTAAATATAGATAAAGTTTGTCCCTCAAGGTCGTGCTGAAAATGTTTTACAGCAGAATAGATAGCCAATAATTCTCTATTAAATGTGCTGTACTGGGTTTCAGCTGGCGTCAGTTTTTTGGAGTAAAACGCTGAAGGTTGTAAACCACTGGTGCTTTGGGAGTGCAATACTGCTCCTATGGCGATATCAGAAGCATCTGCCATTAATGATAGCTGCTGATCAGGGGAACGGAAACCAAGGGTGACTGCATTCATTAAATCGCTTTTGCATTTTTCAAACGCGGCAGTTGTTTCATCTGTCCAAAGAACAGGTCGTTTGTCATTCTTTTTAGAGTTTTTTAGAAGTGAATGAAGTGGGGCTCGAGTAGCTGCGGCCTTAGGCAAGAAACGACGATAAATATTTAGCATAGCTAAAAATCTTTTACGGTCAGACAGTGTTTCAGGCTTAGGGAAGTTAGAAATTACTGCTGACTTTTCGGGAAGAGGGCTTACGCCAATGGGTGTTATTAAACAACCAAGAAATAAGACTGATGTTTTTCCAAGAACACATTTAGAAGGGTTCAATTTTAGTCCGTATTCGCGGAGTTTATCAATAATGATGCGAAGGTGTTTAACATGTTCATCTTCGGTTGCCGATACTATAAGGAGATCATCGAAGTAGGGGACCCAAAACTCCAATCTGTAAAGCACTTGATGTATGAATCTTTGGAAAGTTTGACCGGCGTTACGAAGTCCAAATGGCATTTTAAGGTATTCGAACAAACCGAATAGGGTGGTTTCAGCAGTTTTCGGTACGTCCTCAGGATTGACGGGAATTTGTTGATACGCTCTTGCCAGGTCGAGGGTAGAAAAAATATTTTTGCCGAAAAAAACCTGTGTAAAATCCTAAATATGGGGTACAGGATAAATGTCAGGAGTTGTCACAGCGTTCAAGCGACGATAATCGCCAAACACCGTTAGATTTGCGGACCATGTGGAGGGGACTGGCCCAAGGGCTTTTAGACGGTCGAATAATTCCCTGAGACATTAAGTATTTAAACTCTAAACGCGCTGCTTTGAGTAATTCTGAGGCCAAACGGCGAGGTTTGGAAAATACAGGGGGTCCCTTAGTTTCAATGTGATGGAAAATTTCATACGTTTTAAGGTCATTTGTTACTAAAGAAGGGTTTGTAAGTTTAGGATACTCAGCGAGTAATTTTACAAATTTGGAATTGCCGATAAGTAAGGATACTTAGGAATCTTGGGAAAAATTGTTGAATGATATGCCGTGTGACGAGAGAGACGTCAGAGAGTCGATTAGACGGTTATTTTTTACATCGACAAGTAACTCAAAATGTTTAAGAAAATCAACACCTATAATTGGTTGGTTTACGTCAGCAATGACGAATAACCACGAAAATTTTCGGCGGAGATTTAAATCAATAATGAGGCGTTTGTTGCCAAAAGTAGAAATTTTAGTGCCATTTGCTGCGTATAAGTCTAAATTTTCAAAGGGTGTGGTTTTTTGAGCATAGTTTTTAGGCAAAAAAGATATGTCGGCTCCTGTGTCAATAAGAAAATTTAATTTTGAAGACGGGTCGGCCAAAAGAATAAGATTCATTTGGCGGTCGCTAGATTGGTCAGTGAGCGCTCGGCGGATTAGTTTCCCGACTGACGAAAAGAACATTGGCGCTTGGCATTTTTGCGCTTGATCACCGAAATTGACATGGTAAAAACAAAGTTCATTCGTATGTTCCTTGTAGTGACTGAAGTTAGTGCGAGAGCAGGCACTATCGCGAGATCAGCTGCGTTGAAGTGATCGGAGAAAATTACGCCAAGGGCTACGGGAGCTGCGTTCCAGGGCGATGCTTAATTCACTAACTTGTTGAGTTAACTGCACTACTTGGAGTTCTAAGCGAGCCGTGACAGAATCATGAAAGTTAGGGGTGATAGAATTTACATAGCTAGATCGCTTATTTTGTCAGCTACTGCGGCTATTTATTCAAATTATCCTCGCTTAAAGCGGCTAAAATAGTCTGCATGTTATATGGCAGCCTCGTGAGCCATAACGAGCGTAAAAGTGCTTCTCCTACGCTATCTCCAGTTAACGAACGCATGCGATTTAGTAATTGGGAGGGTCTTTGGTCACAGAGTTCTATTCCCTGCAATAAGGTTCGAATTCTAGATGCTTCGCTTTCGGAATGAACAGAAATCAGGCGTTTTTTTTAAAGCATCGTATTTTTCGGTAGTATGTGGTTTCTCTAAAATGTCGTGTTTCGAATTTAGTATATCGGGATCTAAGCATGAAACATTGAATTTTTTTAGATCGGACATTATATTCACCAGAAAAAACTGCGATTCCAACCTAATAAACCACAGGGAAGGGTTAGTTTTCCAGAAAGGTAGTATTTTTAGCAAAACGTGTGCAACCTGCGAAGGTGTATCTTCGGAGGGAGAATTTTGAGTAACGGAAAAATCATTAGATAAAGGCATGGTCAAAATTTAACCGAAAAATAATTATAAAGTATACAAATCAATAATAGGGAAATGCGTATAGTTTCGAATATCAAGATATATAAATGAGAAATACAATAAACAATAAAAATATTAGTTATGAAATATAGAAGAAGCAATGAATATACATATAATACAATATAGTAAATTAAATAATAAAACTCGGCACGAAAGGATTGATAAAATTGTGCAACGGAATTCAGCTCATGGTGGAAAATACGTACAAATAATAATTTATCTGAAAAAACTTTGCGTTTAAATAAATACACAATTTTTCCAAGAAATTGACCCCAGTGAATAACCAAAGAACACATAACGCTACGTTTAAGAAAACTATAGAAAGATCCTACCTGCATCCTAGAAGTTATGGATGATTACAAATCAGCACTGACATTACTTATTCTCATGGAACTGTAGATGTTAATCCAATGGAATTCACTCGTCGAAGTTATACAAGTCCCACGTGGCGCTGGAGTTACTTTCAAATCCAAGTATGCGTGTTCACATTTTGATCACCAGACATGGTGTGCAAGTTAATCATTTATTAAGTAATAGCACCATACATTGAAACTTAACTAATTTTTTTTTTTTTACTAAATTTTAAGAATTGCCAAAACGTGGCGAATACAAAATCTCTGAGATAGAACCGGTTTCTGAACTCATTCGCGCACATCATCGGGGAAAACGTGAACTGCTCTGTTGTTCCTCGTGCGCTATTGTTCCGAGGAGATTGGTGTTGCCATTGTTCAGATAGAAAGTTTTTCTAGCTTCTGCTACCAACTTCCGAGCAAAAGTGTTTCACCACAATACTCAGAAAGTCTTCTAATTTCCCAGAACGAAAGTTTTCATTTGTTACCGTGTGTATTAAAGGAGAATTTTGAGTTACTTCTAAAATTTTATCGGCTTTTTCAGAGCAAACGATAAGGGTTTGCTGAAATGGCAAACGGTGTAGGAAAAGTGATCTTAGGATTTCGACGCTAATGAAATAACCGGCGAGATCCTGCATAATAAATTTGAAGCTTTGTCTTTCAGAAACATTTTTAAATGTTTTGAAAACTGTGTAATTCAAAATTATTCGCTTTTTAATAGTTTCGAATTTATTGATAGCAGGCAGCTGCAGAATAATATCGGAGATTAATTCGTCGGTAATTATTTCAGAAACTACAAATTGTGATTCTAGCTGAGTAAACCACGCCCAAAGGGAGGTGCTTTAAATGCTACGCGAGCTACCTTCCAATAGAAGATGTACTTTCGGTAATTTTCTTTTATAAGTGAGTCAGAGAGCAAAAATCAAAATGCATACAGATCACTAATGCAAGTCCGCAGTTAAATTCAGGGAAAGATCATAGTGAATTATAATAGATTAAGAAAGTCTTATGTAAATACCTGAATATACTGAAAATTATCTTTTCTACGAACCGTGATGTTCTTTACGAAAAGCCAGTTGACACCATGCTTTCAAATTCAACTAGTGGATCACGTCCAAGGTGTCCTACTTTGGGTTTGAACGGTTGTTAAGCTCGGGATGGGAAAGTGAAAAACCAAACATGCTAATCTAAATTTATTACAAGTAACACAGATCAAATAAGCAGTTAACCGTCTGCTTCACATTTTCGCTTTTGCACAACATTTAGGCAGGCCGCAAACTCGGTAGACCATCCGATTAAGACACCGTCTTTATGGTATACAAACCCCGTCTTATGGAGGTCTTAATGTGACGTAGTTATGACGTTGTAATCTGACATCATGGATATTTTAAACCAATGAGAATTTGTTTACATTCTCATTGTTTACATTCCAGTTCCATTTCCGATTGCAATATTAAAAAAAATATTATTACCTCTATAAAGATTTTTAATTAACTCCTCCTCTTCAAATTTAAACTTGTAATAACTAGTACTCTCGATATCAACGCGGTATATTTTTCCTGCAGAAATTGAAATTAGCGATGTCACGCGGAAAGTTGCCAGATATTTCAAACCAGCTCGATATCCAGATTTGTCTCGCGCTCCGCCCATTTTTTGACGTAGTTAAGATATTTGTGACGTCATTTGGCCTCATGTGAATCTCGCAAGATCTTCGGCTTGTCTCTCGATACATGTCTCATGCGATCATCTACGAATTTGCGGCCTGCCTTATATACAATCACAGTTAATTATTCAAGCAATACTTGTTGCCACAAAATATTTTAACTAAAATTAAATACAAAGTTAATGGAGAATGCATGCCGACTCACCAGAATGCATGCTCTCAGTAAATAACGTAAAATTTAATAATATAAGAAATGTTTTTTAATTAATAAATATTATTAATCTAGTAATAAAATATTAATAATCTAGTACAATACTAGATTCTTTATACTTTGAAATCAAACTTTTTTTATGACAAAAATATAAGTAATTAAGCTGAGCTTGCTTTTAAAAACATTAATTTTTTTCATACTTCGTATTATTATCAAATTTAAAATGATATAATAATAGTTGAATTATTTCGGAATTTCTTATTAATCAAAAGCAAAATTAAGACTAAATTCAGGAAGAAGTTCATATTTCTCACGTATTCTCAATCTATGTTATTTAAACAAAAAATTATCCCTCTCAATTGAACCATCCTCACAGTTGGATATGTATCATAACTGCCTCATTTCCAATTTTTAGATTTGATTGTAAAAATAAAAATATTATAGGGAAATATACTTGTATTTAACACCAAATTAATATATATATCAATATTATGTAAATGTATGTCATTGAACACATATGTATACATATTATGTTAAATAATATTTATGGCTTCGTTAATGTACACTAGTTTCACTCAAACAAATGAATTTAAAATTGCAGCATTTGGGCAATTACTTTTTTATCAAAATTTTATTATCTTGATTTCAGCATCCTTAATTTAATAAAATTAAATTGAAGACTTTTTAATTTGAGATGAATATTTAACATTTGGTCCATCTGTTCATGGGGTTGAGGTTGATTCTTGTCAAAGAGCTGTATTATCAAAAGTAGTTTGGAGTTGGTTTAAACTGTATACCAGATTATAAGCGCATGTGATTGTAGAGCCATTATTTTTCATTTTTACAACTTTGAAGCATAAAAGAACGACAATTAAATCTCCTGTCCGATGATCGCCTGAAAGGTGAAAGAAATCCATGGTACAGCTGCCGTACCACATGTGTATACTGAGACATTCACTCTAATGATAAAACAGCCAGAAGGAAAAGGTTAAGAATGCTTCTACAAGAAAATGTGTTTATGTTTGAATAATCATAAAATGCTTTTTGATAATTATTTAATTTTAAGTAGTCTCACTATACATAGTAAAACCATACTTTAACTTTAAAAGCAATCCTTTTTAATAAGAAATTAGTTAACAAAATTAAGGAAAAAATAATTACATCTTAATGAATAAATGCATTTTACAATGACTACTTTCCCATCAATCTACGTCATTCTTGTGTGTTCAGTTAACAACTGAGCACAGGTACAGTTAAAATCCTCATTATGTTTTTATAATATATCCAAATTACATATGTATATACATAATTTTCTTTAATAATCATATACTATAAAGAAGTTAGTTTTTTTTTATTAGAAAATGTAATGAATCTACAATTTATTACTACTTAATTTATTTCTTTGAAATATAAGGGAATTTATTATTAAACATTAAAAAATCCTAATTTTTTTCAATAAAATCTTTTAAGGTGGATTTTTTTCGATAAAATCTTTTATGGAACGATTTTATACAATAACATCAGAAACAAATTTTCGGAATTAATCGTAGTCAGAAACAATTTTGGGGATGTGTGTGTCAAATGTTTAGTAAAATAATTTATATTCTGAATAAAGTTTATTTAGTAGAGTAATGTGGAGAGGTAAAGTTATTTAATCAAATGTACAATATACATATTCACGTGAACTAAGCTTATTAGTTAGAGAAATATTTTACAAAATGCAATTCAAAGATTAACATTTATGAAATCGATTTAAAAGAACCATAAAAGCCATGAATTATTAGCACATCCTTTAATTTAACATATTAAAATTCTTAGATTATTCGTTCTTTTGGAAATTTTATTTCTTTAGTTATCATGAAGTCAATTTAATTTCTATTATCAATCATATTTTATTATTGTTATATTATATAATTAGATTATATTAATTCTTATATAATGAGAATAAATCACATTTTTATTCTTTGCAAAACAGGAAAAATCTTGTGTTAAGAACTGCTTTTGTATAGAATATTTTGCTTTCTTTTGAACTTCTAGAAATGTGAGTATTCTATGAACTTCTGTTGCGGTATTTAAAAAACTTGACAATTTACCCAAATTAAGTTTTATATAAAGCTTAATTTGGGTAAACTGTCAAGAAAATTGATGCAGTAGACACAACGATAATATTTTGATTGCTTAAATTAACTTTTTATAAATCAAAATATATTTTAAACTGTCCTAATTATTTCTAAGGAAGGATATGAAAACAGTAGAACAATAAAAAAATCTTGTGTTCTACTGTTTTCATTTTTAAACACAACAATCTGTATCTTTAAATCAGAGATACAGATTGTTGCGTTTAAGATAAAATCCAAATTAAGCTTTATATAAAATTTAATTTGGGTAAATTGTCAAGTTTTTTAAATACCGCAACAGACATTCATAGAATACTGTAGTGTATCATTTTTTTTTAAATAAAATAATGTTTCTCTAACAAAATTTCAGAAATACATAAAAATGGTAAATAAAACAATCCTAAATGAATATCATTAGAGCTGTCAATTTTAAATTTTATTTTTTTAAAAATATGACCACAAAATTTCAAGAACAAAATTTATATTCAGTATTTGTGTTTGTTAAATAAAAAGCATAACTTAATACTTATAATAATTAAAAAAATTTTAAGTAATATAAATACTCTGATTTAAAAAGTATAATAATCATTTGTAACCTACATGACATAAAGGATTTGTAAAAATGCTTCTGGTATCTAAATACAATAAGTTTAAAAAACAACTCAAATTGTAATTTCCACATTTCCCTTTATGAATTTTTCCTTTAATGTTAGAAATCTGATTACAATATGTGTCATGAAATTTACGTTCATTACAGAATTCTTACTCAACATAGTCTTCCCTTTTTAAGCATTAAATGATTTTTGCAATCAGGTAAACAAATGAAATAAGACAGTATCTTGCTATTTGACAAACTGTCTTTTAAGCAGATCTTCTATCTTGCATCATTTTGAATCATTATTCTACTACATTCAACATTTATTTTATGTTATTTTTAAAAACTAATGTTATAATACTTTAAATCTAGTCAATATTCTTTGATATTTTCTTTTATTCATATTATTTGTATAATATAGTATAAGTTAACCTTAAGATAGCTTACAAAATATTCTTACTGCAAGGATATTTATAAGGCTACTACAAAAATTTCTGATCAAATCCTTTTTCTGTATGGGTATATCAGAGTCTATTTTAGTGATACATCATGATTTTTTTGAAAATAAAAATGTGGTACATATACAATTACCATTTTAAGAGCTGGTATCAAAGAGTATCATTATTAAAACTCATTAACAATTAGCTTAAAGGTCATAGCACCAAGTATATGAATTTTACTTTGAAAAAATCTATTAAAGAATCTCTTAAATTTTAATCTAAATGTGAACTGCTTAACAAAGTACAAATGAAAATTAGCATAACACACATTCCCTTTTCATCATTTTATTAAAAAATAAAGATTAATTTGTGTAATAACAAATGTTACTTTTTCAAAATTATAACAAAAAATAGAAGAAACCATAAAGGTTTATATTTTGGAACACCAATATAAACATAAATTGCATTGATGAATATTGTTCATTTTAATACAAAATTTGCAGCAAAAATGAAAGAAAAACAGTTCTCACAAATACAGTAAACTTATGAAAAACAAAGCAATTGATAATAAATTAAATAGAATACAAAAACAGTTACATTAAACAAGACAAGAAATGTAAATAAAGAGCTCATATGAAAATGTGTTATTCTAACATACAATTCTATGGATTTGCAAAAAAAATAAATAAATAAATAAAAAAATGCTTGAATTAAATAAGTGTTGTAACTGAATTGTATAAATTTATAACATAATATTTAGGACAAACATGCCAAAAATATCATGTACTTTTTATAATAATTTAAAATTAGAAAATATCATAATTAACAAATTTGATTACATAAGTAAAATTTATGTAACAGATTTTGCAAGACACATTGTGTTTGTGTTCACATTGATTGTTGCATAAGTTGAAAAATCAGTTAATATTTCAAAATATTTTTTAGAAGCACTAAATATTTAAATTTAAAAAATTCGATATATAAATATTAACACATGCCAAAAATATCATATATTCAGTATGAATAAAAATATAGGAATATTATCGCAGGTACTTTGTATGAGAATTGCTTTATATAATTTTAGGTTAAAAGATTCTTTTTTGTAAAAAATAGTTATCATTCTTAACTTAATTA
The DNA here is from genome assembly GCA_026290005.1 of Latrodectus geometricus. Lineage (NCBI taxonomy): Eukaryota > Metazoa > Arthropoda > Arachnida > Araneae > Theridiidae > Latrodectus > Latrodectus geometricus. The sequence goes on from JAPDSC010023266.1 coordinate 14,974, forward strand.
CTCACATTTAATTACTTACATTATAAACCTAAGTAATTAAAAAATACTTTTATTTAGTTTTCTTTGAGACCTAGTCACTAATTATTTGAAAAACCTATGATAATTGGAAAAATTGATGAGACAAGTATTTTATATGTTTAAACATAAACATAAGAAGTTTAAAAGTTTTCCACATTAAGTTACAAGCATATCTTTATCAAGAAAGTAAAACCGAACAAAATTACAAGACTTGTGTAATTAAACACAACAAAATGTTAACAAAATTAAAATAATCTGTATATAATTTGTAAAAATTGAATAAGAAAATTGTTTAACTTCAGTATTAAATTTTGTAATATAACTATTTCAATTCTATATGAGAAAGGAGTTTTATAAGACAAAACATAAAAAAACATGATCTTATTCTAAAATTATACTTTTTAATATAGTAGAATAAGAAATTACAAATTAATCCTTTGAAATACTGTAAATAGTTCTAAAATTTTAATAAATCAATAATCATAAGTTAATGTAAAAAAGTGAGGTATATGCCCTCATATTTAATAATTTGTACACAGAGAAAATACTGAATTGCTTAATGATGATATGATGATGATCAATGATTTTAATATACATTAATAGTACATACACATAAAATAGTTATATTTAAAAAAATTCAAATTTTGATAATTATGCAAATTTTCAATTTTGAATGAATCATCATTTATTACAAATGAAAAAAGTTTCTTTCTATATTTTTATATTTAAAATCTGCAAAATAAAAAAAAAAAACATTTAAATTTGTCTATTGTAACAACAGTTTAAAATGATCTAACAGATAAATTTTGAACAAAATCATTCCTTTGAAAAGAAAGTTAAAAGAGGGCGGAAAATGCTGCAAATGACAGGAACGCTCCAAGATCGACCTAGTAGTGCTTGTCTCTGGATATTTGAGAGAAACCCAGTATCAGTATAATGATCAGGAAAACCAAATATCCTAATAAATGGAGATTCTTTTTTATAGTAAATATGAAATATACTAGTTGTAGATACACAATAGATATAATTATGTAAAATAGTGACAAACGTTTATATAATCAGTAATTTAAAAATACATACAAAATTTTTTCTAAAACAATATATTTAAAGCATTAGTTTAAATACTAGATTTAAAAGTGGGTTTCCTAAAAGAATTGGGCAATGTGTGTGATCATATACCTATTGTACTTAACCATGAAAAGAAGATACATAAAACAAACCAATAGACAAAGAAAGTTCACAAAACAATAGTCTGTAGATCCTGAAAGTCAAGGACTTCAATTAAAAAAAGTCTAGGTGTTCAACTTTAAATTGTAGAAATATTTTTACACTCAAAAGACATTTAGTGGTGTTTCTCTTACATAGAGACATCCTCTGCAAGGAGGATCACTTATAACTTTTCTGATAAGGAAATGACTTTTGGGAATATAGTCTTATAAGAGTCTTTAACCCGTTACCGCTTAGTGATCTATTTATAGATCACCTCCCACTCAAATCGATATCTTTTAATCATTTCGTATTGCCATTTATTGGTTTCCTTACACATGTGGCTGCACCCCAAATGAGATTTGAAGCATTCTTTCCCAGAGCAGTCCAACAGCTAGCGTCTGATGTTCGCCATTTTGAAGCTTCAAAGTGCAGTTATCGATTTTGTATCCAACAGAAAAAAAATTAAAAATAATTATTTACTTTTTTTATGCGTTTTACATTTTCAATACCTCTTCAATTATTCTGACTTATTTATAATAGAAAAATAACTGTTTTTACTGTTAAAATTCAAGTTAAACATGCTGATCTATAAATAGATCGCTGGGCGTTAGTAGTAACTAATATAATTACTTTTCCTCGTTTCATTTCTTTCAAAATGTCTCAGCATAAAGTGTTTCACACCACAGAAGAAGCGTTAGAATGTTTGTTTTCTAAGGAAATATATCTGATATAACTGCTTTACCGTCTGGTATGGATGAGTTAACTCCTGAAACTCCAAAAGAACTCCTTGGAACATGAGTGGTGAAAAAAATGTTATAACCAGTAACTGATCCTAAAAGCCACATCATTGTTCTTGACAATGTTCAATTTTTATGATCTGCTGGTCGGATTAAAGATAAATGGATTCAAAGTCACATGCACAAATAGAAACAATGGAACAGCTTTTTGCCCTTTAACGCCTGATAAAATATCAGAAAGAAAAAAATCGTGATTCTTATGACTACTGTTTAGACGAAAAGAACGAAATAACTATAATTAAATGGAAGGACAACAAATGTGTAAAAACAGCGACAAAATTTAATTATATAGAGCATTTAAACCAATTTCAAGGCATCAAAAAGCTTTGAACAAAAAATTCCAAATTTTGCAACCTAATAATATTAAGCAGTATAATAAGAATATAGGTGCAGTCGACCAGCATGATTCTGAGAAAAACACACAATTTAGATCCATGGCAATAAATCTGTACTAGTCTTATCGACATGGCTACTATAAATACGTATATTCTCTTCAATTTATATTATTGTGAAAAGAAAAGTTTAAAAGACATCTAAAGATATATCACCGTTGCGTACCTTAAATGGGGAACAAATTCTAATTAAGGCATTGGAAGACCTTTGATGATATCATCAAGATCAAACGTAATAGAATCTGTCCGTTTAGATAGAAATGACCATGTTATAGGAAAAAGACAAAACTAAAGAAGATGCCAGTTTAAAAAAATGTAAGGGTAGATGTCTTACGTTTTGTACAAAATGTAGTGTAACTCTTTGTCTGAAATGTTTTCCATTATATCACACTTAACTTTACAACCTTTGGCTGTATAAAATTGTAATTAAGTAAGTTCAGATCAATAAAATAATATCTCTTTTAAATCTCATTAGTTGTTTTTAAATCCACTAAAGTTTCATTTCTCCCCCCTAAATTTGTAATATTTTAACTATAAAATCACAAGAAAGTTATTTGGTCTTTTACTATCATAAGCGCCCAACGATCTATCTATAGATCACCTATTATCTCAGCTGCTAATTACAGAAAATGAATAGAACTTCATAATTACTCTATTTATGATATAAGAAATGTAATTTAAAAATATTTTTAAAAAATTTCAATTTTAAAATAATTTGGGCGTTAATGGGTTAATGCTCTTCTATAGCAATTTCTATTGTATTTAACTGGTCCAGCTATTTTAAAAGGTCATAGGCGATATACAAACTTCGCATGTCTTTTATTACTAAAATTGAACTGGTTGAAACGCTGTTCTTTAAAGAAATCTTCTGAATTAGAATAAGCTCTCATCGATTGTCAGATTAAGGTTCAATGAAAGAAAGTTAACTCAGTCTTTGTCACCTCATCAGCATTTGAGGGTCTAAGCAATTATTTAACACTTGACACGCTTACAAATTGCTATGCAACTTTTTTGAACTCAAATTGAAAGAAATTTGTCTGATTTTCACTACTTTCATCTCTTTTATAATATTCAGTTTTTTGTGAGGATCTTTTGACCTCAATCTTATGAATTTATTCCCAGAAAATATTGAGCATATCATTATAAATGGTGTGCAGGACAGCTTAAGTTTCTACAACATCAGCTTCTGGTTGAGATGACTCAGAACTTTCATAAAAGTGGCAAAATTTTTGCTGAAAGAGTTTTGCATTCAAAAGCCATTTTTCACTGCTATTAGGAATTCAATAGTATCGAAAACCCTGAGTTCCCAACACTTCCAAAGATTCACTTATTGCTTTAGGATTTCTTTACCCACTAAACATATACACACAAAGGAAAATTAAGGCTCCCCTGATATCAATTGTGTACAATAAACTATTGACAGTTGATCATCTGTGGAGATCTAATTTATTTGAATAAGGATCTCTAATTAGATGATGCCATCATCCATTGTTGCCTTTATTGATAAGAAATCATCTTTAACAATTTATGTTTTAAGATTTTAACAGTTTCAGAAAAGGACTCAATCAGATTGTTCTCTCTGGGTTTCTTGAAGATACAGCTCAGGAGATAAAGTTAAATCTTAAAATCTTTTAGTTCTTCCTCCTTCATCAAAAACCCAACATTTGGGATTTGCTTTCTCCTGCACCTTTCAATTTCCTACTCCCTGACTTTGCATGTTCTGCCTAGTTAAGTTTGGTTAGCAATAAAAGGGGTACCAATCTTTCATTTTTTATACTTCTCACCCATTGATTGATCACATTATTATAAAGATATTAACAGTTATCACTTGCATAATCCCCAAGAATGCGATGAAAATATAAATAAAACAAAGTTTTGTTTTGTTTCTTGACGAGATCATTCACATTACTAGTACTATATTACCAATCATACATCAGCATGATATCAAACATATATTGTTGCAATTTTTTGATACTAATTCAATTGTTAAGCATAGTTTTCAACAATAAATGACTCTACAAGAATATTAAGGAATTCGCCTTAGATGTACATCCTTTATACTAACCATTTACATTCTATTGAAGCTAAAGAATGGATTTAACGTAATATACTTTTTTAAAATGACAAACATCTTCAAAATCAAAACTATTAACTTATTTAAAAAAAACTTTATATATATTGGTTTCTTATAAAGTTATAAAAAAGTTAGAAATACCAAGACTTGAAAGCAGAAATTACATTTTTTATGATTGAAGGATTAAATATTACAAGATTTTAAATTAATATCTGTTATTGCATAAAAGTTTCAAATTCTGAATCATAATTTGAACCCTCTTAATTTTTTGAATTTTTTTAATAAATTATTTTTCCATAGGAATTACTTATATTGAATTTAATTTTTTATATAATTAATTTTACAATTTGATTATTTACAATATACATTGAAATTAAAACCTTCTTTATTATTTAGCACATTTGACTGATTTGATATCTATTAAATGTCCCATTTTTTCAGATACTCCATCACTGTTGACATTTTCATTAAATATAAATATCATAAAATTGAGTATTTCTTTCAACCTAATTAAGTCATCGAATCTTCTTTCAAATTCTTCAAACAAAACAAGTAAGTATTAAGCGAAGTCTTCGAAGTCTCGGTTTGGATTATGGATGACTCCTCCTCCATGTTTTTGAAGTTTCTTAATTCACGTTTTCTAAATTGAGACGCATATCTTTTTATCATTTCGTTGAAAGTTTAAATCACACTCATCATGTCTGTTAAACATTTATTCTTTCCTTGCAGATTTAGGTTTAAGTCGTTCAGTTTTGCAGTGATATCGCAGAGAAAAGCTAGTTTCATGAGCCATTTCCCATCTTCCAATTGAGTAATGTGTTCTCCTTTTATTTGTAGAAAATTTCTTATTTCTGGTAACAGAATACGAAATCTTTTTAAAAAAAGCACCACGGCTTAGCCACCTCACGTCTGTGTGCAATAAGAGATCTCCGTACTCTGATTCAGTTTCTTCCAAAAGCGCCCGAAATTGTCGTCTCTGAAGACTTTTTGAACGAATTGAATTGACGATTTTAAAAGCAATTTGCATTATATCATTAAACTTTAGTGTTTTTGAACACAATACCTGTTGATGGATAATGCCATGATAGCTGGTAAAACTGGGAATTTCCTCATCATTATAGCATCAGGCAATAAAACCAGCTCGATTCCCGACCATTGCTGGAGCTCCATGTGTTGTAATCGAGACCAATTTATATATTGGAAATCCTGTCTTATCAATAAAGTTTTTAAATGAATTGCAGATATCTTGTCCCCTCGTTTGTTCTTTCAATGGAATTATAGTTAATAATTCTTTTGAAGTCATATCTTCGAAAACTATTCTCACAAAAAGGCCTAACTGTGCAATGTCACTAATATCTGTGGATTCATCAAATTTAAGTGATAGGAACTTACAAGCTTTTAAATCGTCATTTAATAAATTTTCCAAATTATTATTCATAGCTTCAGTCCGTCGCATCACAGTATTACGGGACAAAGAAATATTATTTATTGACGATATTATTTCAGATTTGTTTTTAAAATCGTGGAAAAGCACTTCTCTCACTTTAATGAAAGCTTCTTTTATCAATTCTCCATCTTCGAATGGTTTTTTTCGCTTTTTACAAACTTCTGTATTTTTAAACGACGCCAATGTTTCTGCTTTAGCTTTGGTGCCTGGTTTCATAAATACCAATTGCTGTAAATGTAAATTCGACTTTAATTCATGCACTTTAACTTTTCGAAGTTCACTGCCGATTTTAAAGTCTGTAGCGTATTTTAAGTGCATGGTTTTAAAATGTCTTTTGACGTTTGCTTTTTTTGGTAATGCCACGCTTGAGTTACATATGAGACAAACACATTTCTCCTTCAACATAACAAAAAAGAAATCATCTTCCCACTCATTGTGATAATGGTATGTTTTACTTCTCTTAGCATTGATGCCTGGCTGAGTCATTTGGGACGGGTTGTTGAAAAGCAAATTCAACAGTTTCGTATCAACAGTTTCGTATCAACAGTTTCGTATCAACAGTTTCGAACAACAGTTTCGAACAACAGTTCGAACATTCAACAGTTTTGAAACAAATTCGTATCAGTGAGGTACGAAGCGAGCAGATTCAAGCCTCGTAAGACGTTTAACTTAGAAGCGAAACTTCCAAGTTAATCTTCCAAGGCCAGAAGTGACGGGTAGATTAGCGACTCGGCGCGTCGCTATCATGCGCTGGCTACTGGATATAATCTAAGCATCCCACTTTGTCAAATTGTTTCGATTTAATTCCACTGTAAAACGAAAAATTCAGTGCCTTACTTTGCACAGTTTGTTTTAGGTTTTAAAGCAAAAAATGCAGTAAATTTTTATTTTAAATAATTCATTAATTCTATAACATAAGTCATAAATTGTTAATATCCGAGATCACTATCGGGATGGTCGCACGGTCTACCTAAAATGTCTTCGCGGTCGACCAGTCGACGTCTTGGCCATCCCTGGTATAGAGTGTCTCCAGCAAAAAAAGAAATCATGCAAAATGAAATTGATACTCTTAAATGAAGGAATTAGTGAGCCCTGTGAGTCTCCGTACGCAGCTCCTGTTGAGCTCATCTCTAAGCCAAATGGTGCTTATAGATTCTGTGTTGATTACAGAAAATTGAATGCCCTCACCAAGACAGATTCTTACCCTCTTCCACGCATAGATGATCTACTTCAAGAAGCTATACAAACTCGTTATATGTCGACCATCGACCTTAAAGCTGGTTATCACCAGGTAAATGTGGCTTCTGTGGACAGAGACAAAACTGCATTTATTTGTCCTTTCGGGACATATTGTTTCATACGAATGCCGTTTGGGTTGAAAAATGCCCCAGCGACCTTCCAAAGACTGATAGACAAATTCCGAAGTGGTCTTGGTGACATTTTTCTTCGTTCCTCTCTTGATGACATTATAGTGCTATCGGAGTCATTTCAAGAGCATTTAGAAAATTTAAGAAACATTTTTCAACGAATTAAATTATTCAAACTGAGAGCTAATAGAGAAAAATGCAATTTTGCATGTTCAAAAATTAAATATCTTGGACATTATATTACCGCTGAAGGTCTACAGGATGATCCCGCCAAAACTGATGCTATCCAGGATTTGCCTGAACCAAAGACTGTTAAGCAAGTGCAGTCTTTCCTGCAGACTTGTTCTTGGTACCGCAGGTTCATTCCGAACTTTTCCGAAATAGCCAGACCTCTCAGTATCCTAACCAAGAAGTCATCCTCTTGGTGCTGGAATGAAAAAGAGAAAGCCTCGTTCAATAAGTTAAAGACATTACTTATTTCACCCCCCGTCCTTAAGCAATGTGATCTGAGTAAACCATTCGTCTTGCGTACCAATGCCAGTGGGTACGCCCTAGTCGCTGTCCTACTCCAGGGAAAGACCCTGGAAGATCAACATCCCATTTAATATGCAAGCCGGCTACTAACAAGTGCTGAGCGAAATTACTCAACTATAGAGCCTGAAGCCCTTGCAGATGCTTAATCTGTGGGAAAATTCAGATGCTATATTGAAGGACAAGAAGTGACAGTTGCCACGGACCATCAGGAGGCTGGCTCATGTCTTTAAAGTCCCCATCAGGAAGACTTGCTCGTTGGGCTCTACAACTCCAAAAGTTCAACCTCCATATCGAGTACGTACCTGGCAAGAGCAACGTCGTAGCTGACATGTTATCTCGCCCTCCTTGCCATAAAGGAGATATTCCCTGCGAGATATGTGCTGAGACTGTTAGCAAACCCACTGTTGTGTCAGTAGATTTTCCTACCAAAAGTTCTAAAGAAATTAGAGACAGCCAACTTCAAGATGAAAATCTAAAGAAAATAATAATGTCTTGGAAGCAGTCAACCTGACTGAGGAATATAAAAACTGGATAGAAAAAGGCTTTTTGATGAACAGAGGTGTACTATACAAATATGCACATGATTCTGATGAGGTCCTTGTCATTCCAGAAAATGAGAAAGAGCGAATTCTCAAAATTCATCATGATGATCCTGCTGCAGGTCATTACGGTGTTGAAGGCACATTCGATAGAATTGCTAGACGGTACTACTGGACTGGTATGCGAAAGTACATCACCAATTATGTAAAAGATTGCATTGAATGTGTGCAATACAAGCCCTCTAACCAGAAACTGGCTGGTCTCCTCCAGACTCCAGTTCCATGCCAAATGTTTGAGACGTTATCTATTCATTTGTTCAGCCCTCTTCCAATTAGTCATGGAAAAAAATGGATATTTATAATCGAAGACGCGTTACTACGAAATGGGTCGAGCTAATTGCATTGAAAAATGCAACAGCAAAAGAATGTGCTATCTCCCTGATAGAAGAAATTTTTATGAGGTATGGAATACCACGCAGGATTATCAGTGATAACGGACCACAATTTGTTTCTGCTGTAATGCAGCAACTCTGTTATCTCATGGATATTCATCAGTCTTTAACACCGGTGTATCACCCTTAGGCAAATCCAGTTGAGAGGAAGAACTGCGATTTGAAACCTCGTCTGGCTATATTAGTAAACAACCGTCATGATACTTGGTCAGAAAATTCCCTGCAATACCTTTCGCACTAAACACTTTAAAGTGCAGTTCAACAGGAAAAACAGCTGCTTTTCTCAATTTCGGGAGAGAGCTTTGCACCCTTGATGATGTTACCAACGACTTTCGTCGTATCATCGAAAACGACAACTTTGTCGCTGAAATGAACCCTTATCTAAAAAGGCAGCAAAAATTCCCATTCGAAGCCAAAGAAATTTTTTTAGAACAGTAACATAAAAGTAAGACTTATACCGACAAGAGAAGGAGACCAGCTCCTATGTATAAATCAGGAGATTTAGTCTTGGTTACCAAACCAAATATAAGTAATAAAAGTGCTGGTATTACAGTAAAATTTTCGCCTAGCCGCGATGGACCATTTGTCATCGTCACACAAAAATCCCCTGTATCGTATTCTGTGGAAAACACAAATGCTCCAAATACACCAATAGGAGTATATCATACTTCTGCATTGACTCCCTTCCAAGGAAGTAAAACGTCACCCACTAAAGCTTTGCAAAGAAGAGATCCAGTAGCTCCCTTAAGAAAACGAGGAAGACCACAAAAATTAGATAATCAAATAATTCTGGCTCATTATCGGGACGACTTCAGAGCCAGAGGGGGAGTCTGTAATGGAACAACGACCTCTAGCCGGGAAAAAACGAACTGACAACTAATGTTGTAAGCTAGAACACTAGAGAGACTGCTGCTGCTCAAAGATGTCATTAAGAATTGTTTAGTTCTCAGGTTATGTTTGTTTTATATTATATAGTGTGTGTTTGTTATTTCTCTCTCTGTGGAATATAGATGTTGATAAATAATAAAAAGAATATTTAAAGCTAGCCGTTGTGAATTATTCCCTCACACTTACCCCACAGAAGGTGAAACTATGCATTTTAAGGCTTGCATTGAAAAGCTGATAAGGTTATAAGAGCACTTTACATGTTTACAGTTAATTAAAATTTTCACAATCATGCAGATGCAAGATAGAATATCAAAATTTATATAGGGTATATTTTCAAAATCATTTGAAAATATACCCTTTACAAATACATTTTTGATTTTTTGTCAAAAGCTTTAGTAGAAAGTATTATATTAAAGATAATAAATATTTATAGAAAGAAAGATTTTGAAGAAAAAGTAAAAAGATGACATTTACATCCTATATGCAAACTATCAAATAAAATGCAAAAATATATGGGGAATAAAATAAACCATTCATTATTTGTATAAAAAAAATTAATTTTACTTACGATTCATGAATTATAGTTAAATATAGACAGAATGTATTTAATGATTTATGTAACTTGTATTTAATATATACTAATCTTTTAAAAATTAGAAGGAATATCCAAAATTAAATTAATGATCAATGTATTTAGCATATATAAATATTTTGAGTAACTTCAAAATTCTTGTAAAATTATGTCCAGTAGAGTAATGTGATGAGTCCTTCGGAGGCAGAGATGGTTACATGATTTCCATATAAAACTCCACTTTATTTCTATTAATTTTAAATAAATCTCAACAGAAAA
>JAPDSC010023278.1:0-13088 GCA_026290005.1 Latrodectus geometricus
TTTTTTTTTTTTTTTTAATTCTGACATTTAATTATTTTACTTGAAGACTGCCAAGAGTGAAACATGACATGAATTACGTATGAGCAAAGGTTAATTTTATATTCATTTGGAGTTCGAGAAAATAAAATTTTAATATTTTAAGTATTTACAAAATTTTCAAGTTTGGCACAAATATAAGTATATAAAATATTTGATACAACTGTCAATATTTATATAAAAACGTATCATTTATCAGCATTTAAGAATACTGGAAATATCGTGTTAGTTTAAAAAACTTTAAATCCCATTCTGAAAATTAAGTTTTTAATATAGGCAGCATATTGTTTTCATAAGTTAAAATACAAAATTTTTTAATAGCAAATATATCTGAACCTATGGATGGAAGTTCCTGTGAAGCTTGGAATAGAGGGCGCTACTATCATGGAGATCTAGAAAACTTCCGGCACGAAACTTCCTGTTTACTGTTTATACATATATACATCTCCAAAAGAAACCTTAGGCCAAATTTTGTACTTATTTAATTGAAATGACTTTATATGATTTATATTTAAGAAATGTTTTCATTTTAATCGGGCGCAAAATATATTTGCTGAAATTTTTAAACAAATATATATAAAGTATATGAAATATTCTTTCATCCCCAAGTGATCCTAATGTTGCCAATACGAGCGATTTTCCACAAAATATGGCAACCCTACAAAATTACTTAAGTTAAAATTTAAAAAGTTTTAAAAAAATTGTGGGATTATTATGGGTTGCATTGATAATAAAAGATATGGTTTTAACGGCGAAAGTAAAAAAACTTTCAAAAGCGGTTATAAATACTTAAAAATATTTAAACGAAAATTTTTATCATTACATTGATTCCCAATGGGAAGTGAGAACACCGGAAGCATTTGAGATGACTTCCGGTTAACAGAGGTTTGTTTTTGTTTACATTGAAAACTCCATCCATATATTCTTAATAATTTATTCTCTATGATGAAACTGAGACATAATTCCTAAACTTGACTTCCTTTTAATCTTCTGATATCAATAAGTATTCTTTAGAATTTCCAATTTTATAATTATTAATATTACTTTAATAAAATTATTTAGGTAATAGTTAATAAGAATTAATTATGTAATCATTTTATTTGTTAAAAGTTTAAATAATTTTTTTATAATTTAATAACCAAAATTCCTCTGAAATTATATTAAAATTTTTACAAATATTAATTTACTGTTTGATATTTTCACAACCATAAAATGTATTTGTTTACTAAGTTCAAATATTTCCAGATTTATTAATCGAAGATAAATGATACAATTAGAAATTAATAATTTCTTAAAATATACTAGTTAAAATGAAGTCAAATGGTAAATGATAATTTCTTTATTCCAATAGCAGTTGGTGTATTCAATGAGTTGTACCCCAACAAAAATTCCTTAACAAGAGTGGAATATAACGTATTACATTCATCCACACCTGCAAATATGTTTTAAGGTTCAATAGAATTTAAATTAGTTTCTGTTATAAAAATTACTAATCCCTTTGGAGAATAATTTTAGTATGTATTTTATAAACACTTAAAAATTATAACATTAAAAAATATAAAAAAAAAGATTTAAATAATCATGCAGTTGTTTCATATGAATGTGAGCCAGAATGAAATATAAATTTTCTAAAATTTAGGAGACTATTGATTTCTATTGCTTTTGCATTTTTAAAAGTACATTTTGGGCTGTCTTTGTTGATGATTTTTAACGTTTAAAAAATAATTTTGGTTTTTAGATGATTTAGTTAAAATATTTATGACTGGATGTAAAGAGGCAAGCCAACCTTTAAAAGTTGCAGTTGTGTTCCTCTAGTCCTGACTTCTGGCTGCTGAATTTTTTATTAGGGTCTGACAGGGCCGGCGCTAGCAGCTTCGCCACCCTGGGCAAAGAGGTAAAATGCCGCCCCTTTATAACAGAAATTAAAAGAGATAACCTAAAGCCCCTATTACATTAGAGTTGCCGATATTTCATTTTGAGCAACTCCCATAGACTTAACATTACGTGACGTCACAGCTCGATTTTCGGCAACTCGAGCTCATCGTCCAATGAATGTTCGAGATTTCTATTAGGTTTGCTATAAGTAAATAGCTGTTTTACTAGATTTAATAACAGATCGCTTTTCTGGCTAACATTTTTAAGGTTGCCATATTTTACTCTGTAGGTGTCCAGATTTCATGATGAATTCTTATTTGGGAATTTAATTTGTAGCCAAAATTTGTTTACATTACGCCATCTTGCTATTGTTTCACTCAATTTTAGCGTTTGAAACTTCACGTTTAGAATGATCAAGAGCTAATCTTTGTCGACGTGAAAAGGAAAATATCTGGTTAAAAAATTTCTTAAAACTTTTGAGTTAATTTCCTAAATAAATAATATTATCAAGGCCTTAAATAAATAATATTATCTAGATCCTTTAAATTTTTAATTTCACAGACAAGTTTTTGATATAAAAAAATCACTAAAATTCCTTTGTTTCTAAAAGAATATTTTATTTTTAATTATCTTAATATTCCACTCAAAAAATTCAAGCCCAATTTGGATTTTTATTTCTCTTTATTTTTTTTTTTGGATTGTTTTATCAGTTAATTTTCTGGAATAATTTATAATTTAAATTTACATGACATCAGCATCTTTTACACTAGTATCGGATGGATTTAATGTTTATTTTTATAAAATTTTATTATATCATGAGTGATGATTAAGTACAAGTTAGATATTACTTCTGTTGTATTTTGTTTTTATAAATATTTATTTCCAGAATTATTGAAATCTTATAAATGAATGATAAACTTAGTGATCATTAAAAAAAACAATAATTTTGAAAATGATCATGTAAACATCTTAGAAAACTATAAACTGGGAAAATTCTGCAAGATAAATAAAATTTATTTTGAAAAATTTTACTACTGAAAGATTGTAAATTAAATGCTACTTTAATGAATTCATATAATTTTTAACTATTCATTTCCTACATAAAAATTGAAAGCTTTATCTCTAATATAGGTATTTTAACAGGTGAACAGCAAATAACTAAGCAGGAAATGAAAATTAGTAATAAAGAAAATAACACATATTAATAATTTGTGTTTTACATTAAACAATATAATAAAAGAAATTAGTAACTATATAAAAAAAAAATTTACACACCTTTATTTAGAAAAGATTTTGGAATTAAAAGAAAATTTATGCAAGTAAAACATCATAAGAAATATAAATTAAATAGCTGAGAATTTCTATATTGAAATTAATACTATTGCTACAAATAATTTTATTTGTTTTTAAAAATCTTCATGCTCAATTAAGTTTTATAATACTCACTATTCTAAAGTTATTTTGTAGAATTAAAATTTTAAAATTATTTGGTATTTTGAAATGATATTTATTTATAGTTTTAATAAAATTAAGAGATCACTCAAACAACACAGGTGAAAATTCTTATCACGTGTAAACACATCTTTATAACGATGATATTTTTAACATTAATTCGGACACTATTTCATCATACGTTCTTTGTTTTAATTTAGTAAATTTATATTGCGAATCTGAATCATCCCATATATGAGGCTTTACTCTTATCATTTCAATAAAATCAATTTCCATTTCTTTTGTCCATTCAACACAGATATTTGCCATTTTCAAGTATATATATTTATCACATGCACTCATTAACAATAAAGAAAACATGTTATTTCTTGGCATCTTATTGTTTCCGCTTGGCGAAAGTAAAAGACAACACCAGTTCCGTTGATCATCTATTGGCGATCGAATTGCTCGAGTTGCTGCTGCATGCACAAAAAAATTGCTCATTTTCGGCAATTCATAACGCCAATAACTTTCATTTGGCATAAAATTTGGCGAAAACTTGGCAATGATCAAATTTCAAATGCGCAGCTGTAAAAAATATCTGAAATATCATTGGACGACGTGTCCGAGTTGCCCAAAATCGAGCTGTGACGTCACGTAATGTTAAGTCTACGGGAGTTGCTCAAAATGAAATATCGGCAACTCTAATGTAATAGGGGCTTAAGTCCTTTCCACAATTAATGGTAAAATAAAACGAGTAAAAAAATTGCAATCATCAGCAATGTTGAAGTTTTGATTAGCAAAAAAATACTAATTTATTAATGTTTTTGGCACTAAATTAAAATTAGGGTTGCGCAGAAAAAAGCAAAGAGTCATTTCTGGTGCATTCTTATTCTAGCTGGAGGTCATTATTTTCAACAGTTCTTGTAGATTAAAAACCTTTATAATTGTAATTTTTGGTAATAAAATGTTGTTATATTATCAAAAATTTTGTTCTCCCTGTATCTTCGAAACAAATTTTTGCTATATGTTTAAAAAACACCCTGTATATATACAGGGTGTTAGGAGTTTGATTCCAAATATCTTAATGCATAAAAATATGATTCATTTTAAATAAAAAAAGTTTAGTATATCATGGATCAAAACTCTATTATTTTAGAAAGAGAAAATGTTTAAAAGTTTGAGAAATTTAATTTTAGGGCTAATTTGCCGCCCCCTAAAGTTGCCGCCCCGGGCAGGGGCCCGGCTTGCCCACCCCTAGCGCCGGCCCTGGGTCTGAAAATATTTAAGATTTTAAAAAAAAATCTCTCTATAAATGCTACCTTAAAAATGCCTGATAATAGACGACATTAGTTGTGACGTCATATTGTTTCCAAACATTTGCTGTTAAGCGTCATTTATCATTGAAACTGCCATAGACTTCGGTGATAGATTTTTAAATTGTTATTTTTGAAATTGATATTCATTATTTAAGGATAACGTGTTTGCTAAAACTTTTAACCTTTTGTTTGTTTAACCTTTGATTCTCGCCAAATTGTAGTCACAGTTCATCACCAAGCTGGGCAAAATCCAATCGTATTCTGGTTGCAACAGAACAATTTATTGTTCTGTGCCAACAAAAATCACCCATAAAATCAATAGCCAAACAAAAATCTCCAAGTTTGTCAAGAAGGCACTCTTAAATACAATATTAAACAAATGTTTACATTGTATTTGTTTGGAAACATGACGTCACACTAATGTCGTCAATTTTCCTAGTTGTCTCAACGCATTACAAATTGAATTGCATATAAAATTTTGCGGTGTTTTATTCGTTCATAAATTGATTCTTTTTCAATGAGTAAAATATATTTACCAAAGAAAATACATTAACAATTTCATAAATTAGTCCATAACACATGCCGCCCAATCCTGGCTCGGGCATGGATGTATTGGGTTGTTCTGAAAGTTGTTTCGTTTCATATGAAAATGAAAAACGTCTATCGAACAATTATTTTATTAAATTGTAGATTGTCAATACTAGTCCAATACCTTTTACCATCTTTGTGGTCGTAGCATGATTTCATACTCATAAAACGGTTAGTTTTCTTTAGAAAAAACTGATTCAGGTGGGAAAAACGAAATGACTTTCCGGCTCGGGCATGGATGTACTTTCTCTCTCTTTCTTGTCTTTGTCCTTTCTTTGTGCGTGAATGGTTGCCTACCCTATAAACGGGTATCTATGGCATGTGTGTACTGAAGAAGTCGGACTCCACACCAAACATGGTTCAGTTGGAAAAGTGGAGCAGCGCACCCCATATTGCCAGCCTGGCTGGCACACGACAACAACAACAACAGTCCATAACACAAGATAAGCGAAAATGTTTAGTTCATTCAAATGTTCTGAATAAAAATTAGTTTTTTACTCCGATGTTTGATTAAATTGCTGTAGTTTTTCACATAAAGGCTAATTTGATCGGGCCTGCAATTTTAAAAGAATCCCATGTCACCACAAACACCTATTCCCAAACAGATTCGTGTCCAAGACAAACTGAATTGCAGGTCAGAACACCCACCATTCATCTGCTAGTTAGCTTGTTAATCCAGATATTTCTAAACCATTTAAGTAAAATTAACTATAGTTACTATAAGAAATTTAATTAAATTCCTTCTCTGATGTGAATTTTAAGGCAGGCCGCAAATTCTTAGATGATCGCATGAGACATGTATCGAGAGACAAGCCGAAGATCTCGCGAAATTCACATGAGGCCAAATGACGTCACTAATATCTTAACTGCGTCAAAAAATGGGCGGAGTGCGAGACAAATCTGGATATCGAGCTGGTTTGAAATATCTGGCAACTTTCCGCAAGACATCGCTAATTTCAATTTCTGCAGGAAAAATATACCACGTTGATATCGAGAGTACTAGTTATTACAAGTTTAAATTTGAAGAGGAGGAGTTAATTAAAAATCTTTATAGAGGTAATAATATTTTTTTTTAATATTGCAATCGGAAATGGAACCGGAATGTAAACAAATTCTCATTGGTTTAAAATATCCATGACGTCAGATTACAACGTCATAACTACGTCACCTTAAGACCTCCATAAGACGGGATTTGTATAACATAAGACGGTGTCTCAATCGGATGGTCTACCGAGTTTGCGGCCTGCCTAAGAATTATTGAAATTTATTACCAAGCAAGTTTTTGTTCAAACGCTGAAAAATGTAAGACTGACAATTTTACGTTTGTTAATGATTTGATAATTTTTATATATAATGCATAAATCTAAGTAATGTAAAAATGATAGATTTCCTTACTACTTTTACACTTCACACAC
Source organism: Latrodectus geometricus (assembly GCA_026290005.1). NCBI lineage: Eukaryota > Metazoa > Arthropoda > Arachnida > Araneae > Theridiidae > Latrodectus > Latrodectus geometricus. The sequence goes on from JAPDSC010023278.1 coordinate 6,665, forward strand.
AGAATGTAGTTTCGAAAATCAAACATCTGTGGGTTTCAAATTTTATTTAAGAGGTGTATGATACAAATCAAAATTAAAAACTATTTCAGGGGTAGGAGTACTGAAATTTTTTTTTCAGGACAATATTTTCAAGAAATATCAGGACATATGTCAATAATTAAATAAAACCGATATTACTTTTACTTACTAATTTCTGTTTTATGAATATAACACATTTTAGAGAGGAGTATTCTATTTAATAAATTTTGAGTTTTTAATTTTTAATACAAAAATATGAAAAATGATATAGAAATTTATACTTTTTTATACTGAACATTTTTAAAAACTAATAAGTTACATGATAAATGCTTTATATTACGGTAAATTTATATGTATAACTAATGTTCCTTTTGAATTGGATGCATTAGCATTTAATTCCAATAATTTAATACTGCTCTTTTTCAACTAATCATTCACAGATGCAATCTCTGCATTAGCAGCAGATAGCATCATTTATCTAACTTTCACATCAATCATGATCATCACTAATAGCACATGCTATTTTTTATTTGCATCATCCAAAAGTTTTTGAGCTGCACACTTATTATCAAACAAATTTTTCTTTTTTTTCTCAAGTTCATTAATTTTTCTAACAAGTGCGATTTTTTAAACTTTTTTTCACAAGTACCTTTTATGTCTTCCTCCTCCTTTCTTTTCTTCTCTAATTGTGTTGCATCCTTTTATTTTTGCATATATGATGCATATTCTGCATGTGAGATTTTTTAATATAATGTATCATTTCTTTATATATGGAATGGAGGAAACAGAATTGCCATGCATTCCAAAAACATCATGACAAATGAGTAAACTTTGAACTGTTAATTCCTATAAAGCTCTCTCCTTTGTCACAACAGAATTGTTAGTCGAAAAAACTTTTTCTGGTTGGGAATTTACATTTAATAACGGCAGACATGCTTTAATAATAACTTTAGAAAGAGTAGGATATTTTATATAACCACCTGCATTTTTTTATGTTAAAAACTGCATTCCAACATTTACAGATATTTTGGTCATTATCATAATCATTCATAAGCAAATTCGCATCTTCATACATGTAATAATGATGAAGAGAATAATGATATTATTTCTGATCGGGTAGAGAGAGAGAAAGCCATAGTTATAGAAAAAGAAAGACAACGAGAAGTAGAAGAGAAACGAAGAGAACGTGAGCATGAAATTAAAATGCGTGAATTAGAATTAAAAGAAAAGAAAGAGGAGAGCAATTCGGAAATTACTATCGAATATGGACGGGATAAATTAGGAAACACTTTTCTAGGTTTTTTAAATATAATGAAAGGTGTAATTTTAGATCCCCCGGAACGAGCAGAAGAATGGCCCTTCTTTTTCCATCATGCAGAAAAAATGTTCAAGCTTTATGAGGTACCCGAGCAGTATGAAGGGAAAATTATTTTACAGTGTTTAAAGGGTCGTGCTAAGGGATTAAATAATATGTTATCTGAAGAAGATTTAGATCAGTATGATAAAATTAAAAGTTTCATTTTAAGAGAAAATAGAATAACTCCCTTACAACACAAGAAGAATTTTGATTCTTGTTATAAATTGCACAATGAAAGTTATGCTCAGTATGCTTCCCGTGTCGAAGCTGCATTAGAACTATATTTAAAATCAAGAGACGTAGAAACATTATCTAAACTTAAAGAACTTCTTGTAGCTGATAAAATAAAAGAGACTTTGCCTACTTATGTCAGGTCCCAAATATTTTTGAAAGAGACAGAATTTTGGCTTCCAGTACCTGAATTGGTGAGGGAAATTGATAATTTCTTAGTTTCGATACCAAAAAGTTTCGCAAGTAATTCTCACAATTATTCCAAATTTAATCCAGGCTCACATGGAACAAAACAGAACGAAATTATAAGGAAACCTTTTCCAGCTGAAACCAGAAGTAAAAGTTTTAGCGAAAAGAAGGAATATTACAGTTATCAAAAGAATCCAGAACCACGACCACAGAATCGTTTCGGAAGTAATACTGCGAGCTATGCTCCAGGTAAAAAGCTATTAAAGTGTTATAAATGTCAAGAAGAAGGTCATTTAAAGAAATTTTGCCCGCAGATGAATACAGTATCACAAGTTTCTAATAGGAGTGAAACTGAAGAAGTAAGCAAGAAAGGGCTAAATGAAATTTGCATTAAGATAGGTAATGCAAGTTTCGATGGGGAAATTCCAATCAGTGAAAAGGATGGTGAACTTCTTCGAGTTGATTTAAATATAGGAGATCATGCGTTTCAAGGGATCATTGATAGTGGTGCGGAAATTACAGTACTGCGGAAGTCAGTGGTACCAAAAGAAATGTTGCAGTCAAGTGGGAAAATTTACTTGAGGCCTGCAATTGGATCTCCGGTTGAAGGAAAGCTTGTTTCTGTTCCACTTAGTCTTTGGTCAGCAGATGATGATATCAGGCCGTATATCATGGTGCATGCTGCAGTTGTGGAAGGATTACACGAGCAAGCTTTGATCACTCCTAGAGTTTTCAGTTTATTAAAGGAACAAAGAAGAAAATATCTGGGAGAAGAAATCAATAATATCCACGGGAAAGATAAAGTTTTGAAGAACACTTTCAATGTGGAGGGAAGGAAAACAGAAGCTTATATAGAAGCAAATCAAGAAACAGTGGAAATAGAAAATTCTGGAATAGATGTTTCAACTACTCCAGTGGAAGGTAACGTGCTAAATGAAGAAATAATCACTGTTACAGATGAAGAAAATAACTGTCCAAGTTCGCAAGCAAAGATATTAAGAAATGAATAGTTGTCCTGTACTACATTAAGTCGTTGTTTTGAAGAGGCCAGGCAGCGGAAGAACAATTACTGGTTAGAATCAGATTTATTGTGCCACACAGGCAATGTGGGAGGACAGAAATATGTACAGCTTGTTGTTCCAGAATGCAGAAGGAAAGACATTTTAAAATTAGCTCACGAAACACCAACAGGAGGACATTTGGCTGCCAGGAAAACCAAAGAAAGAATTGCAATGTCTTTTTGGTGGGAAGGTATGCCAAGAGACGTAAAACGTAGGTGTGAATCTTGTCACGATTGTCAACTGAGGAGGAAAAGCCAAGTGAAAGACAGAGAACCTATAGAAGCTGTCGGTAGACCAGAATTACCCTTCCAAGTAGTGAATGCTGATATTTTAGGGCCTATTGAACCTAAGTCTTCTAGGGGACATCAGTATGTGTTGTGTGTTATGGATCAGCACAGTCGATGGCCAGAAGCAATTCCTCTCAAATCTTTGACTGCAAAAGCGACTTGTGATGCTTTTATGGAAATTTTTATGAGGACGGGTATTCCTCGAATCATTGCTATGGATAATGGAACCAATTTTGCTGCCAAGTTAACTCAAGAATTTCTTAAAAGATTAGGAACTGTACCTAAGTTCTCTACTCCAGGTTACCCACAGAGTAACGGATTGATAGAAAGATGGATTGGCACAATGAAGTCAATGTTACATCATGCTATAAGATCGCAAGGTAGAGGATGGGACAAGCAGTTGCCTTTTATCTTGTGGGCATATCATGAAGTGCCAAATGCTACAACTGGGGTCTCACCATACTTATTAGTTCATGGACGACCTCCAGTAGGACCTTTAGCTATTTTAAAATCCACATGGGAAGATGAAGTTGTTCTCCCTCAAGGTATTGGGGAATCAATCACTGATTATCTTCAAAAGATTCGAAATCGGTTGCAGAATGCTGTGGAATACGCCGATGAGCATACCAAAAGTCAGTAAGAAAAATAAGTACATTATCATAATTTAAGATCCAAATCAAAAGAATTATGTGTTGGAGATGAAGTTATCGTATTAATTCCAGACTCTACTAACAAACTTTGTTCCAGATGGAAAGGTCCAGGTGAAATTGTAGAACGAAAATCCCCACACTCCTATATTGTAAAATTACCTGATGGAAACATCCGTCACCTGCATCAGAATAAACTAAGGAATTATATCCAGCCGATTAATACCGTGGGCATAATTTATGAAGCAGATAAAGATTTTGGTGAAGTTCAACCTGTACCATTAGGAGGTCGTGGAGAAATAAAGGAGACATGGAAACAACTAGAAGAAAAGACTGAATGGTCAAATTTATCTCCGAAACAAAAGACCCAGCTGTTAGCAGTTCTAAAGGACTACAGGGTTGTATTTAATGGTGAATTGAAACGAGCTAAGGTGCAACCTCACAAAATAATCTTAAAACCTGGAATTGAAAGGAAGCAGCCACATATATACAGAATACCAGAATCGTTAAAACCTCAAGTGGAAAATCAAATAAGGGAACTATTAGACAAGGATTTGATAGAACCATCTACTGCAGAGATTATTTATCCTCTTGTATGCGTCTCAAAGAAAGATGGAACAATTCGATTATGTGTGGATTATCGAGGACTAAATTCTGAGTCTAAAATATCTCCATTTCCAATGCAAAATTCAGAGGAATTACGATTCAAAGCTGGTGCTGCAAAGTATTTAACAACTCTAGATATCCTCAAGGGTTATTGGGAAATTCCATTGGATCAAGATAGTCGAGAGCTAACAAGTTTTGTTTCGCCTAAGGGACAGTATCAATGGAAAGTAATGCCATTTGGACTGGCTGGTGCTCCAGCTACTTTTCAGAAAATTATGAACCAAATTCTAAGACCTCATAGTGATTTTGTCGAAAGTTTCCTGGATGATATCATAATTTATTCATCGAGTTGGGATGAACATTTGAATCATATAAGGGTAGTCTTGGAAACCTTGGAAAAATGCAATTTTACCGCAAATTTAGCGAAGTGTACATTTGCACGATCAAAGGTTAAATATGTGGGTCATGTGGTTGGATCCGGAGAACATGGACCCGATCCTGATAAAATTGCAGCATTCAAAAACTTAAAGTCACCAAGAACCAAGAAAGCTTTAAGATCGATATTTGGACTGTTCAACTATTATAGGGAATATGTGCCTCATTATGCAAACATTGCTAAGCCATTAACAGACTTGACCAAAAAGTCGCTACCAAATGATATCCCTTGGTCTGAAGAGGCAGAAAAAGCTTTTATTTCATTGAAAGAGTTTGTGTGCTGTCACTACACTATCAACACCTGATTTAAATCAGCAATTTGAACTCCACACAGATGCTTCAGTTACTGGAATTGGAGCATGTTTAATGCAAAGAAACACGGATGGAAGTCCTAAACCTATAACCTTCGCCAGTCAGAAACTAACCCCAGCGCAGACTAAATGGAGTATTATCGAGAGAGAAGCATATGCAGTGATCTGGGCCTTAGGCAAGTTTGAAGCATGGACTTACGGAACTGCCATAAAGTTATTCACAGATCACAATCCTCTGAAATATCTTACGGAAAGCATCCCGAAGAATGCTAGATTACAAAGATGGTCATTGGCTCTCTCTCGCTATCAGGTCACAATAGCTCATAAATCCGGTAATAATAATGTTATCGCAGATGCCTTATCAAGGGTTTATGAGGGTGATTAAATATATATATATATAAATTTCATTAAGAATATGGTAAGGTAGAAAAAATATTTCAAAGTATAATATTTATATTTAACCTTACATAATTCTATGTTATTTCTATTTTGTTTATTAGTATCTATTAATTATCATTTACATGGGTATGTGCATGTGAATGATGTTTGGGTATATGTGATTTTTTTTTTACTTAACATGAAATACTGTTGTGCAACAAATATATTGTATATTTCTTATTAAATTGTTTTTTTTTTCTTAATGATTCTAGCAGTAGTTGAATATAGGTTAATTGTAAGCTCAAGCATGTGAGCAAATGGGTAAGCATTTACATTTAGAATTTTGATTTATTTGGCTCTTAATGAAATGGTGAGGAAAGGTAAGAGAAACATTTTAAAGAAAACGTTATTGTGAACAATTATTTTTTTTCCTCGGTTCTTTGTAGTTTCCATATGCGGGACAAGGTCCAGGAATGGAAACTGGAGGGAAGGTGTGAAAGTCAGACTGTTAGCTGGAAGAGAACTTTTGATTTAGTTTTCTGCCAGGAATATAGAGACACTAAGACGGGGACGAGAGAGTCGTGTCGGAGTAAAGAGAACGGTGTGGTTGGTTCTTTTTCTTGAGGATAGCGGAAGTCCGCTCCCGGTCGTTGTAAAACAAAATGTCTGAATTCATTGTTTATGTGTGTTAATGTGTAATAAATGTTTCGTGTCCCAATAATTTGTTTTGTGTTATTCAACCATCCTGGAGACGACAGGATCGTGAGAAATTCACAATATCAATATTTCTAATTTCTAGTGTGTTGTGTGTATTTATATTGTATAGAAAAATGCAACAAGAGAAATATAGCTTTTATTTCAGATATACAAACAAAAAGTTACATAAAAATTACATACAAATTTG
>JAPDSC010023291.1:7878-19851 GCA_026290005.1 Latrodectus geometricus
AATTCCTTGAGTCTTATCTAATCGAAAGATTTGTCAATTTGAAGCAAACCAATTTTAGCTTTTCATTCCTTGTCTCTGAAAAAATGAAATGATAATTGTTATACTGAGACATAAGTTGAAAAATCAGATTTTGCAAAGCCTGTCTAATATTCATCACTTACACTGTTTAAATGTTGGCATTAAAGTGTGAAATCTGTTATTTCGTAGAGGTATTTTATGACAAGTTAGTTAAAGTACATAAAATGATTGATCTCAATGATTTAATTAGTCATTCTATAAAACAATGATTCCTCGTTTGTTTATTAAAAAAAAACTTGAAAGTTCATTGTATCTATTTTTAGTTAGTTTTGAATTGTTTCCAGCTGCTTTCCGCTTGATTTAGAATTCAACCAATAAGAAATTGCATAGTCCGCTTTCCTAACCCGCAATTGGGATTTTAGCTATTTAGGATAATTGAATTTAAAAAAAATAATGAAATTGTTTATTTTTCAAGTTTACAATCTATTATTAGGTATTTCATGGAATATCTAAGCAAATTATCAAACTTTCCATGTTATATACCTAGCTGATTTCTCTAGTTAAATGATGAAACACTTGGTTTTATTCTGCGAAATAACTTCATTACACACTTCAACGGTAACATGTTATCGAACGAGGCCCTTACAATGTCGGAACACGTCCATCAAAGCTGGAGGCTCAAGTCCAGTCATAGTTGAAGAAAATGAAACTCCGTTTCTGCTATTGTCACAAGTGGTTCGAATGGAATTTCTCTTCCTCTTGCTATTAACTATGCTTGGCAACGCCAAGCCCGCACATCAGAGATTAGGCAAATGAAATCAGAGAGAGAGCGTCTTCCGTTTTTGAATAGAGCACCCTCATACCAAGGTGGTAGTACGACTTTTGGCTCATAGATGGCAGCACCATCTGAATCTTCTAATTTAGAGATTGAAACCAGAGAAGACCCATAGCCTGGCTCCAACCACCCCCAGAGGTATTAATTTGGAATGGGAACATGGATCACATTACGATCCGGCATATTTTACCTGCCCCATTCACCATTAGTGAAGACGACGATCTTCGGCTAATCCGGGATTCGAACTCACCACCTTTTGGTAACAAGAACGTCACTCTAACCAACCAGGCCACCACGACTTTCTTTCCCTCTTGGTAATCCTATGCCGTAGCAATTTTCCTTAGAATATAGTTCATACATTTAAGTTGCTTGTGAAATATTATTCAAAAGATATCTCTAAAAATGTAAGATTGTGCTTTATTTATTGTAGATGGAAAGGTAAATCTAATGTTTTATTATAAATTGTTGATTACTAATCGAGATACTTGCCAAAAAGTTTCTTTTTTGTGAACATGGGTTTTGTATGGACTCCACTGACAGGCAGTGGCTGCGTGGAGCGGGGATGGGCAGCTGCTACGGGGCGATGCGGTGCCAGTCAGCTTTAGGAATGTTTTACTCCCATCCGGATCACTCGAATCCCAGGAAGGCCTTCGCCTGCCACAGCATGGCCGAAAAGTCCGGCAGCCTCCTGTCTACAGGTAATTCCAGCCATCACATCAATAGATCACGTGCTGCATTCTTCAGATAAAAAATACCGATGCTAATTTTTTTCATTATTAGCCTTTTAGTTTCTAAAGTTTTTAAGCAATGTCAGATTGTTGTGATTTATACATATACTAGCTGTACCCGCCCGGCTTTGCCCGTGCATTTAGAAAATGCAGATAAGTGAATAGCGCAGGAATAGTAGTGTAGGACATGTAGACTGTCTCTCTCTCTCTTCCCCCCCCACACACACAACATTCCCCGTCGATAGAAAGGAACAATATATCCTAAATATTTTAAACGGAAAATTTTCCAAAAGATGGTCGCCAGAATTGTTTCTCAAAAGGAGCTGGTACAACCCCGGAATCAGCTATCGGCGAGCAGCGATCTCGAGAAGAAGTTTTATAAATAATTTTTTTAAAATTTTTCTAATTCAAAAATCGAAAATCGGGCTTCGAGGTCTGGTGGCCAGCCCCCTTGTGCTTCCGTGTAAAACATTCCAGGTCCCTGCGTGCGATAGATTTGGCTGGAGAGCTCGTTCAGACAAACGGACAGACACATTACACTTGCTTTTATTATTATAGATTAAAGATTATAATTTCCCTTACCGTTATTTTTGTTTAACAAAGGATTCAGTCTGAATTCATTAGAGTAAATATGTGTTCACCGGAAAGACAAGATTTGTTCTTTATGTGGAATCAGTCGGACGAGAGTCTTCGGTATTTAGAAGCAAAGACGATGTAGAAGACCACTTATACCTTACTTCCAGAAGTATCATTTCACTCAGAGGTCTTGCCCCCTTCAATAAAACGAAGAATCTTCGCGTAGGTCAGAATCCACAACCTTATTGTACGGAGAATGACCGAGCAAGCTACAATGACCTATGGTGGAAATGTGCTAAAGCTCTGATATAGATAATACCATTTCCTTGCCTCTGATTGTGTTGTTTGCAAATAACAATATCCTCAGTACTAAATATTAATCAGTACTGGGATCAGTATATCTAATATTATAGTAAATATTAGTATTAAGTCGTGTTTTGCAGGAGTCGGATACATTTTTAAATATGAAAGAAAATGTTTTCCGTTATAAAGTAAAATCTAACAAATATTATTTAGAAGATCTTTACATAATTTTTATTTATCTCTAATGCTCAGATCTCCATTATGTTCCGGTATTTTGGCTCAAGGCTCGAAAGTCATGGTACCTTTATAGAGACCCCGAAAATGGATGTATTTCGTCAGTTAGAATCAGGACTTACCACCTCCTTTCAAGGACATTCTCATCATGAACGCAGATCTTCGTTTGAGTCCTACTGTTTTCTGATAAAGAGAGTTTTAGAAGAATGTGAAATGCATGAGAACTTGATAAAATTTTTTTCATTCTAAGCTATGATCACCCATGAGGAAAAATGAAAATTATAGTGTTGATTAATAAAGCTATCTTTTGAAATTCAATTGAATGAATAGTATCATGCAGGAGAATACAAATTTATGTAATAATTCAATAATAAATATTGATTATCGAATAAGGCAAAAATAATAAAGCAAGAAATCTGTTGACTTATTTTCAAATGCTCCAATAAAGTCTGAGAAAAGCCTGTTATTACTAAAATCATATATTAATTAGTAAAACTCAATCATCTCAGCTCTAAAATTTAATAGAATAGTATCACTAATCATTACTAAACTGATTGATATGTTTTTTCGAAGGAGCCTTGGGTATACTGTATTTGTATGGAATCGGAACTCAAAAGAATGGTCAACTTGCCTACCAACATCTAAAAACGGCGGCGGACCGCGGGAATGCCTACACAAAAGGTCACCTGGCTGCATACTATTACAAGATGAAAATGTTCAGGCGGGCCACCAGCATGGCAAGAGAGTAAGTTTTGACTGCGACTCATAATTTTAACTCTGAGCTTCTTCGCTGTTTTCAATACAACGACCTCTGGTGATAGACTTCCGAAACTGTGAATTTTTGGTGCCACTCGAAATGATTTGTGGCTCATTTTTAGATTTAAAACATAATTTTAGTTACATGTTCCTCCGCAAAGCCTTTTTTTTTTTCGAGTAAAATGGAAAATGAATTGCTCGACAATTCTTTCATCGAATAATAGAAAATGTGTATTGCTGATAATCTGGTGTTGCATAAAATGATAGCATCATTACAAGCATAGCAAATTGAGCATAGAAAGAAAAAACATTTATTATGGAAAACATTCCATTCGAACTCCCTCATCACAATAAACAGAAATGAAAGTCGAAGTAAAAGAAAGCGATTATTTTTAGAAGATACTAGTAAAATTTATCGATTTTAATAGCTTTTAAGAAGAGGTTATACATATTTTACAAATAAAATGCATTTCTTTCGTTAATAATGAAATAACAGATGAATTATTTTTGAACTGCATACATTTTCCCTCTTGTTTTAAGTATTGCTTGTTTTTCACCTTACATTTGCTTCTTTGCCACCGTTCTTTTGATTTGTCTTTCTTATAACTTTTAGTTTAAAATATGTCGTTTAACTCAGTGTTTCTCAACCGCCGGTCCGCAATAAATATTTAACGGTCCGCGAAATATCCAGCTTTTATAGGCCGACCACCGATACAGTACCTACATTACAATAATAATAGTTTACAAGTTAAAAAAAATAATGTAATCTTTGATGAAAAATACAACAAACTGGCAACTATGTACCTAATCGCGTTTCATAAATTGCCATAGAATATCCCAATCTTCATGCAAAGGCGTTGAAGATTTTATTGCCTTTTTCCTCAACTTTGTTGTGTGAAACTACATTTTCGGCTATGACTGTTATTAAGACGAAATATAGAAATCGACTTGCTCTTGCCATTGCTTTACGTATTGCTGTAACTGGTTTAAAGCCTAGGATTGACAGTTTAGTCAGCAATAAAGACCAGCAGCAATCTCATTAATTTTAGTTTTTATATATCCTTTATTTTGGTAAATTATTTTTTGCTTATTTGGTATCTACTTATGTTGTTCACATTTCGATTCATTGTTGTTTTGGCTAATATATTAATTAAAAAAAAATTTTTTTTTTGATTAATTTTTGGTGCTTTTATTCTCGATGCAATATTATAAGTAAGTTGAATATACAAATGTAAATTATAACAAGCAAATCGCTTTAAAAATTATGTATGTCTTCATGATTTATCTTTATGAAAAATTGTGCATTGGGTCGAATTATTAATATTACCGGTCCTCGCGAACGTGCCGAAATATTTTACCGGTCCTTGGAGTAAATTCAGTTGAGAAACACTGGTTTAACTCATACCCTTTAGTTTCAATATGACGATATATAAACTTGGAGTTTTAAGTAAGCAACAGCTCAGATCAAAATAAAACACGAAATGACGTATAAAATCCTTCCATGGAAATGAATTTATTCAGAAAAGTAATTGGACAAAACTGAAGTACGTCAGCATTGTATCGTAAAACTTTTAGCATCATCTGTTATTTGTTTTAAAAAACATAAACGGTATTTCTTCCAAAATTTACAATTTTCTGATGAAGAATGTAACTTTTTCGGATTTTTCCATGGTGGTGATTATGTGCACAAATCTTCGTTGCGCAGTATCCGCGGATTGTATGCAGGGAAATATTTCTCTTAAAGATGCCTTGCATAGAAGGATTTCAGTACAATTTCTTCTCACAGATTTGAAAACAGTGTTGACAGTTAAATGAGCAAAGCAATGGAGCAAAATTTTGTGCCATCATTCAATCTGATCCTAAACACAAGGAACTCTCTTAATGAAAGAAATTTCCTGAGCATTCATTTTCAAAATTTCATGCTGCCCTCCTATTGCCTAAAATATTTTTCAGGAAATCCTTTTTGTGTAGCTATCATTCATTAAGTAGTGAAAATAATTAAAACATTTCACATACAATACTCCTTCTTCAATGCAGTCTGCTTACAATATAGTCGCATTCAATGCAATTTACTTATTTGGCCCTTGAAAAAAGCTATCATTGCTAAGAGCAGTGCTGAAGATTTCACAAAGATTGTCAGAGTAAAATAATTTTGTGAGCGACGTACATGTCATGCTGTCTTCACTTATGAGCAAAAATAATGTATTTAAGCAATGTTGGTAATACAGCTGAGTCGTGTTTTTAATAATCTGTCTACTCTGCCCAATGACTTACGCTTCCCGAAACATTGCTTGCTAAAACAATTTAATATCCTTAAGTAACTTTCAGGTCATTCTAGAATCATGAGTGATAATTTGAAAACAATTTTTACAGTTTACTTCAATCATTTTCGTCAATAAGAAGTTGATTCCAAGGCATGATTTTAGTAATAAGTCTTAAAAAGCAAATAGGGTTAGCATTTTACAAAAAATTCCTCATTCATTAATGCTTGCTACCACGTGGGTATGATTCTGTAAAGCGTTGTTCTCATTATCAGAAGGTAGCGAGTCCGATTCCCGATGTAATCCAAGATCCATTTCCATATTTCAATCTGATCCAGATTCGTTCATTAATAGTAGCTGGGGTACATGACTTGGTTTCAATGTCCTGCATGGGCAATGATATTTCATGACGCAACCGGTGGGAGGCGCTTCTAAATGAGAAAAGTTACTTTCGATAACAGGCTCACTGTATGAAAGAGTCTCTTATATATAAAAGTGTGAAATTCCGACCCTTGTAGAACTGAAAGCAGAAAACCCTAGTAGCAGAATATTAGCGTAAAAAAAAAAAAATTAAAGAAATTTCGCGCAAAAAAATTTTTTCACGTACTAATATTACGTTCCAGAACAGGGATCCTCTTTTAATCCAATAGGAATGGAACCCTTTTGTGGGATCAACATGAAGACTACAAGGAAAGCCATTCAAAAATGGGAAAAACAGGAGATGAACAAAGTTTGGCGTGATTCTCCTGGACAGAAACATGCAAAAAGCATGATTTTCAACTCATCTGAGAAAATTGCATCTGAAATTCTTAGACTCCCAAGATTGAAGACTCAAGCAATTGTAGGCTTCATTACTGGGCACTCTCATTTCAGGAAACACCTTTATACAATGGGGCTTTTTAAACAAGAACCAATTTGTAGGAAATGCCACGCAGGGGTAGAATCAACTCATCATATCCTATATGAGTGTGATGCTCTTGCCCTTACAAGATTCACTACTCTAGGTAAATTATATTCTAAAGAGTTACACCTAAACTCCATTGAGGGCCTATCAGACTTTATAAACAAAGTAGGTGACCCAAGACAATGGAACTAGGAAAAAATTGGTCTTGGAGCATGGTACAAAATGCAACAATGCAGAGGTGCCACATATCTGACAAGCTCAAGACAAGAAGAAGAAGAATATTACGTTCTCATGGTAATTTATGAATCTAAAAATGTTCAATCCAGAAGGTTTAGTATTGACCATAAAGTGGAATATTGTTACGCAATAGAGGATTTCTTTTTTTTCCATGCTCATCGGTCGAAATGTTTGCATTCAAACCAGAGGCTTAGTATAGAGCCTCTGGTTTATTAATAAAGGGGCAACGGAAGATTGGTTTCTTCTCCCACCCGTCCTTGACATGAGAGCTTTATAAACTTCCTTATTATGACGTGTGACATTAAAAGTCCTTCCAGAGCATGGGCAATAAACATGCACTTATTTTACAAAAGCCTTCAGCTGCATGTAATGCCAATCTATGCATACCATCAATATCTAACAACAACCTTAAGTATTAGGCTTCCAATCAGTCAATATATTACAACAGCTTGCCAATGAAGGAACCCAGAACAAATATTTCCAAAGGAAATACTTGAGAGTGCACATACAAAAATATCGGGTGGAATGAAAGATAATACAAAACTTATAAAAGTGAAAATATCTGAATATTAAAATATTATGCAATTAATATCTCAGCATGTCTCAATGTAATGGAAATGGACACGCAATCATCAATAAACGAGTTCATTTTGCATATTTGTTGAATGTGGCAGCCTCATTAGTTTAAGCCCCCAGATAGAATAGAAATTTCAATTGACTCGCTTTGCTCCAAATAAGTAACCTCAGCCAGGTTAGTTGCTGATCTTTGGTTCGCATGTATGCTGTTCCACTTAAAACTGTAATTTTCGGTCTAATTAGTCCGATGAAGCCGTTCTCATTATTGAAAGTTTGGAATCTTGGCTCCGGCCTTAAGAGGTAGTAAAATAAAGCATGCTCGTAATGTTATCTAAATGAAATAATTCCTCTTGATGTCTTTTTCTGTTTGGTCTCTACTTCCAGCTGATAGAGCCCAACTGCTGATCTATTGAGGTACAGAGAATCATGCTAATGCAGCAACATAAATGGAAGATCATGATACTCATTTTAAATCAAATCATAAAATTATTCAAGAGATAAAAAAAAAATAATTAAACGTAAAAAAACAGCTACACAAACCCAAAGAAATCAAACAAGTGATGGACATTAAAAAGTTCCTAAAATATTCTGAAAGAATACAAAGACCATGGATTATAAAAGCAAAGAAAAAATTAAAACATTGCTTAAATGTTAATGCATGGCCAAGCCCTTCAGAGAATTTGGTCCAGCTACTACAATAGCTTCAACAGGCAAGTCAGTCAGGACAAAGACTTTTAAAATACTTTTCAAAGGCCATCGGTGTTTCGCTACGCAGCTTGAGACTCATTGTAGCCTAGCAATAGAGTAAACAGCATAATGTCACGGATTTGATCCCAGGTGTTGTTGAACAGCGTGAAATGTATGTTGCATGTCTGCCTTTTGCATGTATCTTATCGAGGTGTCTGGCTAGCAATTTTTCCGGCTTCATTCTTACCGAGGGGTAAATATAATCTAGGAAAAATGTTCCCAGAAGAAAAATGGAAAGGAATATTCGACAAAAAATCATTTTTATTTTCCTATTCCTCTTTCTTATCAAAATAAAATTAATGAATTTCATTTTTTTATAAAGTGCTTAATGAAATGAATTTCATCTCAGTTAAAGAATGTGTTTCCGAAGACCCCCCGAAAATTATCTAATTGCAAAAAATACTTTATACATTTTCAAGACACGAATATTTGCTCAAAATTCTTTTCCAATAAATACTCTCGAGATTTAATTAATTTATAATAAAAAATATCCTCAGCTGTTTGAAGTAACTACGAGAATATATAGTATATCATTATTTTGCCTTGATACATCTAAAATATATGTTTTCTTAAAAAAGGAAAAGTTATTTCATATTAAATGACAAATACTTATTGCTTTCTTTACGAAAGATTTGCCTAAATGCAGTGTAAATCATTTCTCTTATTCAGTGCTTTAAATTGAATCAATGACGTCACAAGGTTTTTCTTACTAATAGAACTGACTAAGCTTCAAGGACTTTCAGAAATAAATCTGCAGCAACAGTGCCTATTGATGACTCCATTACTAAGTGGTAGTGCGTCATATTGCTTATAGACCCACCCTTGGCTGTTCAGCGCGCTAACCAGTGGAGACGAACCTTCTTCAATCTGATCCAGTGTAAAGTGGTCAAGAGCTGGACAGATGTTCGCCATTCATCTGTTCGTATCCTTAGAGGGTGCATTCTGGCGAAGCAACGACTTTTATTCTGTTTAAGTGAAACGGAAGGTAGTCGTGACCTGTTTTTAGACGAAAGTTGGCAACCTAGCGGGAGGCTGGGATCGATTGGCCGATTGTTGATTAGGTTTTCCAACCTCATTGATTATAGAAATTGGATATAATTCTAAAAAATTTACTACAATAGAAATTCACAAGATTTTGGGTAGAAGAGTTTAGAAGCATTAATTAAGTAGAAAAATAAGTTTAGCTTTAGTGATTATGCAATGAATATGCCAAGAGGAATCAACGGATTAAATGACACGAGCTTTAATGATCAAAATTTCCCGCATTGAATTAATAAAAATATTTAACAATTCTTTGTTTTAAAATAAATAAACAGGAAGGTCATAAAATTTACTTTCATACGGATTTTTAAGGCTAATTAAAATCCAGAACCTGATTGGTTCCCTTTATTGGAAGGTTGAATCCCAATTCATTCATAGCGGCTGGGGAAAATAGAATCACAATGTCTTGCATGTGAAATGATACCTCTGAGGACAGTGACGAAGATCCATGGTATAAAGCGTCCCACCATTTGTAGCACTGCAAAAATGGAAAAAGATCCTAGCACAGTCAGGGATTATTATAATAATAACATCTTTAATCTTAATAAGGAACTAAACGAATAGAGGCGCAGGGATTTCTTACAATAAAACTGAGCACGTGCTCAAATTAAAGAAAACACGTCATAATCATAAAAACGGACTTTAGTGTTGCCAAGCGGATGTTTTATTAGGATGTGGATGCTATAAAAGCCTTAACAGTTTTCCGTTATTAGATAAGCAGCATCGAATTACAGCTAAACGGTGAAATTGTAACTGTCACGCCAATTGTAATTGAAAATATTAAGCATTCTCAATAAATTTTAATACAACCTCAATGAAAGACATGCACTATAACTATTGGAATATCCCTTACTTTAGCGGATCATATTATTTGAATTTTATATTGTTAATGATAAAACAAAAGTTAGCATCCCAAACGGAGCTTTTGTTCCTCAAATTTTGCCCTTTTTGCTTTTCTTCAGTCTTTCCATTATACTTATTCAGACTTGTTCACTTGTAATCATTCCCCAGTCTTCCTGAATGATTCCGATGTGTTCCTTCAGGTTGGCGGAAAGATTTGGCGACTTGGCGGAGCATGGGGATGAGCACGTGGGGATAGGAGTCGCCATGGGCTGCTACTACCTAGCACTGTGCACTGATGGACCAAGAGCCAAAGAACTGATTGAGAAGGTGAGTGAAAAACTATTCCCAATTTTTCATGAATAGGCATACTGATGTTCAATCGAATCATGATGCAAGTTTATTTATATTCGTCATCATATTTTCCTCAATTTATGTTCCCATAATTAATGACAGCAATTCGATGTTTACAAACTAAGTTTAATCATTAAAAAAAAATCTGTATTTTGCTCTGCCATTTTTCTTGAATTTAGACAAAAGACAAATAGAAATAATTGAAATTAAATTGGAATCTGTAAAGTTTAAGAACATAATCTTGTTCGAAATAACGAATGTTCTTTTTAGTCAACATTTGTAGCTGAAGAAAACTTATCTCACATCTGAGTCAAAACAAAAGTAAAATTTTATCAACCTTTTACAGCTTTACCAGAGATAGCTTTTGTCATGGTTTTAATATAATTTCTTGGATATCGTTGCTGGTGGTTTTTGACAGTGATATTGTTGATAACATATATGAAAATTCTTACAGTGCATTTCATCCACAACCTTCCAAGGTGGGTAATGCTATAAAACGAACACAATTAATTTTGACAACATCAGTTAGCTTTACTAGTCATAACTTAGTCAACTTCACTTCCTTATTTCAGCAGCACATTTTTAGTTTATCGATAAATTGCAAAAATCATCATTCAGTCCTTTAATGAATTATTTACAATAAAGATTATTTTGGACCGCCATTTTTCATAAAGCAATAAAAATGCCTTTTTAAGTACAAAATATGCTTTAATTGAAAAAATAGGCATAGTTTTTTTTTTTTTTTTTTATCAAAAGAGGGAGGATATTGAATTTATTATTTTTGATTAAACATAATGTCATTCATGGAAAAGTTTTAGAATGTTTTTAAAAATTGCTATTTCCTGACATATGCTTTTTATACTGGAAAATGATATGAATATTCCGTAAAACACAGCTGAAAATACTTCAAATATTTCCAAGCAGAAAAATACGAAAATATTAATTCTTTATTTTTATATATTTTCAAATCAGATTTTGTATTATTTCTGAAAGATAATTAATTTCCTAAAAGTGCTGTAAAAAGGCTCTTCATAGTTAAGCGCCCATTCCCATGGATGCAGAAACTTTATATTCATTTATGCTAACAAGCATTTCTCTACATTTTTTCCAACGGAAAACAAAGATTGTTATTATACTCTTAATTTCTATTAACTTTAATTTAATAATCAAATATAAGTAAATCTGAGTATTTTAGAAATAAACAGCTTCATTATTAGAATCATAGCCATACAGAGCTACAAAAATTGATAAAATTAAAAATCTAATGAATAATCTATTGCTAATATTCATCAATGAAATGAAGAAAAATTGTTAAGCTTTCTCTAACGTAAGGCTTCTGACTTCATGAGAGCAATATCAAAAGTAATATAAACTTTTTCAAATACAGGGTGATTCAGCTCGTCGGTGACAAACTTTGAGGATCGATAGAGCACACCTAGACGAACATTTTTGAATAGGGAATGTAGGGTCCCTGACGCGATGGTAAGGCGTTAGGCGCTTTGAAAATTTGGGTGCCGAAATTCGAAACGTCATAAAAACTAGGGAAATGGTTAGATTTTCTTG
>JAPDSC010023291.1:32998-57594 GCA_026290005.1 Latrodectus geometricus
TATTGTTTTACTTTCCCTGTTGGCACCATTCCTTCTTATATCAACAAAATCGAAATTCTCGGTTAGTTTATGAAACTAATCGGAATTCTTTTCACATTTCATCGTGACTGACCATTTAATAAATTATTCATGAAATATAATGAGTTCTATCAGAGCAACTGCGTTACAACATCGAAAGGTGAACAGAACTGCTCTCAATGCTCGGAGGTGACGACGTTTCCTCATTGAAAGTTCCTTCAAAAAAGGATCCCCAATCAAATGAAGCGTCGCTAATAATGCATAAATTTAGTTTGAAAAAGAAATATTAACATAAACATGTTCGTTAAAAAATAATGCAAGTTTGGCAATTTGAAATCTTATACATACCATGACTAACATTAATAAATTATATATATATATATATATATATATATAAACAAAATTTCGATATATAATTTTGCATATTACAACACAAATAAATTATTTACATACATTAGAACAAAGTTAAACTACATACATAATTACTACATTTTTATTCAATTTATTTTGATGCATTCATAATAATGGATAAAAATAACTATTTGAATATACTGAAGTTTATTTTCAAAATGATTTTAGTTTTAAAAGGAAATAAAGATATTGGATACAATTTCTATTTCAAATTGCATTAAAAAGTAATTTTTTTAAGAATCATGAAAAGTTTGAAGTTTTTTTTTTTTTTTTTTTTTTTTTTTTTTTTTTTTTTTTTTTTTTTAGATAGAGCATTAATCACTATAGAGTCATTGATTTTTGTGCAATAATTTTTAAGGAATATATTTATGCATGATTTGACAATGAACAATTTTATTTCTTCATCAACATGTCCATTTTCACATTTTTCAAAAGGAAGGTAAATTTCAGATTCATTTAGAATCCTTCTAATTATTGAAAATGCATATGCTGTATGATTAGAACATTTAAGGAATTCCTTTTCATATTCAATAGATAACAGTTTACTTATAACTAAATAACAATAAATTATTATTGTTATTTAGTTATAAGTAAAGAAATTTGCTCCTTTACAAAATATAAAACATCTCTCTGCAATTTATTTACAGTATTTTCTGACAAAAAGGATAAAATATTATCAATTACGTCATAAATCTGTTTCATGATCTTCATAATTTTCATTTAATTTAATTTGCTTTTTATTTTGTAGTATATTGCTAAGATCAATAACATTACTAATATGAAATGGTAAAGAATATTTACTTTTTTTATGGGCACATTTTTAATAAAACCATTTATAGTCAAATTTTCAGCAATAACTACAGAAGCACACAAATTTGGATTACAATCAATAGTCAAAAACATAATATTACTTTTTTTATTGACTACACTCCAAAAATGCGGAATGTCTACATTTCTTCTAAATTCGCAAAATAATACTTTTGTTTGTATTCTAAATCACTCTTTTTACTTTGAGCAATTGCTTCACTCAGTTGTGTATTTTCAAATCTTTGTTGTTAAGTTGAAGGATCCTTTCGAAGACATATTTCGTTTGTTAAATAACTGGGGCCAGTGGTGTTGTCGAGCCGGAACGTCGTTCCGGTACTTCTTTTTTGAACGCGTTCCGGAACTAAAGATGGTTTCTGATAAAGAGAATTGGCTGACGTATTGAAAAAAAAATTAAAAAGAATTGCTGAATTTTTTTTCTCTAATTTTTGACGGATTTTTATATGTATTATTATAAACAAGGGTTTGAACCGAACCCGAACCAAAACAATGTAATAATAAGATTAATAAGTACTACTGTTAGCAAAATATTTTATGCACGCTACGTCAAAGTGTCGATTAAAAAGTGTTAGGCAGGCTGCACATTGAGGCAGCATGCCTCCAACGCGCACCTATCGCTTCCCGGCCGCGTTGCTGCCCGCGAGAGACATGTTGAAAAGTACCACATACTGAAAACTGAAGCGATGGCAGGAAGGTCTCACGCATGCGCAATATATATGAGCGGGTATCTTCCATTTCAGTGATTGCTTCAGAACTATGTGGCTAAAGCGTTGACGTTTTTATTAAATATTTAAAGTTTGGTGCCTCGCATTTGAAATATAAAATTATCTCAATAGGCACGATATAAAACTTAAGAAATTTGGGATTATTATTTCAAAACTCAACCGATTTCTATTGAATGTTATTCACTATGCTATAAAAACAAAGGCACATCTTTTTCAATCCAATTTATTAATATTGTAATATGATTAACACATCATTAAATTTATACTATTTTTTTATTTAAATTATGTCTATGGCTAAAATGGAGTGAAATACACGCACAAACTGGAATTTTTTCTTAATAAAAAATAGCTAAATATGCTAAAGTGATGAATTTCTTGTTTGGTGTAAAGTTACAACTGAAATTAAGTTTGATTTTTATGTAACATTTATTAAAAGGAAATTAGTTAATGAAATATACTTTCCAGTATTTATTTGGGAATAAGATTATAATAATCTTTTGCTATGACATGTTAATTTTAAAACTAAGCTAAATCATATACATTAAATACTAGTCAGAGAATAAGAGGTTTGTTAAAGTAGCAAAAATATTCTCTTTATAACAAACTGCTAATATTTACTCAAAACTATATAAAATGTCTTTTAAAAATACATCTGAAAATATATTAAAACCAATTAATCAAACTTATATCAAACAATAGCAAATCAAATAATAGCCCAAAAAATGCCGCCATCGTAGAAAGTTTTTTTTAAAAAAATATTCAGATAACTATCAAACACTATCGTGGAAGTAAATGGTATTAATCATTTTCACATATTCAAGACCGATCCTGGCGACAGGCGAAAATTGGGGGAAATCTCCCACCGTCGGCAAATTTGGGACACGAGATCTAAAAAAAAAAAAAAAAAAAAAAAAAAAAAAAAAAAAAAAAAAAAACGTCGCCTCTGGGATTATCATGGAAAATCACCTCCTCTCCCGTGGTTAAATTTGAGACATGAGACCGCACAGAGCGGCCCTGTCTATACAATTATATATACGCGTTCCGGTAAAAAAAAAAAAAAAAAAATTAGAAGAACACCAATGACTGGGGCATCCTTTGAAGATACACGGTAGAGCATTAGGATGTAATTTTGGATTTTGTAGGTTTACGATGATTTTTTTACCATTTTTCTCATCGAAAGCTTCACTAGCTCTTAATATATCAGTTGGTTTAAAATGCTGTTCACACACCTAGATGTAAAATTTAAATATAAGAAAGCTGATGTACATGAAATAAAGAAGTAAGTCTTCTTTACTAATTTCTATTTGATATGATCATTAGGATACATTTAGAAAATATTTCCAAAGAACTATGAGTTTAACAATTAATCGATTACTCATTCTCTTTTAATCCCAAACATTCTTTTATTATTGATAAATTGAAAAACAGATGAATGTTTTTCTACAAAAATTTAAATTTGAAAGATAGGATTTTAGGCATAACAAATTAAACAAAATTCCACAGGAATTTACTTTTTATTTGAAGTTTTTTATTATTAGTAATATTATCAAAATATTCAAAAATAAAATTCGAAAGAAATTGTTCTTCTGAAACAATAAATAAATAAAATTAATAAGAAAACTCACATACATGCAACAAAGAAATCTCAGTATTTTCTTTTCTAATAATAGATTATCGAAACAACAACATTAAGATCATTCTGAAATTAATTTCGAAATAGCTTAGAATTTAGTATTATTATAGTTCTCTTTTACCCCTACGCATTTTATTGTTATTAATATATAGAAAAATTAATAATTATTTTACTTTTCTATGAAAATTTAAATTTGAACGATATGAATTTAATGAGTAATAAATTTTAAAAAAAAAAATTCCATTGGAATTCACTATTGATTTCATTTGAAGTTTTCTATTACTGTTAATGTTATTAAAAAAAATCAAAATTAAAATAACAAGCTAAACATGATGCAAATGAAACAATAAATAAAATTAATTTACTTACCCTGGAATGTTTGGTCACTTCCATGTTTTCTCTTTGCATTAAGGGAATCCATTGGCATCTTAAACCTTCTTCATGTGGGAATCGAAATAGAGAAACTTTGGGTCCATTATCATAGTTGCCTTTACAAGCAGTTACACAACATTTATAAGGCATGTTCTTGAATATTGTACGGAATAAAAACAATATATTTTGAAGAATATGTCGAAAATGAGTGATTGGTTAATGGTAAACAACACAGTAACAAGTTTCTGTTCAATCGTCACTTAGAAGAAAGCCATAGCCTGCGTCACAGCCATTTGGTCACGTGGTAGTTAGGCTTTTTGCTATTAGAGGGTACTGATTGTATGCCATTTGAAATTGTTGGTATTGATTTAGTCGGGCAACTATTTCTGAAAGAAGGAGGAAAAGTTTGGATAGCACTGCTTACTTGTGCCATATACCATGCTATACATCTCGAACTTGTTAGTTCTCTCTCGTCTGATGCATTTTTCCTAGCATTTAGACGCGGCGGGCCACGAATAATTTATATTGACACTGGAACGAATTTTCATGCCGCATCTCCCAAAAATTAAATTGCAACAAAATATAAAATGTAACAAATTCTTTACAAAATACTTTGGAAGTTTAATCCTCCCCCCGCACCTTGGGTGGAAGCTGATGGGAAAGGTTGATTCGCACTGTAAAAGAATTGTTAAATCTTACTTTGGGAAAATCTGTGTTAACTTGTGTAGAATTGTATACTATTATTTGTCACTATGAATCTATAATTAGTTATAGACTACTAACTTATGTATCTGAAAATCAACAGGAATTGTTTCTTTTTACGCCTGCTATGTTTCATATCGAAAATCGGAATTCCGACGTTGAGGATATTGATCAAGTAAATGCGCAGAGTCTTATTAAACGTATAAAATATAGAAATAAACTTTTAAATGATTTGCGACAAAATTTTAGAAAGGAGTATTTGAGACAACTGGTTCAAAAACGGAATGATAAGAGATTTCGCCTTCACAAGGTAAGAGAAATTGTATTAATAGATGATAACAAAAAACTTTTGTTTTGGCCATTAGCAAAAATTATAGAATTAATTCCAGGTCGCGATGGTAAGATTAATACTGTAAGTTTTAAAACCCAACTTTTTTTCCAACTTAAACAACAACTTTTTTAAAACTCAAAAGTTTTGCGACTGATTCAGCGTATCTTCCTATTGGAGATACAGCAAATGAAGATAATGATTATACAAATAGGATATAGAATTACGAGAAACTTATTCCTGTTGGTGTTTTTCTTCTGGATATCAATTGAGATCTGATAATGTTATTTTGGAAAAATATACTTCGTCTGGCAGATGTGTGAAAACACCCAAGAGTCCAGATTCGTTCAATAATTATGATAGGAGATTGAGACTCAGTCTGAGTCTCAGGTGGGGGGAGGATGCTAGAAAATGAAAGGCTCATGCCTGGCCGCGCTGTTTGTCATTTCTCATTTTCTGTATTTTTGTAGTGAAGTAGAAATGCTGTAATAAAGATATGCTTCTGTTTTTGTCTCTGGAATCGCTTGATTTTTCCTTATTGAATCTGTTTTTGAAAATATTATTATTGTATCAAAATAACTCCAGCATCTAGTAGATTCAAAACCCATGGATTAGAATGTTGAAAGTATTTTGTTAAAAATACTTAGTTTCGATTCTGAAATTGCAATATAAGTGTTCTTTTAACTGTGCTTTCGATTATAATTTTTTTTTATTCTTTTAATCGTTTTTCTCCCATATCTTAGATTATTTTAAAGAAATACTTTATTCTATTTATATTTGCATTACACTCTTATTACGAGTTTATTCTGGGTACTATAATTTTAATTTGTTGGGACATAATCCAGGCAATTTTATTTGCCTAACCAGGGAGCTAATTATGTTCACTACATTACTGGTAAGTATTATTAGTGACTCTTTTTCATCTAAGAAAAAATCTGCAATTACATCGGTCATTATTTAAAAGAAAAAACAAAGTTTATTTTAAAAAAGGGAAAAACCACGTGATCAATTTCCTGCTGTTCTTCGTTTTTGCAAAAGATCGAATACTAACTATACTTCAGCTTTCTTGTTCAGTTGATTTAAAAATACCGTGGAATAAGTTGAATTGCTTTAAAATAGTTTTTAGTCTGTAGTTCTGAGCATTATAGCAGGGCCGGCGCTAGCAGCTTCGCCGCCCCGAGCAAAGAGATAAAATGCCGCCCCTTTATAACAAAAATTAAAAGAGATAACCTAAACCCTTTCCTCGAGTAATGGTAAAATAAAACGAGTAAAAAAGAATTGCAATCATCAGCAATGTTGAAGTTTTGATACATGTTTCAACAAATTAAGACACACGGTTAAAAATTCTATTATTGTGTCCCATTGATTAAATTATAAAAAAATTATTTCTTTAAGTTTTAAGCTATTTTTAAGTGGGAATTTCTTATGCTTGTGAGTTTTCTTACATTTCAAATATTTTGACATTTCAAATAGTTAAAAGTTTATTATTAATATATACAGGGTGTTTTTTAAACATACGCCAAAAATTCAAGGGTTTGTTCCCTGGACTATTCTAAGAATATTTTATCCTTTGATAATTTTTGTGAACCCGCTTTGTTTCGAAGATACAGGGCGAACATAGTTTTCGTCAAATCCATTTTGATAATTTAAAATCATTAAATTTCTTGCATTCTTATTCTAGCTGGAGGTCATTATTTTCAACAGTTCTTGTAGATTAAAAAACTTTACCTGTAATTTTTGGTAATAAAATGTTGTTATAATGTCAAAAATTTTGTTCGCTCTGTATCTTCGAAACAAATTTTCGCTTCTATGTTTAAAAAACATTCTTATATTTATGTATGTATCCTAACATCCAAAAAAAAGGGTGTTAGGGGTTTGATTCCAAATATCTTAATGCATAAAAATATGATTCATTTTAAACAAAAAAGTTTAGTACATCATGGGTCAAAACTCAATTATTTTACAAAGAGAAAACGTTTAAAAGTTTGAGAAATTTAATTTTAGGGCCAATTTGCCGCCCCCTAAGATTGCCGCCCCGGGCAGGGGCCCGGCTTGCCCATCCCTAGTGCCGGCCCTGATTATAGACGACATTAGTGTGACGTCATATCCACAACTGTTTCCAAACAAATACAATGTAAACATTTGTTTAACATTGTATTTAAGAGTGCCTTCTTGACAAACTTGGAGATTTTTGTTTGGCTATCGATTTTATGGGTGATTTTTGTTGGCACAGAACAATAAATTGTTCTGTTGCAACCAGAATACGATTGGATTTTTCCCAGCTTGGTGATTAACTGTGACTACAATTTGGCGAGAATCAAAGGTTAAGCAAACAAAAGGTTAAAAGTTTTAGCAAACACTTTATCCTTAAATAATGAATATCAATTTCAAAAATAACAATTTAAAAATCTATCACCGAAGTATATAGCAGTTTCAATGATAAATGGCGCTTAACAGCAAATGTTTGGAAACAATATGACGTCACATCTAATGTCATCTATTGTTTTAGAAATTTTGTTTTCCTTCAGTCACGAGTAAACATTCGAATCGAAAAAAAAAAATGAAAAGAATGCATTAGAATTTTTATTTTAAAAGTGTTTTCAAGAGCTAATCATAATATGAATGATTTGTAAAACAAATAATTTAAAAGCCACATTAATTAAGCATCGCCTCTATAATAATTATTTAAACTTAAATTTTTTTAATAAATCTATACATGACTTAACAGACTGAAGCCTTAAAACATTTAATAATGAAACAAAATTTTTAATTCTTTCCTTGTTTTTATTTATAGTTGTGTATGAGATTTTCGTCATTTTGTTTTATATGAAAAAATCACAGAATATTAGAAAAAGAGTCCAAGCATGCATTTTCCCAAACCTCCGATATTTTTACTTTTAGTTTGGCAATCATTATTTTGAAAAATGTAAACAAAAAGTTATGTTTATAAACTCCTATGTTAAAATTGTTTTTGATTAAGTTTCAGGATTTATACTTTAGTTTCTGCATTCCTTGGAATGCAACAGAATTAAATGTTAATCTGTATAAATTAAATATTTCAAACTACGCCATTCCAGGTTTCAATGGTGAAATTCTTGTCACATATTTAATTTTTTATTTTATGTATGGGATATTTTCAAAATAATTTTGTGTGTTTAACATTCGATAACAATTGATGTGATAAGACATGTTATATTCCGTGAATATTGATATGTTATGTGGTTATCCTGCCAGATTGAATTTGTCAATATGTATATTCTATATGATTATAGTATTTAGAAAATAAATTTAATTTAATGATCACTTACATGGGATTTTTTAATTTCTAAATCATATATTTTTGTGTATACATTAACATTTTATTACATACTGTGTTATTTGTGTTTCCAACTCAGTACGACTAATCTTAAATTTTAGATATTTTACTATGTTTCTGTATCCACAAACAAATGATATATTAAAATAATAAATTTCACAAAAATGCCGGGTAAAGTTTACTTTAGGGTACCACTTGATTTTTTAGCTATTTTTTGTCCCAATACGGGTGCTAAAACGCTATTAACAAAATGGCAACCCTAAAATTACCTTACTTAAATTACTAAAAATAACTTCGTTAACAGTTATTTCTTCGTTAACAAAAATAACTTCGTTAATTCTATCACAAGGAAATTTAGAACTTTGTTAAAATTCTAAATTTCCTTTTGATAGAATTTTCTTCATAATTATTATTTCTAATCTCAATGATGTAATAAAATTCCATATTCCCTGATAAAAATGGATATCTGCCAAAAAAATACCAAATTCAGAAATTGGAATGATAGATCATATGGCAACTCATCCATAAATTTTATCTTCACTTGCTATCTTTTTAACTGAAGGTGATTTTCCAGTCTGATAAACAAAGTACCTATTCTTTCATATTGGTTAAAATGAACTTTATGATCACAAGTTGCCAAAGAAATAAAAAAAAATGACCAAATATTGTAAAATTTGGTGATTTTATTTTTTTTCATTGCCAAATAAATTTACTAAGCAGTTAATTACTAAATATAGTTTGATGTGATTAACTGAAAATTATAGTGCCTTATGGATAATTATTAATGCTAAAGATGCCATATAATCCATCCAGTGCATTGGTATTTTTGAATTATGAAATCATTTTCTCCAAATCACCATGTAAAAATAGGCAATGAAATGTAAATTTTTAATAAATAATCCTTGTTGTGGATAACTGTGTCGCAAGCTCCTGTAATTCCTAAATATGGAAATATATAGCAAATAAAAAAAATATAGGGTAAAACCAAAAGTAATGAAATTACAAAAATGTAAGCTCAGTCACTATAAAGAATTCTGTTTAAGGTTAGATAAACATGTTATTTTGTTGCATGTTGACAATTTTGCATTCCAAGTGGTGAATGTGTTGTCTATTTTCTTAAGGCTCTTCAAAAAAGAAATTAACTGCCATATTTTAGAATTTGGTGACTTTTTTGGCAGATTTGCATTTTTATAGCAATTTGGGGCTTCTTATCACACGAAAAAAATTTAGAACCCTAAGGGTAGTCAACATTATGTTTTGGCTACCCTAGATTATATACATCATTGCAAGTCAATTTAGAACACTTTGTTTTAATTACACATTATCCTATCAAATCTTTCATGGACAATTCAAGTGTATTTTCTTTATTAAGAAAATTCCTAATTTCTCTTAATCCTAGTTATACCTTTTTTATGCTAATCAGATTTAGTTTACTCACTTAAGAAGAAACTATGAGGTAAAAATTATGTCAACTAGGCAGCATTTTTTAATTGCCAAAAGAAAATTTTAAAATGCACCAAAAGATTTTGTACGATACCTTTTTAATTACTATAAATAAATTTTAAATTTCCATTTCCAGTATGGAAATTTTTTTGTGATGTTTGATATCATTGTAATTCATGTGTTTTACTCTAAATGAAATCAAAATATAAATATAAGGGTAAGAATTTTATTCATTTTATTTTCAGTGTTAAAATTATATATAAATGTTTTAACTATTTCTATTGCCATCAAGACCTTCAAATTATATTTTGTTAAAAGTTTAAAATTAAATATTTATCTGCTCTGTTATATTTCCTTAGTATTTTATTAAATATGGTAATTCAATGTGTCTTTTTTATTTATTTTTTTTGTCAAGAATTTTTAATTTTTTTCCAGATTCATCTTAATTTTATGAATAATAATAATTTATGACCAAAAAAATAATCTTTAATTTTATAATGTAAAAATCTCAAAAATTTTGACTTTATAAAATTATATTTTATAATAAAATCTGTTGAAAAATATTCATTCCTTAAATACATGTCATTTGTTTGGAAAAACTGCATTTTTTTGTTCATTATTTTATTATTATGATACATTTTGTAAATTTATGTTATTAACAAGAATTTTATTTTAAAAAATCTGTGTTCATGTAATATAATTGCATTTTAAATTTCTGGCAGTTTATATTTTGTGCTTTCCGAAATTTCTTTTATGTATGATATTTTTAATCATTTCTTAATATATTTATCTTATTCTTATGTATCATTAGGACAACATTAAAAAAATACCACCATTATGTTTATGTTCAAGTCATCTACAGTTTGGAGGAAAAAAATCGCTAAGTGTCATTACCATGATTGTAATGCTCACTTTTACCTTCAACTCATATTCTTTCCTTAAGTCAAACCTACTTACATTCCTACTCTTTTATGCAGTTTATTATTATTTCTTGACACTGTGGCCTGATTGGTTCTCATTATCAAAAGATAGTGAATTCAAATCCCATTTTAACTGAAGATATGCTGTGTTTACTAAAGGTGGCCATTGTAGCAATGTCCATCAAGTGAAATGATATCTTTTGAGGTTGCAGATCAAGTAGGGTAGTGTTCTAGGACACTGCTTCTAAATTATGAAAACTCCCAACCAACAGCTTTTTCTAACTGGTGGAATCTAATCTGGCAAATTTTTTTATGTAACAACCTGTTACCAGTGCCAAATATACCAAATGGGTAGATTACTGTCCAGAATGGATTCTCATTTGATGAGTTTTGACATGTATGTCACTTAGCTGCAATTCTATGATATATTTCAGTATGCAATTTGTGTTTATAGTTCTAGTAATTCTTGCAGTCAATGCTCTGCATTTTGTTTCAATTTCCAAATTTATCTTTGGAAAGTTGTGAATTTGGTTTGTGAAAATGCTATTGCACTTGTGAATCAGATTTATTATTGTTAAATGTTTGATTTAAAAGTAAGTTGTCAGTTCAAAATTTAGATAATGGAAATACTGTTTTCTATCAAGATAATGAAACTTTACAGATCATAATCCAGTGGTCTTTATATTGCTCCAGTGTTTTAAAAATGCCACCCCTTAGATTTAACTCTTATAGAACATATTTGGAGGAAACTAATGTTCAAAATTTAAAAATGTGAAATCAAGACAAAAATTGATAAAAAAAAATATTGAAGAACATTGATGATAAAATAACCAAAAGTTGCAAATTTTTCAGCTTGATTTAGACATCTAAAGCTGCTGTAAATGTTAAAAAGTATTCTATCAAATACTTGTAAATTAAATATTACATTATTTATTCATTATTATATTAATCTTATTTTGTAAGTGTATGATTACTTTTGTACAAATTTTTTATTATATTTTTAATACATTTTATAAAAATAAAATTTACACTTTATCTGAAAATATCTAATATTTCTTTCTTAAAACAATCAATAAATGTCATTAAATAATAAGTATGTATTAACTTTTGCTTATATATAAAATGTGTATATGTTTTTTATTGCTCATAAAATTTTCTTATTTTTTTTTTTGTTTTGAAGTGGCTATCATTACAGCATCGTGACAAAAAAAGCTTTCAGAGAGAGAAAAGTAGCAGAACTTGCATTGTTTAGTCAATTCAGAATTGGCCATCAGTTGATTTGAACTTAATCAAAAACTCTCCTCTTTAGGCGATGACAACATATGCTGTTGCTAAAGTTTACTATTTTTCTTTTTATATGCAACTTTAATGATTATCATGATTTATATAAATGAATATCATGCTCTGTATTCATAATAATCATATATATATAATTGATTATTATAGTTACAGAGCTTAAATTATATAAATTATTTTTATTTGACATTAATTTTTTATTTATTTGTTGTGCTTAGTTATTTTTTATAGATTTTTAAGAAAATTAATGATTCACATTTATTTGCAATGTTATTT
The DNA here is from genome assembly GCA_026290005.1 of Latrodectus geometricus. Taxonomy (NCBI): domain Eukaryota; kingdom Metazoa; phylum Arthropoda; class Arachnida; order Araneae; family Theridiidae; genus Latrodectus; species Latrodectus geometricus. The sequence goes on from JAPDSC010023291.1 coordinate 45,264, forward strand.
TCAAATAAAAAATAAGAAAAAGCTCATTTATGCTTGTCAAGTTCTACTCAATCAAATAATAACTTTTAAATCCTCACATTATTCTATCTACTGTTACCAAAATATGTGACAGTGTTATAAACTACTACTTAAACCTATGTTTCTGCTCTCAGTTCTGTAAAAGCTAGTTTGTGTGACTTGGAAATTAAAATAATTTTCTAGATTGATCATTATGGTGACACGGGCATAAAACAGCCAAATATAACAAAATTAGGTGAATTTTTTTGCTAATATAAAGTAACTAAGGAGTATAGGTTGATATTGATAAGTAAGCTCAACTACAGTTAATAATTTTTTATTTACAAAATTCAGTTTAATTAAATTTTTTACTTAAATTTTTCTATTTATATTTTTAGAAAAATTTTATTGGGCCTTAATGTGATTATTGTAATTTTATATGCTGTAAGGTTTAATCATTTTCCCTCAATTTTTTACATAATTGTTATTGTTTAAAAAGAGCCCAGTTAAATTCTGTAGAATCTCTGACTGAATTTTGATGTCTACATTGTCTTGAGGTTTGGAGGGAGAATCGCAAGCATTATATTTACTTTTGTTATAAAGATTCATTTTTGTAAATTTTTCTGTTTTGCCATAAATGTAAAAATTTTAGACAAGTTAGCTTGCTTATGTGTAAATTATTTCATAGTAATGGTGTTATAACCGTTTTTAGGAAGTATAAAATGATTCTTTCCTGAAGATAGCATATTTTATAAAGAATCTTCGTTATAAAAAATAAATCCTGTTGAAAAAAATTACTTGTTCTCCTTGCTTTATAATTTGATTTTATCAGATATTAATTAAATTATTTTTGTCTTAAAACCCTGCTATTTATATATAAAAAAAAAAAACCCAATGAATGTTTTGAGGGTTTTTTTTTTTTTTTTTTTTTTTTTCATGATTATCAGTGCAATGGTTGTTTGGGACAGTGATTTTCACATTTTGACTTGTAGAAATTGATTGGCAATTGATCTAACTTGTTTCTGCAAATAAAAATAAATTCTTAATTGTAAATTATGTTCAGAAAATAGCTTTTATTTCCTCAATTTTATAATTTGTTATTTAAGGTTTTTAAGAATAATAGGTTATATCCTATATAAAATATATTTCATTTGTATGATTATTTACTGAGAATCAAGTTGAAGCAAATGTTATATGTATGAAATAAATTCTCAAATTCTAAAAATGTTCTTAAGAACATCTTGTACTGGATAATGAATTTAAAAGAAAGTTTATATTTTTCTAAGTATCAAAAGTAATAAATAACAATTTAGATCATATCCTAAAAGTATAATTATATGTTAAAAATATTCTGCTAAAATTTGCAATAAAATTTAAGCATATTTTTTTTAAATGAATTAGCAATTTATGTTTAAATTATTTTATCATTTTTAGTAACAGTAAAAATATTGAGACAAAATTCAAGAGTTGATTGTATGAGTAGTTTTGAAAAATGCTCTTAATGTTTTGAGAAAAATTTAGCAGATTAAAATGGAAATAGTTACATAAGACTCTTAGATCATTATCAAAATTAACAACCATATGGATTTTTAAAAAAATCTCATTTAAAATTACATAAATCTAATTAAAACATTAATTTAAGTCAACATAATGATACATTAGGAGGAATATATCACCATGAATTAAGTTTCAAATGTAATGAAAGAAAAATGCTTTGTGAAATTCAAATTTATAAGTTTTTAAAAGAAAATAATCTGTAAATTAAGACATAGGTCTAAATCAAGACATTAGCCCTTTAATTGGTCATTTTTTTAAACCAAAAATGTTCATGAGAAAGAATATATATATTATTTAACTCCAAACTTGATATGAAAGAAAAATTTTTTTTTTTAATTTTCATAAATAATGAAATTAACTATTTTTATTTATAAGTTTGGAGCACTAATGCTTCTACATTTTGCTTTTTGCAGAAGAAATCAACAATTACACGTTTTGGAGAAAAAAAGGATGTGTATGTAGAATGTCTCTCTTGCTTCAGTATTGATCAATTACAGACTTTAAAATTCCCTGTCAGTGTAAAAAATATATGCATCTCTTCTTAAGTATTTCTCCATAAAATTTACTTGATAATTTTTTTGCAATGTTTGATTGGATTTATTGTTTCACCTGTCTATTTTTTTTCCTATAATTTTTTTCTTCAGAGAATAATCAATTAACATTTTATAAAACTGTGTAACATGGGTATCAACATGTGTATTTATGGCTGAAATAACATTGAAATTAAACAAAGTATATGGAAAATATGGTTTAACCACATCAGTTTTGTTAAAATTTTTAGCAAAAATTAAATTTTTATCAAAGTTGAACTCTACATGAGTTACCTGAAGAACAATACAGAATATTACAAGAAAGTACTGAATTTGTATCAGAATCATCCAACAAAAATTGTCTTCAATAATGTCGTCCATAGCTGAGGTGTGTTGAATTCACAACCAGAAAACCATATAAAAAATATCAAGAGCTAGAAATGTCAAATATTTCAGATTTCTGATTATAAAAGAAAGGCCAGTTTGACTACCTTTAAATAGCAGGGACTAGCTGTGCCACCTGTAGAAATATATTAAACTTTCCATCAATTAAAATAAGGGTAAATCAAAACAAGAAAGGAGAAAATATCTATACCATTATGCTGTACAGGAGTTAAAAGTATCACAATCCAGTCAACAGATACCCACCAAGACATTTTGTGATCTGCATACCTAAAAATATACTTATTTAGCTCCGTCAGTGAAGGTGATTGCAAGACAAAAAAGTAGCTTGTCACTCAGAAAATTCTGATCCAGGTGATGACAATGCTTCCAAATAATATTTATGAAATTAAGTGTCATTATCGTAGAAATTCAAATCAAAACTTAAAATTTTGTTAATATTCAATATGAAAGTACTAACCAATATTATCAATAAAAGAAAGTTTCAAAAGTGCAGATTTTCTCTTTTCAAGACACACTTTAGTTAAATATAATGATAATAAAAATATTCTGATAGTAATAAAAGGCTAAACATGCTAACAAATATTTTTAATGCAATATCTCAAAAGTATTGTTGATCATTATTGAATCTTTTATTTGACTATCTTGGCATCTTTGAATTAATATATTTAAATTTTTATCTATTCAAATTTTATATTTATTATTATTATTTGTGATATTGTTATAATTTTTTACAATATGTGCTTTATGTGTCATTTAATATGTATACTTTATATTTTAGCAAATGTGCAAAAGAATACTTGATATTTTGTCCTTTTTATAGTAAATTCAGTTTTTATTTATGTTGTTGCGTGTATTTTACATTATAAATTTTAAAAAAAATCACTGCTGTTAAATTTTTTATCTTTCTCCTTTAGTTTGATCTGATGTGTGTCAACCAGCCACTTATTTATAAATTGATGCTAATTTTCATTACTCAAAATATTATAGGAAATATCTTTATTGGTTTAAAGAATAATTACCATAAAACTTGATATTGTGAAGATATGTATTAAATTTAAAAAATCAATTTTAATTAAACTTTTGAGACTTTCAAACAACCACTAACTGTAATGAAACATTGTTCATTTCACACTTATTCAGTTTTCAGACATGTACTTACTATTGTTTCTTTGCCTAAATACATGTCACTGAAATTGAAACTCAACATTGGATAGATATGAACATTTAAAGCCTGTATCCAAATATTTTTTTCAGCTATTTATGTTATTCTTATTTTATCTTAGATATTTGGTTATTTTAACATATAATTTTTTTTCACATTTAAAGACAAAGCAAATGCTTGTTAAATTTACGAAGTATATTTTTAAAAATTGTTAAGTTTACTAAGAATTGTAGTGATAAGAATACCAAATTTAATTATTAAAAACAGCATTTATCTATAGTTGAAAGTCTGCATATAAATAATTGTTTTTATCAAAAAATGATTTATTATTTAACTTCAGAGCTCTGTACTTAGTCAATTCTGGCTTTGTTTCTACATTGAATTTTTTATGTAAGCTTAAATATAATTTTTAAATCATGTGAGCATAATTTTTTTTCTTTTCTTTTAGGTCGGGATAAAAAGCTTTCTGTAAAGTACAACAATTATGAAACCTATTTTTATTGCTCTACTTATGGCCTAAATACCTTGATAAACTTAAAGTCAATGAAAAAATTTGTACTGGATAAAAATATTAAAAATGGAATTGTTGTGATCATTAATGTAATAATTTATCTAATTTAAAAATTCAAATTGTAATTAAACAGACTAAAACTTTCACTTAATTTTGTTCTTTATGCAGAAAAGGTTTTGTGATTCAGTCATTTGATAAATCATATGTCATTATTTGACTTCAGTGAATTGATAGAAAGAAAAAGAGAATAATTTTATACCATAACATTACATGAATTCCATTCTTTATTCAATTTAATGTATTTCTGCATTATTTTTTAAAATTTATTTATACAATTTTTGTTATTTTTTTCAAAAAAAAAAAAAAAAAAAAAAAAAAAAATGAGACCATAACTTAATCTCTTTATATTGTAAACTAAATCATTCTGTAATTTAATATTTTATATAGCATTTAACTGTAAAGTTAAATTTAATTAAATGTAATTTGTAAATTAAGCAATCTAAAGATTCCTGGTAATCTTTTTATAATTTCTGCTCATGAAACATCATTACTAGCTATGATATGAATGAATATAATTTCTCTGTGATATATGAAATGTATTTATAGTGATTTGACTGTCAAAATACCTTTAGAGTTGTCACAAAGAAATGTTTTTAAAGATTAAAAGTTATATTCTATTTACTTATTTTTTAATATTTGTTAAATTTTTTCTGAAAATTATAAAAAATTGTCAGAATCTTAAAAAGGGAAAATAGATAGAAAGAAATTTGGTACCTTTTATTCTGGCTAAAGCTAAAAAAAATATTTTCTATTGTAATGATGCTTGGATATTATGGTCAATATCTTTTAAAAAAATTTTGCTTTAAAAGATGTTTTCATATACTTCTATTAAGTTTTTTTAGTGTAATATTTTGAAAGATGTATCTGTTAAACAACTGAAAAGAACTGGCATTAAATTATTTGTACCTTTTTATTTTAAGAAAATAGTTTTAATTTTTCTAACTGTGGATATTATTATATATATGGAATCTCACTGATTTATTTATTTATTTTTTTTTTTTTTTGTTATTTAGTATCTTTAGTCTTAATTAGATTTAAACATTAAGTCTTAAAAAGTTTTTTGTATAGAGTTATATGTAATTTATGATATGTTTATGAATTTTCCTGAAAAGGGGAAAAAACTAATGTTTGAGGGTTCTTTTAATCATTTACCAGAAAATCCATAACAAATCAAATGCTTAGAAAAATTTACAGCTATAACATTTTGACAAGTTTCAGTTTAAGTCACTTAGTGTTGAAAAGGTCTATCTGATCATTAGTAAATGATGGTAACTTAGCATGTATTTTTATTCTCTCTAACACTCTTTCATTTAAAATTTATTTTCATTTCACTGAATGATTTCAGCTTCTTAAATTTTGTGAATTAAGGGAAATGGTTTATCTGGTGGTAAGACATTTGCTTTTTGGATTAGAACTAGGTAAAAAAAATTTCTTTCGGGTTTTTTTTCACTACTTTATTAGTCATACATTCTTAAGTCTATATTTCAAACTTTTTTGTTAAATGAATTTTGAAGTTAATTATAGATTTATCTTTCCTAAAAAGAAAAATAATGTTAGGTGGTTCATTTAATCCAGTGGTTTCCAAACTTTTTGACCCATGGTTCCTTTTTTATTGACAAGACATGCCCATGGGGACCCAAATAAAACACGTACATGAATGGATAATATAAAAATTACAAATTTGAAAAACATTTTGTTGAAGTATGCAGGAAATTATGACTTTTGTTCAAAATGATATAAAAAGTTAATACTCTAAGGAATTTGATGAGATGTTATAAATGTATTTATGTCTGGCTCAATGTTTATGCATAGCAACTGTAAATACTCAAAAGCTAATTTCTAGTCTGTTTCTTCTTTGTAATATGGTTCATAATGGTACTGAATTCACCTCTACTTAGTAGAAATACCAGAAAGTAGTCAACAACTTCTGTACAATAACTCATAATACAAGATATGAAATTAGGGGATCATGACAAGAATTTGTGGTATCTTTGTTCAAACATTGTTTTATAATTCTCATTTGTGGTTATTTCATTAAGTTGCTCCAGTATTTGTATAGATTCATCTGAGTTTAAGACTGTCTTCAAATCTTGTGTTCAGCTCTACATGGAGAATCTTTAGGTGTTGGCAGTAAACAAGCAATCACAACCAATAAAGATTCCAGACTTTACAATTAATACTGTAAGAAGCTCATACAGTTCATCCTCATCTCATTTAAAAATTGTCTTTAAGAATTGTTGCAGTGTTAGCGTTTTTAGATACTTTTCTTTGGCTTTTTGAAAAAAAAAAAAAAAACATTGAATTCTTATCTTATTTGTCACTGTATTTTCATTAAATATTCTTTATACTTGGAAGATTTCATTAAATCATTTGAGATAGTTTTATTGCATGGAAGACATAGGTTAAGCACTATTTCTTTGTGATGAAATAAAGCCACACTCTTCAAATATTCATCACCAATTTCAGCACTTTTTCTTCAGCTCAGTTATTCTTTTAGCTGTTAGAAAGGATTTAAGAAACCTTGTACATCAAATGTTTCATTTATAACAAACCATTGTTAATTATAAACTTTTTCAATGGAATATTGCTGTAAAGCTTTTTAAATTAATTATTTATCATAAAATAATAATTTTATCCTAATATATTTTATCCAGACATTTTATCCTAATATAATGTCATAAACATTATATTAGGATAAAATTTTATGCAGTTTTTTTATAAAATATAATTTTTAATAATTAATTTCTTTTTAATAATAATCTCTTTACTAACATAAGAGCTTAATTTTTTTTAAAAAATGTGGCAAGCAGTTTGTATCATCTAGAACTATTAAATCATTGGCATGTGTCACTAGATTTTTTTCCTTTTTGAGGGATTATCTGTTTTTTATTGTTGTTTCATATTATTTTGTTGCTATATTGTTAGCATGTTGATGGAAATTGAAAGTTTAAATTTATTGAAGAAAGTTAAACAGTAACTTAGAAATTACATTAAAGCAAGTTCTACACATCACTGTTACTACAAAAGACAAATCAGTGGAAATAAATTTTATCAATGTTCGTTTACAAAAGGTATTATATGATGCTCAATAATTAAGTAACATATGGTATTTTATGCACCTACCTAATTTATATTTTACTCAGGATGTAAAAATTGCTATTATTTTATATTATTTATTTAAATTTCCATAATAAAAAGGGATCACAATTTTATTCTTTTATATTAAATCTTCTCCAGACTCTTTTATGTTCAGGGACCGCCAAATCAATTTTAGTTCTTTGCAGATCCCCTGAATGACATAGGTACCCCTGGGGAATGAGTTTGAGAAACACTGTTTTAATGATAAGCGACTTAGAAATGGCAAATAAAAACATGTCAATGAGTGTATAACCTCTCCTATATGGATGTAAGAATTCAATAATATTAAGCTTTATCAAATGTTGAAAGGTAGTTTGATGCTTGCTTATTCTATTTTACTTCATAAGCTTCTTTAAATTCCACATTGATTCGGTTGGAAGGAAAATAGATATTTGTAGAATTCAATTTATGTCATTATCATGTGGTTTTCTTCATTAATTAATATCTGATGAATCTTAAATGTTATCCTCATACATTATCAGAAGTTCAAAATGATTATATTTTGCTTTTCTAATGGGGGATAAATATATCAGTTGAAACATTCAAAATTTCCACTTTTTACCTTTATATTCTTACTGATTGTATTAATTGTAATCCTTTTTTGATGCATTTATAAAAAGTAAGTGTGACAGATTAGTTAAGTACCTCATATAAGTGGCAAAATTTATTCATCACATCTATAGTTGATGTGCCCAACCAACCAGCCTATAGTTGATGAACATGGGTTATTTATTTACAATATGTTATTATATTGTTTCTAATTCTGATGACATTCTTGCTTAGATGGTACATGATTATCACCCAAAAATTAGCAGGTCCTTTTTTTCCCCTATTAAATTTTTGGCTAATATAGTTAAACCATCTTTATTACAGACCAGACTGAACCAACTACTACTGAAAATTCAGTAATTTACTGAATCCAAATTGTTTTATATAATTTATAGCTGATATATGTATTTTGGAATCATAAAACATCTTTCTGCTCAGTTAATAATTATGTACATTGTAATTGTTGTCTGTCTGTGTTGCTATCAGTGGGTAAATATTCTCTTTGCAAATATGCTTTCTCTTTTTGATTTTTTCCAAAATTTTTAATTTTGCAAAATGAAATATTGTCAACACATTAATTATTGAATGTTAATTTTTAATATTTTCGATCATCTTGGACAATTATATTATTTTTCAGATTGAATCATTAATTATTATGTAAAGTATATCATAAAAATCTAGAATGTCTTGGTTATAGAGACAATTCACTTATCCAGTGAATTAAAATTATCATTTCAAACAGCTAAAGGGGACTAAACAAAATGTACTCAAATTTATTAATATTAATAAATATTATAAATAATTAAGTTATAATTAAAGTGAATATTATGTATTGAATAAAAAAATTTTTTTTATCTCATTTCAGATTTTTTTCCAAAGTCCTCATTTTGCAATACAAAATTGTCATATGAAGTTTTAAATTCCACCTCGGAATATCCGGAAAAAATATTTTCTTGCTCGATATGTGGGAAAAAGTTTCCTCACAAGACCAGTCTCTCAGTTCATGAACGCACTCATTCTGGAAGAAAGCAGTTTAACTGTCCACATTGCGAATACAGTGCTTATCAATCTTCTAACTTAAACCAACACATTGTTTACAAACATACCAGGAAATTCACTCATGTGTGTCCCTCATGCGGAAAAGGTTTCATTGGACAGCGTCAGTTGCAGCTTCACTCTATCACAAAGCATGGGTTTTAAATAAAATATAACAGTTTTGTATCCTTTTCATTAAGGTTGTCTCAAAGTGAATTAGTTCTGCAGCTGTTCCACATTTGGGAATGTGATGTTTATTGGTCATTGCTTATAAACATGTTAAGAAGTTCATGTCTTCATCATATAGAATGATGACATCAGTTGCAATTTCAGCTTTCATAACACAAACTTTTATGTTAGAAAAAAAATAACAGTATATATTAAATAATTTTATTTTGTTTAAAATGCATAAATGTCATGTCAGATTTGTACTAACTTACTAGATGCACTTATTAGATATTTCTCTTCTTATTACTTTATTAAAATGTGTATTATAAATTTGCTTGAATTTAAAATATTACTGCTAGCATTTGAATAGATTTGCAGGATTAAAAAATAAAATAACAATCGTAAAAAAATCTTAAGTCTAATCATTATGAGTTAAAAAATGTGACGCTTCTTAATTTTGGTCTAGTTATCTTCTAAATTGCATTTTATCGATGTGTTTATATTTTGAAAATGAAATGTAATGTATAAATTATATAGGGATTAATAATTTCATTCTGTAATTATGGAAATTTGAATTAACCCTTAAAGTGAACTAATTAAATAAAAAATATTTTCATTATGCTTAAGATGAATTAAAAGGCTACTATTTAATCTTTAAATATAGTAAAGGGAAAAATGTTTCTAAACAACTATTTATTTTTGACTGATAAATAGATGATAAATGCCTTTGCATATTCTTTCTCAGGAGTCAGCTTCAATCTATTAATGGAAAAAGTGAACTAATTAAAATTATGATATTTTTGGCTTTAACCTTTTGAGTTCGGCGTCACCGTTTCTAGAAACAGCTCCTGGGACGTTGTGAGAATAGGACATTTCCTACCCCCCTGACAAAAAGGAGAGGGTCATTTTCACTCCACTTTTCTGTTGAAGATTTCCCCATAACGAATCTTTATCTTTTGAGGGTGATATCCCGCGCTGGGTCTGCCGTAATTTTGACGAAGATCTAAATGGGTTTACCATAAATACTATACTTATCGATAAGCAATCGACTTTTTTCCATTTGTTGTTTAACATATTAGATTAAGTAGTGTTACCAAAATTTTAAGTTATATAATTGTGACTGATTTTGTAAATTATGATATGTCATAAATTAATTTATTACAAATAATTCTTTGAAACTATTCAACTGTATTTCGCTGTCATTTTATTGGTTGATTATCCCAGAATTAGCGACGGCTTATTTTGTTTCTGTACAGTTGTACAAAGTAATACGAAATTATATGATAAATTTCATTGATTTGTTTGAGTTTTAGCAATCAAAATACACATTTAAAATAACATATTTTTTATAGTAATGAAATGTATTTAGCTGTAAGAAAAAAGATGAACAATATCTAATTGAATATTTTCAAACGCATTCCTAAAAACAGCATGTCTGATGTTAAAAAATGTAAATAAAAATATTTCAAACTAATAAATAAATTACTGAAATTGTATCTGAGAAAGATCTGTATGTTAACAAAATTAGTAAAATTCTTTTTTTTTTTTTTTTTTTTTTTTAGAAATGCTTTGCGTTATAAATAATTTTTATATCCATTGTATTAAAATATAGGCTCTTTTTATTCTTTTCATTCAAGTAAAAAGCTTAAAACTAGAGTTTTCCTTTCTGTGGCTAGATATGAAACTTTTTACTCAATGAATATTGTGGGTTCAATCTTGAGTTGAACTGAAAAATTGTTTCTGAAATTGTTTTAGTCGTACTATAAATTGTAAAATTTTGATCATTTTTTAATGAAAGAAGGCTTGAAAATCGTTTTTTCAAAGAGTGGGTTGTAAATGTAATCATATTAGTCTCAGAAAATATTTCTACAAAATTCTTGTCTGGAAAGAAGAAAATATTAGGGTAATTATAAATATAAAAATTCTTATCCCTAGTGTTTTAAACTTTATGTGTAAGAATTATTATTAAATTATCATTAAAAAACCAAAACCGTGTTTATTTAAATTTTACGCAGAGATTAAAACTGCTTCGTAAATAGACTCACAAATATAATTTTAAATATGCACCGCATATCACTTTTTGGCTGGAAATACTTTCATTTTTAAGTAATAATAAATTGATTTATTCCTTTCTGCATGCATGTTCTTGTTGTGAAATGAAAAAGTGCGTCCTGGAATATGTCCATAAACTATCCTGTTTTAAATATTATAAGGAAGAAACCAAGAAAGTTGTCTCCCATCTATACTGACATACGTATGCACAGGATAAAGAAAGATATTTAATCCTCATTAGTAATGGGAGAGAACAAATCGGGTATATTACACTTTGAAAAGCAAGTTTCTAACACTACATCATATTTATTTCTTTGTGAAGATATTGTTTGGTCACTTCATCTTAAAAGTCAGAACTGGAAAAAGTTCTCGTATTACAATGAAAGTGTTGTTTCTTAATGAAAATGTTTCGAAGAAAAAAAGAAACAAATTCTCAAATACTGAAATATTTTAATATCTGTAATTATAAATTACTCCATCAGTTAAAAGCAAAATTCAAATTTTTTTTATTAAAATAACGAATACATAATTTGGAACAAAGTTCATCTTTTTTCTTTTTACAAATATAATTTTTTTGCTTATACTGCATATTGATAATACAAATGTAAACGAATAATGACTAATTTCGTACTTAAGCTTTTAAATTGAGACTTTTTTAACTCCTATTTTTTATTTTTTAAATTATTTTAGGAATTTTTTTATATATTTCATTAACAGTTCCATACTTTAATCAATAAAATATCAATATAAAAAGCAGAATTTTTGATCAGGATCGGACCAAATATAGACATGTTGATAGGGATAAAGATTGTTAAAAATGTAAGGACACTGATGTTCTTTTTCATGTTATTATGAAAATTGGAAAGAGTTAATCAACGCAGGAGCCAGCCAACTAATTTATTCATAGTTAAAAATTGCAAAATGCTTCATACTTCAGAGTTAAAGCATTTTGCTGTGATGTATGTAAGTGAGAATTTCAAACACACTCTCATAAATATGAAATTACATAATGCATATTACCATCAAAAAATTATAGTTAAATTCCTTTTTATAATAATTAACAATAAAAATTTTCTGTACATATGTAAAAATGTATTATAAAATAAAAGTAATTTTTTGTACACACACACACACACACACACACACACACACATATATATATATATA
>JAPDSC010023291.1:57694-96452 GCA_026290005.1 Latrodectus geometricus
GTACTTTATTAGCATTTTTTATTAAGCCTCCCATAAATTTAAAAATGATAGGTCTTTCTTCTGTTTTAGTGTTTAGCCAATTAAAATCAAAGGATATTGAGGAATCTGCATTATTATTATCATCACGAAAACTACTATCCTTGAATTCAGATTCATCACAACAATTTGAATCACAATCTGCAAAGTTTTCTTCTTCTAATTCATCCAATAACTTTTTAATTTCTTCATCAGTCAAACCCTTATGAGATAAAGCCATCGAAAATATTTTTTCAACTGACAAAAAAAAAACAACTGTTCACAATGAAATAATTAGCTAAAATAATGATGAATATGCTTTTCTTTTTTTTAAAAAAAAGAGCCAATAAATCCGATTTTCGCCAAAATTCTCCGCTCATACAAGTCCCCAGTTTTTATGACTTTCATGCACATAAGTGTAGCAATAAAATCTCCCTCAACTGCCCCGGGAAATTTGAGCCGGAGAAAGTTGCATGCTTGAAAGGTAATCCATGGTACAACTGTTGTACCATAGCCGTCCTGAGAGACACTCTTTTTCGTGGTACAACAGTTGTACCACCAGGAGGAAAAGGTTAAATTTGCCTGCTAAATCCTGTGTTAAGTTGAATTACTAATAAAATATGAAAGTAAAAAAATAGAAGCTGTAATTTTTTTGAGTCAGCTATACCGAGTTTGTGGTTATAGGAAAATTCTGAAAACTAAGTAACTGAACTAGCAACTGAATGGTTAATGCTCTGGCTTTCAGATTAGCAGTTTGTAAGATCAAATCCCACTTTAAGCATGGATGTTTGTAGTCTTTCTGAATGCACTTTAATTCTTGGATTCCCATCTAAGTAGCCCATGTAAATCAAAAAATAACCATTGAGCAGCAAACAAACCAAACCTAGTAGCTGAGTGCTTCTTAAGAAAACATTCAAAAGTTCATTATTCTCACCAAGAATTTTAACTTTTCTTTCCCAGCAAAAAATGAAATCTACTATCATATTTCAATTTATTTTTGAAGAAAACATGTTTATGCGAATACAATTTCAAACAGTCATTGTTTCAGAATTACATACCAGTAACTTTGTAAATAATGAGCATTGTTATGGACAAGTTTTTAAAAGATACCTATGAATACTGGAAAATATTGTTATATTTTTAGAACAAAAGTTCTAAAAATATGCACATGACGTCCAGTTTTATTATATTCTTAAATTATATTCTTAAAGTATTTTAAAGATTGCAGTTATCACTTATGGTGTATGTCTTAATTTCATCAAAATTACTTTCTTTATTGTGACATTAACTTATTTCCACATAAAATTTATAAATGAAAAATTATTATTTAATTTCTAAACATGTTATTCACACATTTTTAAAAAAATTCGAAGAATAAATTGAAAATTTCTTGAATATATTAATTAAAAATGACAAAACTATATGAATAAAGGCAAAAATGTTTTGTACAAATTTCAATACATCATTTATTTTTCTTTTTTGACAAAATATATTCATCTTAAAATTTAAATATTTTGCAGTATTAGATGCAAAAACAATGCAGCAAATTAAAAGGGGGAATTTTTGTTTTATAGGCATTATTTTGATTATAATGTTAACTAGAGGGGATGTAAAGTGAAATTTATGAGTTTTTTCCTTCATTATTTCATATTCTCTAATTTTCTGGAATCTTTTGCTATTACCTTATGTTTAATGATTCTCTTATTGAATATAATAAATATTTTAATGGAAAGCTTTGTTTTATGTTGAATCGTAAAAAGAAAGACAAATTTAAATATCTGCATTTTTAAATCATTGTTTATCCACATCATACTTATTTAGCTAAGAGTTTATTTCGTTATTGTAAATATAAATAATTCATGATTATGATATTTTTAAAATTTTTTTGTAATTTACATCAAGAATTTGTTAATTTATTAAATTTGTAAATTAATAATTTGTTAATTTATTGATTTATCAGATTCAATCCATAACACAAGATTCTATAAATAGTAAGGATAAAAACAATATAAATTTCTAAAAAAAATCTTATTTCATCTTAAGATATTTTTCATTTTATTCCATGTTTGATAAAACAATGTGAAGTAAAGGTAATAACTTATTTCGGATGATATTTGGTTCTTCTATGGTTTTTATTGGTTTCCAGAAAATGCATATCATTAAACTCATCAGACGTAATGTATAAAATCACAGTTAATTTATTTGATTAGTGGAATACCGACAATAAAATTCAGTCAGAGATTAAGAATATGCATAAATTAAATAATATTTAGGTATGACTATTTATTAATGGTATAAAATTGGTAAGGAATGTATTTGTTGATGTAGATTTGTAAAGACTGCTATCAAGTATTGTATTGTCCAAAACTGCTATCATGATTTTTTGTTTAAATCATATGCTTTGAAACTAATTTTCTGCTTGCTCTAATTTTTAATTTGCTATTGAATAAGTTTTATATTCTTCTCTAAATGTATTATTTTAAAGATTTGTTTAAATGTAATAAGTTTATGATGTATTTTTAATATTGTCTTCAATTTAACATTTTTAAATGAGCAAAGTAATTAATATTTTTAAATTTTGTCAATATCCAATTTCAAACAGAATTGCGAACCTTACAATATCCATTAAATTTTTTAAAGTAGTTGTAAAGTTTTGCTGTAATAAAAAAATCTCTCATTTATTTATTTTTGAAATAACCTAGGAATCTATGTTCCTTTAATATTATCTTCAAAAAGAAAGCTAAGTTCTTGTTAGATCACTTATATGAAAATTGTTTATTGTATTTATTATCTTGTATGAATTTTGATAAATTGTTATGTATAATAATTATATAGGTATTCATATCGTTATTTTTTAATGGTTTTTGAATTATTTCAAAATAAATTTTTGTTTATTTGAATAAGCAAAAATTTCAATTTTTAATTTAAGTTA
Organism: Latrodectus geometricus; assembly: GCA_026290005.1. Taxonomy (NCBI): domain Eukaryota; kingdom Metazoa; phylum Arthropoda; class Arachnida; order Araneae; family Theridiidae; genus Latrodectus; species Latrodectus geometricus. Next base: position 60,642 of record JAPDSC010023291.1, read on the forward strand.
AATTTTTGATTCAAGTATTTTATTATTATAATTGAGTTTTTAATCTAATTTATGTTAAGAAATGTGTTAATGCTTTTAGTTTTTGTTAAGTAATTATAATTGTAAAAGATATTTGATGAAAAAATGAGAAAAAGATTATTTTATAATTTTTCTCAATTTTTCATTAAATATCTCAATAACATGACTTTTTATTTATTTTACATGATCAGCTTTGCAGAAATTTTTTCAATTAATTTTTTTAATCAACCTATTTTCTGAATGTTTGTTTAAATATTTTCTTGAAATTGATTCTTTTCAATCATTCCAGAAAATTTATGTAATGGGTTTTATTAAAATATTACCAATCTCGTTTACATGATTATCAAATGTTCTTTTATCATATTCTTTTTATTAATTTTTCTGTAAAAAGAATAATTAAAAAAATATTCAGATAAAATTTTTCAAGTTTTATTTAGTTCACCTACACAAAATTTTCATTGGTAATTTGAGGAATTTTGCTTCTTACTTTCAGAGTTATACATACAAGATTATCTGAATGATTGGGGAACTACTCTGAATAAGCCTTACCATTGCTCAACTTGTGGCAAAGGATTCAACCATAGTGGTAACCTTAAAGTTCATGAAAGAATACACTCAGGCAAAAAAACATTTAAATGTCCACACTGTAATCATTCCACTAACCATAGTTCCAATCTAAAAGTGCATATTAATAATAAACATGATGGGAAATTCCCTCATATTTGTTCCTTGTGTCAAAAAGGATTCATAACAGAAGCGTTATTGCAGCAGCATGATATAAATGTACATTATTTAACTCATATTGAAAAAATGTACCATTAAAAAGTTCTCTTTGTAGTGCAATTTACTGTTTTGCTTCAATATCAAGAATTTTTATGTGAAATGTATTTGTAAAATAATAAAAATATCAAATGAAATTATACTTACAGCTTATTTTTGTTTTATTTAATTGAGAAATGAAAGCTAATAACATAAAAAGGATTCTTGTATTCGATTGGAAAAAAATTCCTAAAATGTTTTTTTTCAATGTGTTATTAAATTCCATATTTTGTTCCAGTGTTTTGTATTAGAAATAACTTTAAGCATAAGAGCATATTTTTTTTATATTATTTCAAGTATGATGAGTAAAAAATCTTTTTAGTTAATTAATTGAATTACTTACTGTATTTCTATAAATACTTTATAAAAAAACAAAGTTTAAAGTTTATTTATTGGAAATTGTGTGCTTGTTATATGCCATAGCTTTAAATGATTGTACAATTCCAAATTTTGTTTATGAAAAGAAAAATTTGCTTTCTATGTATTATTCTGTTTATATGTTTAACTGCTTATACGCATCAGCAACTTCTTTAGAAAACTTGAAAGCGTGCATAAATGTGTTATATAATTGATGGAAAAATATTTCAGCTTTCAGGTTAAAAGTATATTTGTTGTGAAATCTGAATGTCTAAAATATTTAATTCATGAACATTTTTATAAAATGCTACATTTACTTGAAAAAATTAAAAGGTAGACCCCAAATAAACTTTTGTATTGAAAGATTCATTTTGAAATTTCAGTTTAAATTTATCCATTATTGTTAGAGCACCAACATAATTCCAAATTTTTGTTAGATGTCACATAAAGTTGATTTGCAAGATTTATTTAATAAAAGGGCACTTGTATATTATCCTGTCAACCTTTTTCATGAATCAATCAAATTTTAATACATTTTTTTTAGATGTGTAGGAAACCCATGTATAATATTTCAAGTTTACTTACATCTTCATAGTAACAAAGAGATAAAAACTTTATTTTGAATTTATATGTTGCTAAATTTCATCGTTTAACAACATATATTTTTATCAGGTATAGTCGGCAGGATAATAGTACCAGAAAAAGTTCTAAAAGTTTCTATAGATTATATACTATTAACATCAATTTAACAGCTTTTAGATTTAATTTTTTGTATTATTTATATTTTAATGATTTTTAATATTTTATTAATTTTTTCTATTATACTTTTATCAACATCAAGAAAAAGACATTAGTGAGATAAAATAGATATTTAAATGTATAACATTACACAAGAGCAAATTGATATTATATAAGAGTCACTCTGAAATATTTGAGTGACACCTAACTATTTAAAGCAGTATTTTTGAAATTTCAAAATTGTTTCATCTGGCATTAAAGCGTTTTTGTTTGTGAATTTTCAAAATTAATTAAATGCTAATTGTTCCTTAAATTTGATGAAAAATGTATTATTACCACATCAATCTGATCTTTGAAATGAAAACGATGGAAATGTTTTTTGATTAATAAATTACAAAAGTTATGTAAAACTAGACCAGAGGATTTGAGTAGATGTTATATCACTTTTTGATGAGCTTTAGAGCATCTAACTCAACTGCCAATCTTGTTGATTAAGAATTTACACTGTTGTTGCAGAGTAGGCATCCTCTAATCATTTCTTCAAGACTTTTTGGAAAGTTCTGATAAGTAGTTACTGTCTTCTGTCCCTTAAGATTGGTGGCTTTTATCAATTCTATAATTTTGAAGAAAATAGAATACATAACTTTTTTCCATGGCACATTTTTTTTACCAGTTTGAAAAGATTATTTTCAAAGATCTATTCTTTATTGTTACACTGTCTTCTGTCATTTGAGTAACAAACTATGGTATGTGCTTGGATCACTAGGACTTTGGTGTCAGTTTAGGACACTAGTTCATAAAAACGTGTGTGTCTGTAAAGACTATGTAATCAAAACTTCGCATAATAAAAGAAATTAAGATTAAATAAGAGGAAAATGTAAAATAATGCAGTTTTTACCATCACAATTTAACAATTTTTGAAATAATGCAGTGTTTACCATCCCAATATAAATATAATACTGATTCACTCGGTTAAATCATGGAGAATCATATAGCAAACCAATTTTTATGTGCTATTCTTCATCATGGATTATTTCATGCATGGGATCAGCTTCTTGTGATTAGTAGGCACAAAAAGCATTTTCAATATGTGGTAGACCCATTATAGCTGACAATGGTCTCTCTCTTCCTGAGGACCATTGTAATTCTTTTAAATACAGCAGCACATGATAAACCTATATTTCATTACGCATTTTTCTTTATTTAATTCTTGCATAAAATAATAGCACAAATTTTTCTTGTGTTGACCCATTTCTTCTTCTTTTTAAAATTTGTTTTGCTCTAAACTACATACTATTAGCCTCCAATAAATAATCTTCAATAAAATAGATTCTTTTAATATATAACATCAAATTTGTTTTTACCTCTGTTTTCAATTCTGATTTTTTTAATCATTTCTTCTTTAGACATTTCAAAAATTTCAGAATGACTTTGCTATAGACAACTGTTATGTCTTGAAACATGCAGGCTTGTTTAATTTAAATCTTCTATTAGTATCTAAGTGCTGCTCCTTTTTATTTCTATTAAAATTACTTAGTTTTTCTGATTTTATATCTTTGATGTACTTTTAGATTATGTTTATTGAGTACAGTTTTATACTAATATTGCAGAAAGAGTATTTTATTCGTATTCCTATAAAGAGCATTAAGTTCAGTGCCATATATTTATTAAATATTATTGTTGTTTCTGCATATTAAATAATAAATCCCACTGTACATTATCACCTTTTTATATATATTATGACAAAATTCATTTTAGTCTCTTAATTGCTTAAATTTTTGTTAATAAAAGGAATTAATAAATTTTTAATTTAATGACACTATCATGATGCATTGTTATCTATTAAAACTGAAAAATATTCTTTTTTTGAAAATTCTTAACTCAAATTTTCTTGTTTAACAGTGATTACTATAAACTAATGGTGATTGTCAAATTTTCCTTTAATTTTGCTAAAATGTCATATCGTTAATTTTATTAGAAAATCTAATTTCCACTTTTTTTTTTCCTCTTTCTCTAATTTTACATATAATTATTATTATCATTATTGTTATTATTATTTTTTTTTTTTTTGCTTGTAATAGTATGAATTTTTTTTTACTTGTAATACGTAATGTAATGTAATAATATGTTTTTTAAATAAACAATATTATTTAATTTAAAATATTTTCTTAGTTGAAAATTAAAGCATTTATGTTATACTGAATTTTGTTTTGAATTATATATTATATTTTGTAGAATTAATTTTCAAAAAAATATTTTTATATTCATTTAATATTTTTTTCATAAAGTAAAGTGATGCTTTATAAATAAATCACAGTGTATAAATATAAATGCTGCTTTATTAAATAGTTAATCTGAAAATATTGACTATTTAATAGAGCAACAAAGAAGGTTAATTATAATTATTTAAGGATAGTATATTTATGTGTGAATATGCACTAAAATTCAAAAAAAGGAGTGTGTATCATGTATTGTTTGATGGGAGAATTTATAATATAAAATATTTGTACTATAGTTTTCTATGTGATAAAAAAATAAGAAATTCTAAAATCAATTCATCTTATTGTTATCACTGTAGATTTTCCTATGAATAAAATATTTAGAAATATTGAATTACATATATTTTTATTACATATATTGAAGAATGTAGCCCTTTTGAGTTGAAATGAGTACATTAGAAATTTACTGTAGTGTAAAAATATTTAAAAGTGTCAACTTTTTGAGAAATACAAGTGAATTTTTTAATTATTATTTTATAAAAAAAGTTTAAAATTGAAACATTTATTAGTTATTAACATTCTATCATTTTAAAAACTGCTACTTTTGAAAAGCAGATATTGATATTTTACCATAATGTAAATCTTATATTAATAGTAGGACTTAGAAAAATTAAAAAGTCAAAATTACTAAACTTAAACATTTTTAATAATAAGATGTGTCCATATTTTGCATTATAATTACAAATAATCTTTTATAATGATTATAAATTTTGTTTTATTTTAAGCTAATGAATTTAATGTAATCTTAAAATTGTATAATTTAAATTGTTAGCAATTATTTTTAGGTTGTCTTTGTCAAATAGTATTGAACATTGAGATGTGTCTTGTAAATAATAAAGATAATAAAACCGTTCATATCATTGTTATTGATTTCAAAATTCTATTTGCTGTGTAAAAATCAATATTTTTTCCCTGATTAGCAAGGTGCAGGGAATTTTGTGACATTCAGACTATTTTATATGAGGAGCATTATAAAGTTGCTGCTTGAAATGCTCCTAATTGCAATGCTCTTATCTGGATTGAATAGTACAGGGTCTCCTTTGTGTGATATTGCGTTAACTGTATCCAAAATTACTTTTGAAAATTAGTTATCTCTTTATAGCAAACACACTTATTCAAAATATATATCTATAGAATTAAATAAGTTGAACTGTTTTACTCAGCCTTACCAAAATATTAAAAGTTTTGTATAATTTAATTCGTACACATAAGTTCATTTTATGTGAAAACAGCATAACTTTTTTTGGTTACTTGATGTTGAAATTTTCTGAAAAAAGTTTTATAAAACTGTATTTAATTTTGAAGATAATTTGTATTTCTTTTATGTAATATTAATTCTATACTAATTCAAAGTGCTTAGTAAATAATAAAAATTTTATTAACATATTCTTTGTTTTTCAAATATTTGAAATGTATTTTTTAAGATTGTATGAAATTTTTTGTCTCCTTCCAGATGATTTTCAATTACTTCACCTGCCACATTCATCTCCCAGCTCACAATGCAATAGTTTAAAAGTGTTTAAAACTCAGAGACAGAAAAAGTTTAAATGTCCATACTGCACTCATCAATGCAGTCGTCCTAGTAATTTAAAAACACATATTGCGTACAAGCACACCAGAGACTTGCCACATATTTGCTCACAATGTGGAAGAGGTTTTGCAGCCAAAAGTCATTTAAAGACGCATCTAATGTCTGTGCATTTATTACATCCTTCTACAGATTGTAACTATTAATTAATGATACTGAAAGTGAATCAGTATTATCTTCATATTATATCAATTTTTATTCTAAATTTATGATTTGATATTAATCTTGCTGAAACTTTTATATATTTTAAAACTGTGCACTGCAAATAATTTTATTTGTGCATAAATTATTGTATCCAGTATTTCTTATAATTTTAATGCATTATTTTAACTAGTACTTTCTGAGATTATATATCTATATTTTATTCCATTAATTGTAGTTTCAGCTTAACACAAAATGATTTTTGTGTTTTATAATTTAAAAAATTATTACAGTTTGAGTAAGTGGCATACAAAATTAAAAATTATTTCTTTTTCAACAAAATTTATATTACATATATTAATTTCAAATGTTAAATTTAGAATTTTCAATGATTTGTATGGCATTATTATTGTTATTTAATTTATAAAATTTTTTAAATAATTTGATCTGTTACATTTACACTAAGTGAAGCCTATAAATGTTGCAAATGAGTTATGAAGGGCAGGACCTGATGATTATACAAAAAATCCTAGGATCCTCAAACCTGAAACACCAAACATTTTGATTTTTTTTAAATTAAAAAGAAACAAAACAACGAACATGGTTCTTTGTTTTATTTCTTTTTTTCCCAAAATTAATGGACTATTATTAATGGTATGATATTGGAAATCCACAAAAAACTGATGTTGCTACATATTTTTTTAAAGAGAAGCCTGGTGTCACTGGTAACTCTTTGTGTTTCCAAGACACAAGTTTGAGGTTTGATCCTTAGGCGGGAAAGGTTGACTCAGCCTTTCATTCCTTCAGTTAGTCGATAAAACTAAGTACCAAGTAAGGGAACTAATGTTTTCACTTTAAGCTGACCAAGGCATGTGCTTCACACCTCAAAGCCTGGAGAAATAGACTGACCTGATGGAGGATGTTGTGCCTCTTAGTTTTTTCAAAGAACAATAGGATGGTCTCATCATTAATGTTAAAATTGCATTTACATTTTTACCATTAATTTTGTGACTATCCACCAAATCACATTCTGAACTGCATCAGACTTTCTAATGGAAACTTAACATGCAATTATTATGGATTTTTTGTTAGTCAGCAATCTTCTGGAGTGCTGTTCTGGATATGTTAAATTTTTCAAAATAGGCGGCATCAGATTTTTTATTTAAAAATTGCTTTATTACTGCCCTTTTCTCATTAAATTCTTGATAATTAATGCTCTTCTCTTTTTTTGTATGTGTGACATAGTTATTTCATGAACATTAAAAATAAGAATAGCATCAATTGTACTTTATATTCTTCTCAATTTTCCTAAAAAAAATTATTTACTTTGGTTTCTGAATTATTTTCCAAAAAAAACCAATTCTTTAAAATTTTCTACATTTTGTGATTTTTCATTATTTTTATTTTTATTTCATGTGTATGAAGAATTTTAAACTAAAATTTAAAAAATAATTACTTTTCCCATTCACAACATGGATTCATTTCAATATATCTTATGAAACATTGTTTTTACCCCTCCCACCTGAGAATTGAGAATTTTTTAGAGGAAAGGCTTTAAATTATTTTTCTTATTATTTCTTTTGCATTTTTATTTGAAGATGTTTATTTTACTTCCAAAGGAATTTTTTCAATGTGCGAAATGGAAATTTTATTTCATTTTTTTGTTTTTTTATAGCGATATATTCAAATTAATATTTTATCCAATATTTCATTTATTAACTAATTTGAAATTAAAATATTGATATACTCATCTTTTGAAATAATAAATTTGTTTGCATTGGCATTATGTAAGTGTGATTTAATGTTAAATTTTGCTGGAATCATCTTACTAGAAAATTATGCATTGTAATTAATTTCCATCTTATATTTATTTCATTTCTTGGAATTCTAAAAAATCTGTCAACAGTTCATTTTATTTGAAAATATTCTCTTATTTAATCAATATTTTTCCTAGTTTTTTTTTTCAATCAATTAAATTAAAAAATTCTCTTTTTTGTTTGCTAAAAATATTTCTTTAATAATTGTTTCACCTTCATTTGTATGTATTCCACGAAAAAAGAAAAAGTTTAGAAGCTTTTAATTAAGTATTTAAAATATTCTTAATAAATACAATTGTTTTATAATTTTTATTTTATTATTGACTCAAATACTTTTTCTCTTTGAAGCCAAGGTATTTTGTCTATGACTTAAAACATTTTTTATTGAAATATAATGGACTTAATAATTTATATGTGAGATATTTTGAAAAAATTACTTACACAATATTTCTTCTAAAATTCACAATAGTTGAGATATATATTTAATTTAAAATTATTTGGAAAATAAATTAACTAATTTTGAAAGCATTGCTTTTATTTCTGATATTTTGCTTTTATTTTTTTAGAGATATTTCAAGATAATTAAAATAAAGATATTTCAAAATGAATTTCTTACGAAACAATTTCTTTGGTACTAATTTTATTGTGTAAAAATAAATAATTTTGAAATATAAAAAAGGAATTATTTTTGTAAATATCTTAAAAAGATTTATGAAAAACTGCAGATCATAAAGTAAGAAGTTAAATTACAAGCTCAATAATTATAGAACAATGTAAAAAATGATGCAATGTGTACTTAATCATATAATTCAACCATATCCCTTCATTGTTCACCCAGTATGTACATAAATATTGCTCAATTAAGCAAGCTATTCTATTTGTTCCTCAGCTTTAACCTGACTGTTTCCATAGGATTTGTGAAATTTCATATATTATATGTTTCAGTTTCATCAATATGTATGTTATTTAAACATTTGAAATAAATTTTTGCATAGATTTTATTGTTCTAATTGGAAAATTCCTATTGAATTCATGTACTGCCAGAACAAGGTAATATTTTCAATAATGATTGGAGCATTGTTAAATTTTCACAGTTTAATTTTAAAAATTGTTTTTAAATAGCTTAAAATACTGAATCATTGAGAAAATGAAGTAAACTTTCATTTCATACATTAACATTTTTATTAAATTTCAGTATCAATTTTAGATTTAGAGAAATTAATTTGTGTATTATAATTTATCTTAAATTTTGTCGCATACATAAATTAACGCTGTGGCCAAAAATACAAATGGTTTATTTACCATTTTTAATTTTTTTTAGGGGATTAAAATTGAGACTTTATTCTAAATTTTTTTCTTTTTTCATCTTGCTGTTAAGAATTTAATAAATCATAATAGTCTTCCTAAAATTAATTTATAGGAAATTTTTATTTACAATTTTTTGATAGCATTAAATTGCTTTATTCTGGTTCAGTTGTGAGATACTGTTTTAAAAATGTAGAAATTATTTCTCAAATTAAAGAAATGGAATTATGCTTGCATGATATTGATTAATCTTAAAAATGAAAAAGAAAAGAATAATTTCAATAAAAGATATTCAAATATATGCAGGCAGCATTGTGGGGATAAGACAGTCATATGTTTAACATAACAACCCAATTCATCATACACATTTATGAACCTATAATTTCCATAACTTTTCTTTCTCCTATTTTACTCATTTATAATTTTTATATACATGAGGGTTTGTTTTAAATAAGATAATGTTTGCACTTTTTGCCTGGTCATTTATTTAAATTTAAAATTCTATTGCAAATCAAAACAAAAGATTTGTTTTTTTTTTTTTCATTATTAAATAAACAAAATAGAGAATTATATCAATTATTTTTAATATTCACTAGGGATATATTATAAGTGTACACATATGTAAACTAGAGATTTGGCTGCAAATAAATTTTAAAATATAAATTAAAACTGTACTTACCTTATTCTAATCAATCAAATTATTCTACTTTAAATGAAGGGAAACAATTTTATTATCATTCAAAGAAAATTTTTTATTAGCTTTATGTTATTTATATAAATGTTCTAGGTATTTCTTTCATTGAGATATACTTGCACCTTAACTTTAGATAAAAGTATCAACTGATGCATTGCATGAACATTATAAAAATAATTTTTGCTTTATTAAAAGACAAATTATTCATGATAAATTAAGAGAAATTCTCATACTGCAGATTTTTGGGTTTCTGTGTGCCATTGTTAAAAAATATTGTAAAAATAGCCTTATATATGTTAAAGTGAGAAACCAACTACGTTCAAATTAAATACCACAGAAAGTGACATGTTGAGAATTAAAATGTTTATTGCACATGAATAAACTCACTTATATTAAAAAAGATTTGTTTTTATGGTTTTCTCTAATTTTTGCTCAAAGAAATCCCATTTGTTCACTCTTTTTCATTTTCAGTTAACAGTATTATAATATATTTATTCTACTTTTATAAATATTCTATTTTTATATTGAATTCTTAAATTTGTTAACTTTAAAAACAGCTACTTTTATTTCAGAATGTATGAAGGCAGTTTTCTTCAATGAAGTTCAACCGTATTTGTCAGCTTCTTTAGAAAGCCTGAAAAGATTCTCGTGCTCTGTTTGTAAGAAATCTTTTTCTCGCAAATATGTCCTCCAAGTGCATGAGCGGACTCATTTGGACAAAAAGTATTACAATTGTCAGCTTTGTGATTATACATGTAATCAACTTTGTAGCTTAAGAGCTCACGTGATATATAAGCACAGGATAAATTTTTGTTTTTATTGTTCTTTATGTGGAAAAGGGTTTAATTTGAAAAGTGAGCTCACCAATCATAAGCTAAATGCACATAAAATAGTAACATAACTTTTAATATGTATGCAAATTTTAAGTAGTTTTGTTCTTAAATTGTTAAATCAGGTGTTTTGTTTGTTTATATTACGTTTCTTTATTTATATTATTGAGAAAAGAATTTTTTATTTTTTATGATTTCTCTCTTTTTTTTTTTTTTTTTTTTTGTGTGTGTGTGTGTGTGGCAGTATAAAAATATTACAAAACGGTATTAAATGTTTTAATAACTCGGTCAAAAAGTGACTAATGGCTATCTTATTCACTGCATTATCTAACATCTAGTATAAATTGTATAACTGTATAGTTATTATTAGTTATTAATTATTCTAAAAAAACATTTTTACTCTGTTTCATGAATAAAAAATATCAAATTTTTATAAATAGACTTCTAAATATTTATAAATTATTGTTTTATACTGGTTGTTCAAAATTTTATTAAATACAAATGGCAAAAATCTTTTCTATCTTTTTTTCAGATATAGATTACTTATTTATTAATCAATTTGCTTTTAATTTTTTTTAATATTCTACATGTAAAATAAGTCTAAAATCTCATAATTGGTGCTCAATTAAATTTTATAACAGAAAATAATAAACATAATTTTCAATATTGTTTAAATTTCTTTTCTTTTCACATGCAAATGGAATCGAAACATTATGGATAGAAAGCTATGTTGAAAAAAATTGTATTGAATGCAGTTTTTTCCCCAGTTAAATGGAGTCAGCCTTAAGTACAATTTACTAAACTTTTTTCCTTAAACTTGCCGCAAAATCTGTATTATCTAACAATGAATGTGAATCAACATAATACTTTCAGTTTTGAAATTCATAATGATTTTTTAAAATTTACTCTTATACATTAATGTATTTATTTTGTTCTACAAGAAAAATTTAAAAACATAATACATTTGTATACATTATTTATAATCTGTAATGTTTGTTTCATGAAATATTTGATTTTTGCGAATCTAACTATCATCAAGTGAAAGCCAAAAAATCTTACTTTGTGACCTCTTTCTCATAAATTTTACTAAAAGTAGGTTATCCATTTTTTATGTGTTTTCAAAAGCAATATAAAGAATTCAATAATTGCTTAATTCAAATAATATTTTATTTATAGTTGTACTCTCTAAATAAAAAAATGGTAGTATGAACCCGTGTAGAAATGCAGTTTTTATTTGAATATTTTTTTCTATAGCTACTATTGATTTATTCTCTAAATTAACTATTTAATCTAAAAAAAAATATCTTTTTATTGATTATAATAAGGTTCTATTTGGAAGTATTATATAGTATTTGTTATCTCTATTTAAATATAAATGTGATTTATTATATAATCTTAGAATTAATAAAAGTAAAAATGGAAAATTTGAACAGGTTATTTATTCTGATATTTTTTATGCAGTTGTCAAATTATTCATCATTGATAATTTTCACAATATACTTATACATTCACTATAGACATCTAACTTAATATTTGTCAATGGAAAGTAAATAATTTTATGAATTTTAAAATGCTGAAATGTGAAAGTAAATCTTATCATAAAGGAATTATTATTAACTAATTCTATTAAACTTACATTTTTCAATGTTATACATTCTTCTTTATTGTAATTTTTTATTTTATAAATATGTTGAAATAGATATTCCTTTATGTGTTAAATTCAAATTTTCTGCATTTTTTTAAAAGTATTTAATGGTATTTTAGATGTTGGCTATTGTCAAACCTGTTTTTTGTTGTTCTTTTCTATCCAATTTATTTTGTGTAATTTCTTTTATTCAATATATGAATTCCAACAATGTAATGTTAAATTATGATATTGCATAAAATAAGTTTGTCTCTTACACTACTAACTGACATTTCTAGGTTAGGAATACTTAATTTGTAAAATTACAGTTATTTTCGAAGTTTATATATGTACGTTTGCACAACATTTTTCTATAAGAGCACATGTAAGATTAATGAATATTTCATTGCTTAGATTTTGATTATCAAAAGTATAAATAATCATACTTTGTAAATAATAATAACTGCATTGTACAAAGTTATCTTTTAACATATTGACTTAAATTTAATGTTTCTATATTAATGAAATGTTCTTGAAATTCAAACAAATTGAATTTTAGTTTCAAAATTAAATATTATTTCAAGCATTTAATATGATTTAACAGATGTTATTGAAAGTAAGTTGTTTTGAATATGTGAATCTAATGTGAATTCGGGCTGAATTATTTTTTAGCTTCCCAAAGATCAATATATTTGCATTCTTTTGAGAAATAATTTGATTTCAGATACCTTTATTTAAATAAATTTTTCTGTGCTTTAATTTTTATAGTCTTGAAAATAGCAGATTTAAATTAAAATTTCTCACTGCATTTTTTTTTTTCTTTTTTCAATTTTTGCTTATGTATGTTATAATAAAGTAAACAAAAAAGCTGCAGATATTAACATTTCACTTTTAAAAGAATTCAGATATTGATATAATGTTTTGTTTATAATACCTGAGTATTATGTTTTAAAAAAATTCAAATTTAAGGCTTTGTATCTATCATAGATTTATCAAGTTAAAACTTTATAGGAAATATTCTTTTTATATATAAATTAAATTTTTGTAGTATTTTTTGAATGTTTATTGATAACTAATTTAAATATTGCTAGAAAAAGTAAATTAAATAAATGAATCTATTTTTGTCTTATTTATTTTAAGAATGGTAATATTTTTAGTAATGATTTTTTAATGATACTTGCTTACATTGGAAATAATTAACATACAATTTGGGTTTGCCTGAGATTGCTAACTTCTTATTTCATAGATTGAAATATTGATTTATAGTGATGAAATTTCATTCCAGTTAGTAATATTTTTTGATGTGTAAAATATAATTTGAAAATGTCACAAAATTGTATACTCTTTGATTTAGATAAATATTTTTCAATCAAGTCAGTGTATGTATATCATCAGACTATGTAATTTTAAGAAATGTTAGTTCAAAAATTCAGCTTTCACTATACATAACAGTATATTTAATTGTTAAATAAAGTATTAAAGTATCTATTAAAATTTTAATGAAAAATTGTCGATTATGATGCTTTACAATTTTATTTTTTAAATTTCTTTGTCTTGAAAAATGAACATTTGTTAATATATGTAAAAATAAAATATTTTTCAAAACTTAATTATTGAATTAAAATTGTTTGTAACAGCCAACAACAATCAGTTAAAATTTAAATATCCTAAATAAATTCTGATTTTTTTTTCATAATGAAGAATTGTTTAACCATCATAAAACATGTTTGAATGGTATTTTCTAATTACTTATTCTACTGAGGTGAATTTTCTTTATTCATTTTTGTTTGAATTTGCATTAGTTAGCTGAATTTACATTTTACACGTGAATTAGTAAACTTAGAATTACTAATTCACATGTAAAATATATAATATCAATATTTTAAGGAATTTTGCATTTTAAAATATAATTTTGTTAATGAGAGTCAATTTGTAAAAAGAAAGAATAAAGAGATGTGAATAAAGAATAAAGAATGAGAGTCAATTTGTAAAAAGAAAGAATAAAGAGATGAGAGAATATGTAAATAATGAATCCGTGTGACTCTTATAAAATAGGGAATTCATTTTGGAGATTTATTATTATTATTATTTTTTTTTTTTTTTTTTTTTTTTTTTTGTATTAAAATATCAATTTTAGGAAATTTTATTTTTAATTTTTGAAATTTTTGAACAAATGGACCAAAAAGAATAAAAGTATTATTTGATGTAACCACTAGATATGGGTAATATTAAAATAACATAAGCCAAACTTTGATTGCGAAGCAAAAGTGTAAATGTATTTAAATTACAAATTGTTTTTGATGTCAGTGATTATCAGTGCAGTAATTCATAGTCAGAAACATTTTATGTTTTTCTTTTAACTGTAATAAACATTGAATGAAATATTTTAAGTAAATTGCAAAAGCATTTTTTATCACTTTCTAATGAACTTAACATTAGCAATTCTGTTTTAAAAAATATATTGAAGTCTATTTTGATCCCTTTAAAATTAGGGTCAGTTTTTATTTTAATTTATTATCAAATAAAATTATTTTCACTTCAAGAAAATAATTTTACTATTCATATGGATGAAAATTCTATTGAAATCTGTTTTTTAGTAAATAACATTTTGACAAAAGAAAAGTTTAAAAAAAATCAATCATTCATGACTAAACATGTGACTGATATATCAAAAACACTTTTTCCCTATGTTGAGAGACAGTCAAAAGAGCACAACCAAATCAAATATCTTTATTTTGGTCTACACATAGAGATGTGTAGACCAGAATAAAGATATTTGTTAACTCGGCTGTCAAATTTAAAATGGTAGTTTTTCAAACAGGTACATATCAAAAAATGATTAAAATCAATTTTCGCCTTAGGTAAAGAAAGAGAACAATTAGATGAATTAAACAGATCTATATAATATTGTGGAAAATGTAAATAATTGTGAGAGGTCAGTCTGAGAGAAAATTCCACTGTAAAAGCAACAAGAGAAACAGCACAGGACTGATGGAACTCAGATTCATAAAAAAGGTTAAGTAATTTTATTGGAAGAATCAGTGCATTTGGTCATTTATAAAATAAAGATGAGTTATTTGTTTTGTTTCTTTAATTTTAAATTAAAATTAAAGGAAGGCATTAAATCTGTCACTTCAAATGTGTTATTCCTTTAATCAATTCCTGTTAACTTTTTTGACTTACAAAAAATTGTTGTAAAAAAAAGAACTTTTTTGTTTTAAAATGTACACTTTTAATATTACTTCCTTCATAAATTTTGAAAATTAAAAGTGCATTACAAGAATGTTTAATTATTTCTCAGCAAACCACCTCTTTAGTTATGCATTCAGCATGCTTCAAAGAAAACAAATTTGAATGAAGTATGCAAATAAATACTTAACATTAATTTTAAGATTGCAAGGGCTTTCAGTATATTGCAGTGGTAGTTATATTTTTCCTTCAAAAAAATTTTTTGTCAGCAAGTTGGCAGAAATGTAAATGTTAACACTGCAATGTTGTAATTTAAATTATAATTGCAAGTAAGTTAGAAGCATGTAATATATTTTTTTTAAATAGTCATTTTGGATGATTTTTTCTTAAGCTTTCACTATTTAATTAGTTTTATAAAGATATTCAAATATCAAAGGGATTCATATTGTATTTGAAACATTTAGTAATTTAAAATTATTATGGAATTTCAAATACATCATTATTTAGTATTCATTATTCATAATTTTTTGTCATACTTACATATATTTGCATTTAGTAGCATAAAAATAAAATAAAAGCTATTTTTGAATGTAAAATTATTATCAATGTATTTTTCATCATTTTAAAAAAAATCACAATTTTTAAAAGTTTAAATTTTAAACTATTTTATTATGTATTTTCTAAGCTATATTTTTTTATGCTGCTAAGTAAATATCTTTACAACTAAAGAGCCAAGATGGCAGCTTAATAGATAGTGCCTTCAGTTTGTGAGTTCAAATCCCACATTGGGCCATAGATATTTGTAGTGGTTCCACTTTAAACTGTAGGTTCCTGCTTCCCTGAAAGTAAAAAAAATGACCCTTGAGTGACAAATAAATTGAAATTACAACTGATGGCCATTAATAGGATATTTAAAGGTTTGCAGTGTGTTGCTTTCAAGGAGGAATTTTTATAGATAGCGTACTGTATTTGTGTCACAATGGAGGAAATCTGGAAAATCGTTAAGTACCATATTGATAGGTGGGCATACAAAAATGCAACATCTATCAGTATGGTTGTTCAATAGTAAATATTGAACTTTGGATCTTTCACTTATAAGAATAGTCATATTAGTTAGCTATTTTAATATCCTAAAATAATTTTACTGTTTCATATTACGTAATCTATAATTATTTTAAATATTTGTTATATTACTCAAAACTCATTAATATTTTCTAAAAAAACCTGTGTTTTCTAAAAAATACTCTACAAGTATTTTAAGTAGAATACATTTTGATAGTATTTCCTCTATTTATTCTATATCTATATATTATGTATTTCCTTTTTAATGCAATAATTAAAACTCTTTATTTTAATTTGCAAGTTTTTTCCAATACAAAAGATTTTACAGCTGGGGAATATGATTATATTTTAACATCAATATAACTAGTTTGTTTTCATTATAGATATTTTAAATTATGTTTTAACATTTTGTACTCTTGTAAATAATATAACTTTGTTAAAAAATTACATATTTCATTTACATGATCTAGTCAATGAGTTGCTATAAAATTAGCATTTTTTTGGAATTAATGCAATTTAGGAGAAAAAAAGGAAATGAATATTTTACAAAGAATATTTTGTAACAATTTATTTATTTATTTTTAGTTGTTTCTAAAATGTGATCACATAAAATAAGTTTGATTATAAAATGGGATATTAATCAGTGTTATTCAAACAATTCTAATGAGACCATTAATGTATGTTTAATAAATACAGTTCAAAAGATCCATTGGAGATAATTTTCAAAATTATATTAAATGTAATTGATTACTAATTATTAAAATTTTTAACTTTTCTGTTCACTAGAAATTAAAGGATATTGAAAAAATGTTCAATAAAATATGCATCTTTTTAATTAGTCAAAAATTGTAATTACAGATGTCTTAGATGAAGAAACAATATTGGGTACTTTTAAATTCTTATAAAACAGGGAAATTAATGTTCAAATTTGATATTTTAGGAGCAAAATAATTTGCATTTTAAATTGTTACTTTCATTTTTATGTGTTTATTGAGTTTTCTCCAAATTTTATTTTGAACACTTAGAATATTCAAAATTTTGATATTCTAAGTACTGGTGCTAAAGTACATAGAATAGCTAATTTAAACGAAAAATTACCACTTATTTCTAAAAATAAAGAAAATTAATAAATTTTATTTCATTTGCTTTTTAAATTGCAACTATACGTTTTGAATAACAAGGAATTGTGCTATGTTTAGATATTTTTAATCATTAATTTTTATAAAGTGTAAATTTTATTAAATGGAATATCATTATGCTAAATATAATGGCTGTTGTTATTAGAAATTTCCAGTGACAACTAAATGTGTTTTTTAAGAATTGGAATTATTTTTGTTTATTACCAGATGCATAAGAACTATTAAAAATTTATTTTAAAAATTTTATTCTTCATTTACTTTCATAGTGTACCGAAGACATTTACCGGTTCAACGCAAGTTTGGTAAATTCAAGTGCTCTGTTTGTGTGTATGCAACAAATATTAAATTTTGCTTGCAAAGACATATGTTGACCCATACTAACACTCGGCCATTTCACTGTGAAATCTGTGGAAGAGGGTTTGTTCAGAAAAGTGATTTAAAAATTCATGCAGCTCGTGTCAATCACTCTTTTTATCACATGTCTTGAAAATTATTATTTTAGCTCAATTTATTAAATTCACTTGTAGAAATGACATTTGAAATGGTCTCTATTTGTTACTCTATTATGATATAAGTATTTTATTGTTTTTCTGATTACTCAAATATTTGTGTTTGTATGTTTTGAATATCATGATAATTTTCTGTTATTTGTGATCATTTTTCTTATTCAGTATGATGAAGAACATTTATAAGATTAAAATATCATTTTAGATTAAGAAGCTGTTCTATTTAAAATAAAAGAATGCCAAATTTTTTATGTAAATAAATGTGATATTTTTTAAAACAATTATATACCTTCTAATTTATGCATTAAAATTATGTGAGTACAACAATAGTATTGAATTCTTAATTTATCCTGCTTGTTATAATGTTTCTAATGCAAAACTTTCTATCATTATAATAATCATATTTCAATGATAATTTTTTATCATATCTTTATTCCAATTGATATTACACCATGCTATAATATCTTGAAATGCATTTTTCTGCTTATTGTGAATTGAATAAGTTATTTTATGATATTACAAAAATCATTCTTTTAGTATCAAATTCTTCTTTTAGTATCACTTAAAGAATAATAAATGAAAATATTCCAGACAACCGTATTTGAAATCAACACTTATTGAATTAAAAGTAACCTCTAAAATTAAATCCTGAAATTTATTATTACCTTATATGATTGATGCATAGTGTGCTTTTGGTAAATGGCCATTAGCATTTTAAATTGTGCAATTGCCAGTTATACGACTTTCAAGCTTAAATCATTAAATAATTCCTTTTATATAGAATAATTTATATTGTACATTGACAACATTGTTATTGATCTTCAAAATAAGAAATTTTTTTATTAATTTTTATTCTTTTTTAAAATTTAAAATCAGGTTATGGTTTCCATTATATATAGTCAAATTTTTTTATGAAATTATGATGTTAGTACCTCTTTTGTTAATTTATCAGAAATACAGTTTTTTACTTCTTATTTCTTGCTTATAATACTTTCTTCTACAATATAGCTTTATTTCCTGTATTGAATTCATTTTAGATATTCTTCTTAATTAAATTCATATAAATATACAAATATATGCTTTGTCTCTTTTTCACTTTAATGGTTTTTCTTCCTGAAAATTTTATTCAAAATATTTAAACTTTTTTTACTGGCATAAGTAATTTTTTTCAATAGAAATTTTTATAACTTTTATTGAATGATTGCATTTTTAATTGTTGTCTTGTATTTTGAGTATATTTTGTACCTAAATATTTAGCTTCTTTATACAATCAAATAAACTATTCTTAACTTTTAAACTCAATTACTCATTGTTATGAATAGCTTAAATAAAAATTTTTTCAAGAGGTTTCACTGGTTGTTTTAAAATGTTAATATGACTTTGTTAACACAAAATCCTCTTTTTGTATATTCCGAAATTCTGATGCTCATATTATATCTGTTTGCTGAAAGTTTGAATATGTTGATATAGTCTTTTTTCTCTTAGAAAAATTATAATATAATAATTTGTATAATAATATAATAATTTGTCTTTGATATCAAAACTGACAGCCATATTATTAAGAATCACAGGTAATTTTTTATTAAGTGTGTAAATAAATATGAGATTCTTTTTTTAAAAAAATTTTGTTGATTTTCTGATCTATAATTTTTTAAACAGCTATTTTTATTATATGTACATTAAAGTTTTGGGTATTAGCATATTTTACATTCATCTATAGAATTTAATAGAAATTTGGTATGAAATGCAGTTCTCCATTCTATCTTATTTCTGCCTTGCAATTTAGGTATTTCATTAAATAAGAATAAAATTAATTTTATTTTTCTGAGAAATTCTTTTGTCTTACTGGTTCTGTTTTTTTTAAAGCATTTTATGAATTTAATTCAAAGAGATTTATGTCAGTGTTAAATTCATTGATGTCAATTAATTTTGAAGTTAAAAATAAATGCTTAAATATTCTATATAAATTGAGACTATTTTACTTATTTCTGCATTAAATATGTTTCTAGAATATTTTTATTTGGATCGTATATTATTAAAACCGTTTTATTATTAACAATACCTCATATCATAAAAAAATATTAAATAATTTAAAAAATATAATTCAGTCACATTTGGATATCATGCTTTATGTGATGATGAATTGTTAAGGCACAGTGAATTTTTGATAATAATTGTGTGTGTACTTTTAATTTAAATCAAATTTTATACACTTTTTTTTCATAAAAATAAGCATTCTTTAATATAATGCTTTTCCCCCTTTTCAGATTTATATGTTGCAGTCGGCATGGATAATCCAATAGTTCTCAATTTTACCAGCAACAAATCTCATGCTTCAATTCCAAATACACATCCATTTTTTAACTGTTCTATGTGTGGAGAAGGTTTTCTTGATGAACAAAGTTTGAAAACACATCAAATGCGTCATAAAAAGCTTCATCACTGTTCATATTGTGACTATGCTTCTCTGAGCATTGCTCACGTCAATGAACATGTCATTTATAGGCATACTCGTGCATTTCCTTACGTATGTTCTAAATGTGATAGAGGTTTTACTGCAGCACATCGCTTAAGAGCTCATGAATCGGAAAAACATACGACATGAATAAAGTGAGAAGGCGAAGAAAGACATTACTTGCGGTTATTGTGCAGTTCAATTGTAAATTTGCATACATGCCATTGAAATGGTAAGAATTTTTAATGCCTCATTAGAAATGAGCAATAATTCATATGTATTGTGACTGAAAAATAACACACTTTGATTGCTTGCACAAATTGAATCAAAGTATTCTGTGAGACATTATTAAGCTCAACAATGGAAGAAAATTTTCTGATGGATTCTGTCCCATTCTATCTGAGTTATCGGTTTCTAGAAGGTATCCAGAACAAGAAATAATGGACAAAGTTGGGATTTCTATCAAGTTGAGTCTGATAAATTCCTAAATTGATTTAGTGATTAGGTGCTTGGAAAGTATTCCTGCCTTTTGTTAATAAATGTTTTAATTTTATTTATTTCGATCTGTCTATATAACTTGACTGGCATGATTCCAAATTTAATTATACCACAAAAGCTGATTGTGTTTAAATCTTCACATATTTAATACATAGGTTTTAATATTTTTAAACAAAACTGAATTTTTTCTGATTTTAACTGATTGCTTTTGCATGTCTTTTATGTCAGTACAAATGAGTAAAATGAACAAACATTTAAACAAACTCTTAAAATATTCATCATTCATAGAGATAATGTTTAAATTATTAATGTAGAGGATTATCAAGTATATAACAAAAATTTCTTTTGCAACTACATATTCTACAGTTATTACTATCCTTGAAGCTACACGTTTTTTAAATAATTAGCTTCAAAATATAATTAGTTTTAAAAAAATTACTATTATTAGTTTTATAAATAGTTATCACTGTTATCAATATTGGATGATAGTGAATATATAAATTATATAAACACTGGGATTTGTTTCTTGAAAAACTTTATCATCCTTGTATTACATTTTGTTGCATATTATTTCTTCTCCATAAAATATTAAATAAGTTTGAATATTTGATGAAAAAATAAATAATTTTATTTACTATGCTAATGTTGGTCTCTCCTGAGAAAATTTAATAGGACATTTGAAAATTTCTGTAATGTGTTTGGAGACTAACCCTGTGATAATTTTGTTGCATATATTGTAATAAAATTTATAATTTGTATTCATGTCAAAAATATGTTCCAAAGTCTATTGTGCTAAAAGGATTGATTGGTTTTTATTTTAAATATAGTCTTGTATTCAATGATAAACTTCTGTATATTTCAAGCTTCCAACATAATTTGATAATTTTTAAAAATGAATGTATGATTAGATAATTGAGTAATGATAGATTTTCAAAATCATTCTGTAATTAACATTTAATCTTTGTGTGAGTGAGAGATCATCCTTTTTTCTTCTAAAAGTTTCTATAAAACAACAAAACATATCTTTTCATTAAGTAAAATATAAGTTGTTTAAAATATCTGTGTGTGTGAGTGAGTGATTGTAAATTTTTCTTCGTCAGTATTTTAAGCGATGCAATAAAGTAAAAATTAAAAATGACTTTTATTATATCTCTGCCATAATTAAAAGCTTATGTGATAAATTGTTTTATTTCTCTTGATTTAATAAATTAACTCTTTGTAAATCTAATAAATATTTCTAAATTTGTTTTATTATTGAAACTTGCTGGATAAAATTTAATAATTATCTAGCATATGATTTTAATATTATCTCATATCAGTAATATATTTTAATGAAATATTTGTGTAGTGGTTAGCGTACCTGACTACAGATGGGTTCGAATCCTGGCTCGGGCATGGATGTACTTTCTCTCTCTTTCTTGTCTTTGTCCTTTCTTTGTGTGTGTGAATGGTTGCCTACCCTATAAACGGGTCCCTATGGCATGTGTGTACTGAGGAAGTTGGACTCCACACCAAATATGGTTCAGTTGGAAAAGTGGAGCAGCGCACCCCATATTGCCAGCCTGGCTGGCACACGACAACAACAACAATGAAATATTTTTAATAATATAGTAGTTTTAATTATTTTTTCAATAATAAAAATAGTTTTAAAGGAATTAATTCGAACATTTATAGAACAGAATTTATATTTTTCCAATGCAAAATATTTTTTTAGTGCTTAATGATGGCGAATTCAAAATATCAGTTTTTGAATTGCTAAAAAAGTAATAAAAATGGTAAAAGAAAAAAATCTTGTTTTAAATTAATCTTAAAGGGAAATTTAAAATTTTAATAAAATAATTTTTTAAACTAAACATTTACTGAAAACATTGCATACAAATAGAACTTTATTGTGTGTCTTATTTTGAAACATGCTGAAGAAGAAATAATGAAATGAAATGACTTCCTATGAAGATTAACGTCTGGTGCTCCTTCAACAAGGACCCTGTCACTTTCACTGAATGCCTTTCTTTTTGCATCTACTGAAATTTGCATTGCTGCTTGCACAACAGACTATTTTTGCGAGGATAAATGAAATTTCATTAACTTAAAAAAAGAAGTACTTTTTGCTGGTGCAAATCTCGCCATTTTGATAATTCACGAATAGAAACTGTTACGTGAAAAAATTTATTTTCTGAGCATAACCCTTTTTTGATGTTTGTAAAATTTAAAAAAAAAAAGTAATGATAACGCAGCAGGAATTTATGATGTTTTGTTCATGGAGAAAGGAGTAGACTACTCCTAGCTCTATGGTTTTGTTTCATTAGGTAAAGACATTTTTTGTTGTCTACCAACTAGGCTGGCAGTATGGGGTGCGCTGCTCCACTTTTTTTTTTTTTTTTTTTTTTTTTTTTTTTTTTTTTAAACTGAACCGTAATTTGGTGTGGAGTCTGATTTCCTCAGTACACACACGCCATAGGTACCCGCTTATAGGGTAAGCAACATACAGGGAAGGGACAAGACAGAAGAGCGAGAAAGTACATCCATGCCAGAACTGGGATTTGGACCCAGGGCCTCTCCATCTTCAGTTGTTGACCACTGGACAGGGTGGGCGGCAGGTAATGACATTGCGAATCAAAATGTAAAACAAAGAAGTGAAGTATTTCATACCAGTAGGTTGATCGTTCTTAATTCGAAGAGCTGAGTTCCTGGTTATAAAAAAATTTTACTTTTTATTAAAAATGTTTATTATTAAATTAATAAACAATTTTAAAATCGTATCTGCATTTAAGTGATGGGAGTTTGAAGCTCAGTAGACTTTTTTAATTCCGGAAGCTTCATCTCGTGGAAAACATTTTTGAATTGAAATTGCTATTTAAAACTATATTTTTCACACTTGAAACATGATTGTCAAAGAATTAAAATCGATCTGAGATTATAATTTAGGACAAATATGGAAAATTCAAGTTGTTATAATATCTATTTTATTAATTCTAATTATCCATTTTAAAAATGAAAGCATACATTTTGCGTATTTTAATTATTAAGAAGGTGATTATTTTAAATAATAATGCAATAAAGTGATATCATTCGTAAGCAATATGAGTATTTTAATTATGTTAATGAATATTTAAGATCTGATCAGTTATTAATTACTAAGTGTGGTGTACCAGTCTGAACATTGATTTCGCTACTCTATGTAATGTTAGAAATATTTTGCTGAGAAAAATGATCAACACGATTTTTGTAAGGTCAGCCTTTGACAATCATCTAAGCAATTAAATATGAAAGCATTTTGTAGTTTTTTTATGCATTCTAAAAATATTGTATTTTTGCTTCTTGAAGGAACATTTTTGTTGTGAGCCGAAACCTATTTTGTGCTGAAAATTTCAATCCATTTGATGAAATGATCGTACATCAGTAGCAATTATATTAAATATGTAGAATGGAACCCCAATGCAAGCTAGATTTGCATACCTAGTGATTTCAAAATCTATATTGGTATTGGTCCCTATAATTTTCTCATCATCATCTGAATGCCTTGATTTCATTCCAAAAAGCAATTCGTAAGAGTTATTTTTTGAGGGCAATCTTTCAACTGTGTTGCTTTTTTATAGTGTGCGACCACCGTTAGTTCATTTGTATCTCTAACTTTTCAACTTTCATTAAGCTTATTTTATACCTGTCAATGCATTCATTTATTGGATGAAAAAAAAATGTCTTGTGTGACGCAGAAAGAGTAAATTTAATTTTTTTTTCTTTTTTTATGATATTCTACAAAACTCTTATACGTAATAATCTAAATGATGTAATATAATAATCAGTAATTTTCCTTTAACTGAAGTCTGTCCAGATAAATGTTGACTCTATTGTGAGTTTCCATTTCAATGATTTGTTCTATAAACTTCAACTGTTTAATTATATAAAATTTAAAATCGATTTTTATGCTAGGCTTGTAATAGTTTGAAATTTTTGTGTCAACTGTAAGTCCCTGTTAAATTAGACAGCAATGCGTAGAAGTTAACAAAGCAAAGGAAATCTATGAGTTATCATCAAACACTTGGCTGTAGGAAGTTTAAATGGTAAAATAATACTATATTTAACACGTTTGGCTCGATTTTAAAAAATGTTGCTAAAAGGGTTGATATTTCTCGACGAACAGTTGCCAACGGCGAAATGACGTTTTTACAATTTTAACCAAGGTTTAGTATATGCAACAACAAATAAAATAACATACCATGAAACAGTATATAAATCATAAAAACAATATAGAAAATGGCTAAAAAAGCAAAAGTAATCAAGCACTAGAAATTGCAAATTTTCTCAAACATCGCTAATGTCCACATTGTTACGTATGAGCCGAATAAATAAACATACAACAGTAGAAATGAATAGAAAAATTTCACAAGTTATATGCTTGTTAATTTTCAAAAATTTATATTTATTCAAATAAAAACGTTTTTAAAAATGAGTGAAATAAATATGTATATGCTTCAGTTACCAAACATTTGAACGTTTTTATTGTTCGTAAGTTTTTGCAATAATTGATACGCTTTTTAGAGTTGGCTAGAAAAGTACACACATTTAAAATGTGTGTTGGATTACAAAAATATTTTCCTGAAATCTATTGAAAAATTTTATTTTTGTACGTAATTTTGAACAATATTAATAAAGTTATTACTATTACTGATTGTTTTGTTATTTTTTTACAGATCGAAGTGTAGAATATGTTCGACAGTTTGTACGCATTCAAACTTTCAACTGCTCTACTTGTGGAAAAGGCTTCACCCGGCGTGATAACTTGAAAAGTCCATGAAAGAATCCATGCGGGGAAAAAATTTTTCAAATGTTTATTTTGCGAACATGGCACGAATCAGCTGCACAATCTTGAGCTGCACATGCTCAACAAGCATTCAGAAGAGAGGGAATGCCGATTTTGTCAGAAAACTTTTCAACGCTTAGGTGGACTGCAGCTTCATTTGACCCAACAACACAATCTAAAATTGAATTCATAATTATACATACTGGAAAAATATCACACTCAAAATAGAATCGCACAATTAAAATTTGAATGAATGAATATAAATAAGATAGGCACTTAGTTTTTAAGCTAACTTTTAATATTACATGATGAAAATAAAAATGTGTGAGTTTTATAAATGATTTTAAATGGTTATAATAATAAAACATAGAAAATTGCGCTTTCTTAAATGTGGGGAAAGATTTCATGGTTGTTTGGTGGGATTTGTTATCGGGAGCTAATGCGTTCGAATCCCGGTCCGACCGAAGATACGTCGTGTGGTGGCTGAGGTACTTTCAGTGGATTGTCTTGCCCTTAAAATGATACTTTGGGGGTGGCAGGCCAAGTATTAAGGGATCTTCCTAACCCCTATTCGCTTCCTCCTTTAGTTGTGCTGACAAGGTAGTAAATGAATCTTAGCAGCCGGATGTTATGATAATGAATAAAGGGAGAACCAGATAAATCTTCTATATCACACTTATCCTGAGATCTTCTAATAATGAAACATTTCTTCAATTCTTTGAAACGGAAATCAAATTTTAAATAGCCTAATCTTTTTTCCTTCGGTATTTTTCAGCTTTTTAATAATCCTGAGGCTGTGAAATCAACTTTTTTACTCAAATTTACTTGAGGGATGCAACATATGTGTTGTATTAATCAACTTTAAAGTAAAAAAACTTTTTTTTCAAGAAGAAGAACTGGAATATTCACGCAAGAATTCATTTATAAGTTTCTTTTCTTCTACGAATTAATTTTAGCAAATATTCTGCATGTCTAACAAGATTATTTTTTAAATATTACAAAAATCAAAAATAAATATTTTATTCCTAAATTCTGCACGGTGCTTTGTACTTTCCTTTTTCTTCTCACTGCAGTTGATTCTTTGCATTTTGTTCTAAGAATTGGAAGATATACACTACTGGACATTAAAATTGGTACACAAGGAAGAAATGCAGATAACAAAATGATATTTATTGGACAAATATATTATACTAGAAATAACAAGTGATTAAATTTTCAAAAAATTTGGCAGGATAGATCCTGAGAAATCAGTACCCAGAACAACCACCTCTGGCAGTAATAACAGCAGTTATACTCTCGGGCATTGGGTCAAACAGAGATTGGATTGCATGTACAGGTACAGATGCCCATACAGCTTCAACACGATGCCACAGTTCATCAACCGTAATGACTGGCGTTTGGTGACGAGCCAGTCGCTCGGCAACCATTGACCAGACGTTTTCTATTGGTGAAAGATCTGGAGAACGTGCTGGCCAGGGCAACAGCCGAACATGTTCCGTATCAAGGAAGGTCCGTACATTACCGGCAACATGCGGTCGGGCATTATCCTGCTGAAACGTAGGGTTTCGCAGGGCTCGAATATAGGGTAGAGGCACGGGTCGTAACACACCAGAAATGTAATGTGCACTGTTCAAAGCACCGTCAATGCGAACAAGAGGTGACCGAGACGTGTATCCAATGGCACCCCATACCATCACGCCAGGTGATGACGATGACGAATGCACGCTGCCAGTGTGCGTTCACCACGATGCCGCCAAACACGGATGCGACCATCATGATGCTGTACACAGAACCGGGATTCATCTGAAAAGATGACGTCTCGCCATTCGTGCGCCCAGGTTCGTCGTTGATCACACCATTAAAGGTGCTCTTGTCTATGACGCAGCGTCAAGGGAAGCCGCAGCCATGGTCTCCGAGCTGAGAATCCATGCTGCTGCAAACGTCGTCGAACTGTTCGTGCAGACACTTATTGTCTTCCAAACGATCCCGTTTCTTGACTCACGGCTCGTGACGTGGTTGCACGATCCATTACGGCCATGCGGATAATATGCCTGTCTTCTCGGCTGCTAGTGATAGTTGGCCGTTTCGATCCCGCATGGCGTTCCGTATTACCGTCCTGAACCCATCGATTCCATATTCTGCTAACAGTCATTGGCTCTGGACCGACGCGAACAGCAATACTGCGATAAGATAAACCGCAATCCCGGTACGCTACAATTCGAACTTTATCAAAGTCAGAAACGTGCTGGTACGCATTTCTCCTTTTTACACGATGTATCACAACAACTTTTCACCAGGCAACAACGTTCAAATGAAATTTGTGTATGAGGAACCGGCTGAACAATTTCCTCATTTAAACACAATGTAGGTGTCGCTACTGGTGCCTGCTTTGTCTGAATGCGCTGAAAAGCTAATCATTTGCATATCACAGCGCCATCTTCCTTTCGTATAAATTTCACGTCTGTAGCATGTCGCCTTCTTGGTGTAGCAATTTTAATGGCCAGTAGTGTATTTTGAAAGAAACAAAATTTGAGAAAAAGATGTGAAAACGAAGCTAGATCAAACCATCTTGTTTCATTTATATTCAAATTATTCTTATTTTCATTTATATTCAAATTGTCGTATTTTTATCAATCTTGACTTAATGGACAGTTGTTTGTGCATTATTGTCAACGCATCATAACAACTTTTATTGTATCTCCATCTTTGTTGACTTTTTATTCTGTATTATTATTGCAGAAATTTTGCTTAAAATGTGTGAACACCCCATAATGAATTTTTGTTTATTACACCTTCTCTTTATTTTAATTTTATTGACCGTTCCCTTTTTATTTCTTTTGTTGTCTGCAGTTCCATTAATAGAGATAAAATTTTGACATTTTTCTTTTAATTTACGGAAAAGAGTTGTAATATCAAAGAAACATGTCAACTTTTAAATATCAACAATTTTAGAATACAATGTATGAAATTAAGAAAAATTAAAGATAATTTAAAAAATAAAACTATGTATTACAAATTATTATACGCTTTGTTTGCATTCACTGAATTTTGAGAATATATATATATATATATATATATATAATCAGAAATGTTATTTCATTAATTCATACTTTAAAAGTATTCTGAATTATATTTGCATTTGTTTATCCATAAGATAAATCGTTGTGCTTTTAACAATGGACGACATTAGTTGTGACGTCGTATCCAGCAACTGTTTCCAAACATTTGCTGTTAAGCGCCATTTATCATTGAAACTGCCTTAGACTTCGGTGATAGATTTTTAAATTGTTATTTTTGAAATTGATATTCATTATTTAAAGATAACGTGTTTGTTAAAACTCTTAACCTTTGATTCTTGCCAAATTGTAGTCACAGTTAATCACCAAGCTGGGCTTATTTCCAATCGTATTCTGGTTGCAACAGAACAATTTATTGTTCTGTGCCAACAAAAATCACCCATAAAATCGATAGCCAAACAAAAATCTCCAAGTTTGTCAAGAAGGCACTCCTAAATACAATATTAAACCGGGTTTACATTGTATTTGTTTGGAAACAGTTGTGGATATGACGTCACACTAATGTCGTCAATTTAATAAATATTCCCTTCGCTAAAAACACTTAAGTAGAATTAAATAAAAATAATGCTAATTGTATTTGCATGTCGACTTTTTGAACTGCTTGTTGAAAGACTCTTTGTCAAATGACTTGCAGTTATTGCGAAATGAGGTCATGTGCTTTTAGTATATGGATGGAAAAAATACTGAAATTTTTCTCAAAGCTGAAAATCAAGCAATTAACTGAAAAATGTTTGAACTCAGAAGGGAAATTCAAATTACCGCAGGCGCTCTTTTTTTCATTTAGTTTGAAAAGTATTGGCTTCTTATTGGACGTTTCTCACGGAGGGAAATCTGAAAAGGCAATTCACAAAAAACGTAAATCAGAGACAATGCTGAAGAAGTCTTGACGAAAAAAATTTCCCAGGTAGAATATGCATTATTTTTAAAAACTATAAAATCATTATCATGAACAGTTCATAATTCGAAAATGTATTTAAAAAGGCCGGTATGTATGGTGAATTTGTGAGTTGTCTCAGTCTTTAGATGTACGTTTTGGCGTGGCTTATATCTTTAAACAATCGGAAGAATTCTTACTGAATTTTTGAGCTACGATTTTTATTGAAACATACCTACTGTGATCTTTTCTAGTTTTCTTAAATTACATAATTTTTCTCCCATGGACATAAAAAAATGAAATGCAATGTATCAAGGCGAATCCATTGTTCGCTTTCTCATTCTGTTCATAAGCCAAAGCCTCATTAAAAAACAATGAATCAAATTAAAGATACATAAAAGGCGCTAACAAGCTTTTGAAAAATCTACCTCAGACCTTGACAGCAATATCAAAAGCCTGCTGCTGTGTTTGCTCATGCGCAAACCTGTTACGATAAAACTAAATTTGCTTTTGGGTCGAGATTATGTTAGAACTAATGCTGTGAAAAAGGAAGAAAACCGGGTTTATATTCCAACGTAGAGTTGTAAAATTCTTGAAATTTTTAGGGAATATTGAGTATTTTGAGAGAATAAACTCAATCAATCATATTTTGATTGATTGTTTTGCCTTACATATGTATATGAATCGAAGTGAAATAAATTGGGTAAAAAATAATGTCTATTTTGCCTTTTATTTCGAAAGGTAAATATTTACATATATATGTCAATAAAGAATTTTAGAAGCTTTCGAAAATTTTCATGCTCAGAAGTTTTCTGGTAATTTAGAAAATTTTGAGGTTTTTTTTTTATTAAACACTTAATAAAATAAATAAAAAAAACGCATTTTTTTATAATTTATACAACTAATTATGGCGCAATAGAAAATTTAAAACTCGTCGTATGGAATGAATAAGGTTCTCAACAAAAATGACAGCCATGATAACAGAATGTTTTTTATATAATATAGTTTTTATTTATGTATTAATAAATTTGATACAAGATATTCCTGATACAAAAGTATAATTCAGTACGAAAGGCATTATTTTATTTTTATGTCGATTCATTGCTAATTTGGCTCATCAAACTAATAGTTTTGAGTTTGTAAACATACTATCGAATGTTGTTTTTTTGCAGCAGCAATATAAATCAAGATTTATATCATTGGCGATATTTGTAATGAGTTTTAGATGGATGCTTTGGCGTCAAAATGTCGCCAAATTGTCTGAAGGTTTTACGAGCTTATTTCTCAGTTCTGAAAACCGCTATTTCACAGCAGAATCCCATTGAAGACTATAATTTCCCGAATGGAGCGAAAATATGCTATTCTTTTTATACGCGCTAAAAAAGGAGAGAAACATTCGCATAATTATTTACGCTCCTTTTAATCCATAAAATTTGTATATTAAATTGTAATAATTGAAGCAATACATTTTTAATCAACGCGTCCCTTAATCATTTAGATGCTCTTCTAAAAAACAAAATTTGAGTGAGGAATTTAAAGTTTGTTTCGAGATCCCCTGACTGCTTAAACTGCCAATATCCGTTTGATAAATTTACTGAGTGAAGAAAGTTTTATTAAATATGTTAATCATAAATAAAATAATGAAAAAGATATCTTTAAGTCGGAAATTTAATATAATAAGTTAATACTGCAATAAATTAACAGATTTATAACTAAAAAGCATGTTTCAAAACTTTTTTTTTTTTATTTTTACTAGTTTATTACTGCAAAATACTAAATTAACACACCAAGTACAGTTTTAAGTATGGAAAAATTGGCAAAATTTAAAGCCGAAATAAAATATGCATTGCATTAAACTATTTAAGATTGTATAAAGCAGAGGCAAAAGTTTCTTTTTTTCAAATTTAATTCCTGATACAAAAAGTAACCATATGAATATAAAAAATATCATTAGAAAGAAAAAGATGTTTTTAGTTAAAATGTGTATGTGTGTGTGTAACACTAAATATTGTACAATTTTTAATTTCTTGTTTTGTGTCGAATTCCTAAAAATTTATTTCATTTTGCTTTATATGTGCATAATAAAATTATTTGCAACCTGAAATATGTTAGTTCTAGTTATTTCTCTCATAGTTCCTTATACATTTTAAAAATTAAATTTATTCCCGAAAAAATAAACATTGTACACTTTTCGGTAAAAATTTACTGTTCGGTCGCCCTTGGAGAGTTTTTCAAAAAGCCGCCAAAAATCTCCCCATTTTGCACAAGCGAGGTTGGAAATATCGGAATTCCTCATCTGCGATTGGTTGGGTTGTCAGAAAATGTTATTTATCGCCAAATGTGGAAAAATCGCGCCAAATGTGACCGTACAGTAAATCTCAGCCCAATTTTCTATTTCCATTTTGTGTTCATTGAATAATTAATGTCATTCTGCTTCATATGCGCACAATAAAATTATTTGTAGAATGGAATAGGATATATCTTTCAAAATTCTCATTTTAGGCTGCTTTTTGATCAGCTCATTTAAATCACGAGACAAGGCAAGGTAGATAATTTCACAAAGCACTCCAAAAAATAAATTATGAGGTATTTAGTTGTTGCTGGCATTTATTGAAAACGTTTTTAGACAAGAAGGTAGAACTGATGTATTACATATTGGGATCGCTCTCTGAAATCCCTTTCACTGAATTTCAACTGAAGGAGATGTAATGATTCATAAGTTCTTGTGCATAATGTTTTAATTAACAGAACTTCTTTCGGGGTGCTTATTTTGATGTCGCATTTCCTATTTCTAATATGCTCTGACCCTCGTTTATACTAGGGACTATTAAAATAATTCCTAGAACATAAGCATAAGTGTTTGATCTTCAATCTAATTATTTTTACCAAACTACTCTCTTTCTAAGTAAATTTGTCTTAAAAAAGATTAATTTTTAGTTTCTAATTCTAATTAAAAGATTTAGAAAGAAGTACAAAAAAATTTTCATATTATTTCTATGTTGAGGAAAAATTAGGCAAAGTAATAACTTATTTTTTCTGTTTCAAAACTACATTTATAGAAAGACGTTTTTCCAGTTTATTTTTTTCAATGTAGAGAAGCATTTCACTTCTTCAAAACTCTTGTCAGCTTGTTTCCAAGATGAAGTTCATGGATGAGTTCTTTCTTTGAGCTGACAGCATATCACAAAATGTGTCCTGGATATCATTGCAATCCTACATTGCGCTGCATTTCCCAACGAGATTCCAAGACATGATCAACTTTTTGATTTCAAGAAGTCCTTGAGATTATACTGTAATACATGGACACCGGAGTTAGATGAAGCGGCTAAATTCAACACGAGCTGCTTATGGGTTTTGACATGCAGTTATTTACTTACAATTCACAGCATATCAGCTCTTTTTGTTTGACATCCCCAATTATTATCCAACTGCTTCGATCACAAATTCAATTAAACAGAAAAATGTTTGTCAATACAGTGTCCCTGGCAACTAAGAGTCGATCTCCTGAGGATCTGGAGCGTCAGGAAACTTGATCAATGAGAAAATATGCCGAACATCATAGGCTACTAACGAAATCTCAATTAGAAGATGTATGGCTGGCCAGAGTTGGAACAAGATTTTTCACTAACCTATCTATCTATTCGATTCTATTTAGATTTAATCTCTGGCATAGGGTCTATGTAGAGTTCCTGGAACTATAGATCATATTTTTCTAGACAGCCCATTATCCCGTTCGTGACCAAGGTCTCGTGGACGCGACGCAGCGATTCCACTCTTATCAGCCCAGCGTCGCTTCCGCGCGAAGAGCTCCAATTGATATGGAGAGACCAGCGTCGCGTATAAGTAATCGGAAATCGGAACGTTTTATTTAAATTTTTAAATGCTACTAGATGACGTTGAACGGCAACGGTTTTCACAACGATCGACTCATATGGTATTTGACCTTCATGAACGGGCATTAAGTTTCTGTTCTATGCTTCTGTATTTGATATATTTATTGATGTAAACAAAGTGAGAATCACAGCTCTTTAAAGGGCTGGGATTTATTGTGCGCTGTGTTTATAGTTTGACAGATTGTGGAAATTTAGGGAACGTTTATGAGTTAAAATGTTGAAGTAGAATTGCGTTTGCCTTTTGAGGTTTGATAGAGCGAGATATGTAATATATTCGAAGGTAAAAGGCGAGAAAATATCTGCTTTGGAATTCAGATCCAGAGTTATTCATCAAATAATAGGAAAATTAACAAAACCAAGGAGCTCAATATCTTGTCCAAAATTACCGGGCATTCAAACATTTCGTCTAACTGGTAGACATTTTCCAAAAATTTATATTGATAGGAAAGGAAATAAAAGTAGAAGAAGATGTGTCGTATGTGCTAAAAAAATAGAAAACAATCATCATATTATGAGTGGAAAATATGCAATGTTACACTCTGTGTGGATCCTTGTTTTGAACTATATCACACACAGAAAAATTTTTAAATTTCGATTTTATTCAGAATATATTACTATTCTTAATTTCCTCTTTTTTATTTCGTGTTTGTAATATTTGCAGCTTTGTTTTATTGTGTATAGTATTTGATTTCATGTGCATAGTAATATTTTTAGTTTTTTCCATATTTCGTTCATTTTTATTAACGCTGTATTTTTTATTTTAATACATATTAAATAGCAGTATAGTATATATATAATTTATAAATTTGGAGTCTTTTCATAAAAATGCTGATTTTATACGAATATTTTTGTAAAATTAGGCTTAACTGCTTAAAATGCGCGGGCCGGTAGTGACGCTCCGTTTCAGAGCGTTCGGTCCCGTGATGAGAGTTTTATTTCAGGCATCTGGTCCTCAAGGGTTTAAATGTGTGTTTGTGAACATAACTCATCGAACAGAATAAATGAAATTAGAACAGCCTTGTTATGTGTAATTTCAATGAAATTTAATAATTATTAACACACACACAGCAACACAGTCGCAGTGAACATGCTTTAAGCATAAAACAGTATGAAAATAGCCTCCAAATCATAGGATGTAATGATTGCCAACAGCTCAAGAAGTATGCTCGCTGTGAGAATAATCTGAAATCATTCGTTTTTCCCTCCAGAGAATTGAGATCCGTATTCACCGGACTAGATAAAATGGGATTCATTTCGTGGTTATCACGACAATGAAGAGGTAACTCACATATTTTCTTTTTTTGTGTGAGGGTTTCACAGCAAATTATGTGTTGTGGGCAAAAAAAAAAAAAAAAAAGTATGTTAGAGTGAAAAATAAATATTTTATTTTAGAAAGGATGTCCCGTCCAGATAAGAACATCTCATAATTTTAAAGCAATCATCTGCATCAAAATTTTAAGTGAGAGAGACTCCTTTAACATGCCTACTACATAGTGAGATTGCCGGCCACTGGCTGAGGCCCTCTTGGTCCCGGGTTCGAATCCTGGTTTGGAAATGGATGATTGCTTCCATTCTCTCTGTATTTTTTTGTTCTTTCTTCTGAGGTGATGGATGAATGTGGCCCGTTTTCTAAACGGTTTTGTGTGGTGTGACGCGGGCCTCCGTGACATGCTTCACAGGTGCCCCACCGGGTAACGCTAAATGAGTAACAGTTTCCGACCTTGTCGTGGTGAATCACCCAGTGCCCCCCGTTAGGGAAGAAAAAATTGCGAGATTCAGACTGTACCATCAGGTTAACGGGTTAGAAGCACTGGCATATCATCGTTTTTTTAAAGACTATGGTCAGATAATGACCGTAGCTTGCTCCCCCCCCCCATCCAAGCCACACGAGCGAAAGGACGTCATAGATGGACGGGGATAGGGGGTGTTCCCAAAGCTCCTCTCTGCTAATCTTTTGAACCGCTCTCTCCCATAAAAACCCATTTGCCGATGTATTTCTTGATAAGGTAGATTGAGAAAAAGAGGTGAAGACAAACCTGTCCTTTCAGATTCGCTTTTACAGATTGTCAATTCATCAATTTAATAGTTTTTAACAAATCAGACAAGT